>CM075198.1:26097719-26247719 GCA_037577475.1 Chaunax sp. Z400 | reverse complement strand
TTTGAATGTATCGCTTAGTGTCATCGCACTTTAATTTAATATTATAGGTGAAAAGGTGGTGGAATATTATTGAACAGAATGTTCTTTTCATTTAGTTTCAATCCAATGGGCACAAAGAACATGAGGAAGCAGCTAGAAATGAAAAACAACCATATAGTTCACACAGCAAACAGGTCGTCATGTTTATCTGAATCTGTGAGGATACGCAGCGTCGTCCTCCCTCCTGAGCTGCATGTGTTTTGTTTTGGAAACTTTCACCTGAGCACATGCTGAGCCAGCCTACAGGCCGCAGACATGAACACACACCCCAAGGAGAAGTGTGAGAGAGCAAGAAAACAAGTTTCACAGTTGTCATCCAAATGTGTCTGTGTGTGTTTGTGTCACGACATCAGATTTGTGAACAAAGACATCTGTCACAATGATGTCTTCACTGGCCACAAACTCCACTGGTATTAGAAACATGTAGGAAAAGAAGCTTCTGCAGCTTTTTCCTCTGCTGCTGCCTCCTCTTCTTCTTCCTCTCCCAGAAATAATAAAAACTGAGCAACAGTAGAAACACATAATCGTAAAAACCCTGTAATTTCTATTTACTAGATTCACTGAAATGACTTTTTTAAGTACCCTCAACCAAAACATGTTAAATCATGAATAACCATCATTTAGTCATAACATAGAAATAACAGTCATTGGTGCATTTCAGAGTAAACCATGATGTTGGTGAGATTTTTTTCTGCATGATTGAAAAGACCTGGTCAAGGTGATAATTTACCGGGTCTAATTAATGTCCTACTGAAACAACTGATGATGTCATGGCTTCACCAAAACTTACGTGACCAGGTAGTTGGGATGTTGATGATGATGATGGTCTGAATTCTGCAGACACGTGTAGCACAGATGTTACAGATGTTATGGCTCATTGCACAGTGCAGGCAGATCACATTTAGTGCCAAGTCCAGATTTAACTTGCACACAGCTGATGGTCGTAGGCGTGTCTATCTTCGTCGTGGGGAACGCTATCCTGCAGCATACATCCAGGAAGTAGATCGTTTGGTGGTGATGTCATGATGTGGGGAGCCATTGCTAATGGATGGTGGTCAGACCTGGTCCACATCCACGGTACACTGACAGCTATCTGTTACCGAGATACGGTCCTAGGTCCACATGTCATTCCCAGGATACAATCAGGCATCACCTTCATGCATGACAATGTCAGACCACATGTGGCTCATGTCTGTCAGGAGTAGCCTACCTGGACCAGAACAATGTTGCTGTCCTTCCTTGACCAGTATATTCACCAGATCTCAACCCAATAGAGCATCTGTGGGATGTTCTGGATCACCAGGTGAGAGAGAGAGATCCTGCTCCAGAAACACATGAACAACTTGTCACAGCTCTGCAGGAAGAATGACGTCATCCTACAAGTCCAGAATAACATCTTATCCATTCAGGAGGTGTAAAGTACTGATAAATGCTGGAGGTAGACACGCACAGTAGTGACTATTGTTGTTCTCTGTCTCACCTTCCACACTTTCTGACTTGTAAACACTAAGACAAAAAACACTAATCTGCACAAAAATGACTTCTGTATGGCTAAAGGGTGAATAAAGATGTGAACCATAATTTACCTTTGATATTTAATATGAACAGGATGGCATGACATAGAAAATATGCATTTCTACTGTTGGTCAGTATATTTATATATTATATATATTTTGCATCTCTAATAAAACTTGGCCTCAGAAGACATTGTCAATAATGTAAGTAACATCAAACTACAGATGTGATATAAACATAATTTATTGTTTAACCCTCCACCATTAAGCTGCTGGTTCACTTTGTGTGTGTGTGACTTCGAACATTGAAAGCAATGATATTAACAGGATTCCATGGACTCAATAGAGTATTAATAGTTTGTGTGTGTGACTGGTTCTCTGTTTCCCACACAGCATGCTGGGAAGAGTCCAGTGAACATGGGTCCCTTGCTGAAAAATGGTATTATGAAGTACAGTAACATGAGTCCCGTCTTGGGACTTTGTTTCTGCTTGGCTCAAGTGTATATTTGCAGTTGCGTGCAAAGAAACTGTTTTTCTTGGCGGTGAAAATGAGGGCAGAGGACCTGATGGCTGTGCCTCAGTGGTAGACTTGAAAATCTTAAAACCTCTCCCTGCAAAGTGCTCAATCTCTCAGGTTACAGTGGCAAACAGTTTTATATTGATCCTGAATTCTCTCTTCGTAGTCAATCAATGAAAACACAATGACTTGTTTGCACTACATGACCATGTTTTACTGTATATGAGTGTCTGCACGTTTACATTCTTGTTGATTAAAAAAAGAGACATGGGACATCATAATATAACATCAGAACAACACTAATATTGTCCTAACCTCTAATGTGTGTGTATATAGCTGATGATACATTTTGGGCTCAAGGAATTTATACAGACTCAACTAGTGTAACTTAAAATGTGAAGTGAAGCACACTAGAGGGTGGAGTCATCTTCCTACCGTGTTATTGATTTCTTTTTGCATCTGTGTTTGATGTTGTTTGTTGTTTGTTAGTGACTGCTCTGGTGAAGCAGGCTGTGGGCCATAGCTCGGCCTGGATTTGCTCTGCTGTGTGCTGCAAATGTCAGCCCTGCTGCTCTTTGACTGGTCTACAGGCACGCAGGCATACAGTGAGGCCATTGTGGTCTTGTGCTCTGCTGGCATTCTGATATACTGACTGACTGACCACTAGCATGCGGATGAAAGAGGATGCCTGTCCAGCGGTCGTACTTGTACTCACTGAGACTGAATGACCGTCATCTACTCGTCTCCACAGCAGAGACAGGCTGCAGCATACTGCAGATGTACAGACTGGAGGAGAGTGAGCGACTGCATCATCAGTACGGCTTTACTGAAGGGGGGAGACTGACAAACCAAGGCAATACCTTACAAATGCACCAGTGCGTTATAGCGTCACCATCATTGTTGAAAAATTGTGTTAGCCTGGACCGTGTGGTCCTGTAAAGGTCAGAGTATTATCAATCATGCATTTGTATTCTATCCATTATTCTGGCGAGTAATCCAACAAGAAATATAGTGTGCTCTGTAATTGTTTTCATTAAATCACTTTTGCTTTATTCAAGAGTAATAGTAATAAAACAAAAGAGACAATAAAACAGGTCTGTTAAATAATCAACTAATTGTTTCCCTTTTTGTAAAACATGTTTATTTCTTAAATTACAATAATATCTGTGTCTGCAGTGAGACAAACCGTTCTAACAAATCAAATGAGACTAAAACAGTTCTAACAAATCAAATGAGACTAAACAGTTCTAACAAATCAAATGAGACTAAACAGTTCTAACAAATCAAATGAGACTAAAACAGTTCTAACAAATCAAATGAGACTAAACAGTTCTAACAAATCAAATGAGACTAAAACAGTTCTAACAAATCAAATGAGACTAAACAGTTCTAACAAATCAAATGAGACAAACCGTTCTAACAAATCAAATGAGACTAAAACAGTTCTAACAAATCAAATGAGACTAAACAGTTCTAACAAATCAAATGAGACTAAAACAGTTCTAACAAATCAAATGATTCATCTGAAGCTGAAAAAACACAGTCCTAACATTAACTTTCCACAAGCTTAACTTTATCAGACTGAACTGTCATTATTTCACTGGTAACTAAATATATTATATATAATATGAAAATATTCCCAAAAAAGGGTGTATTTAAGTGCTACTGGTATATTACATTCTGGGTTTTAAAGAGAAACAAATATTTTAAGAAATTCAAAAAGCATAATGTCTAAATAAACAAAACCCAATCAGTGCATTTAAGTGCTCCATTACGCTGTTCTTGGTTTTAAAGAAGACAACATTTTCTGAAGGGCAAAATCAAATGAAAATGAAAGCTGCAGCAGCGTGGAATGGGCCCCCGCTCTCTGGTGCTCCTCAGGGCATGTACATCAGACCATACACCCATGGAGGCGTGTGCCAGCGCTGGCCTCGCTACTCCTGTCCTGGCCTAAACACGGCTCTGCGTCTCCATTTGCAGACACTGAGAGGATTGTGATTTAAAAGAGAGATTTTTAGAGAGCACCTAGTAATCTACCTTCTCTTTGACTGTATCCTGTGATGAACACCCTATGAATAATTTAAGTAAAACAAAAAGGTTTTTTAAATTTAGCAGCAGGTGGCGCTATCACTGTGACTGAATATGGTTGTATACTGTAGGTGTCTTTGTCTTTTACTATGACAGCATGTGATAAGCCTAACATACATGGTACATAAAACAGTGGCAGCCTTTTTATTTTTAGAAGGTGAAACAGTTCATGTCATAGTCTATTTACATTCATCATCATGTCTCTTTTGTGTCTGCAGGCTTTTAAAGAGATGCTGTATGCTGCTCAGGACCAGGCCCCATCTATTGAGGGTATCACACACACACACACACACACACACACACACACACACACACTGTTCCCTTGCTGTGTGAAGCCACCTATTATAAGGAGAGTGGAGCTGTTGTTGGGGTTGGAACTATGAAGCTGGACCATATGTATGTGAACCAAATTTAGAGGTGCTTTCTTGTGACGTTACTTTGCACAATAAGCCTGATAAATCCTGTGTCTTATTACTTGTCTTGCCCATTACCAATTCTCAAATTGTTTTGTCACACTTATGCACAAAGTCAAAATGAACTCACAGAGCCTTGAAGCTTGTTCAACATAGCAAAAGTTTTGGTTCAAGTCTGATCTCTGCCCAGCTAACCAATCCAGCATGGAGCTACACAGAATGTTTGTGTACCACCCTAGCATGGATATCACATGCAGGGTTGCAGCGGTTTCAGCGTGTACCACAGTATAAAATTTGATGCTTATCACACCATGAACATTTGCTTATTACTGGTGCCATTAAAATGAAGGGAGAATCTCAGATGCACCTCTCCACTACTCCTCAACTGCCTGTCAGACAGCACAATGGGAACCACTGCCACACCAACAGCAGAGAGAGGCAAGACAGATTTGACTGATCTCTGTCCCCCTAAAAAGAAAGGAGAACCAGTATCAGGGGACGACTACGGAGTTTCCATTTAAATGCTGATCATAAAATGTGCTGAAAAGAAGTCGAGAAATAATAATCTGATCTCAAGAAAACAGAAAAGTTTCAGTACTTTTTTATGTTGTTCAAATGGAAGTACAGTTGGATGTATTTATTTGTAGAGATAGATGACGTTTTTTAAAGATCCTCTTCCTTTCTTCCTCCCACTTTCTTTTCAAATAGGAGATGAACAGATTTCTTATTTGTTTCATTTATTTTCAAAAGGGAGACTCTTTACTCTCATACATCACTTAAAAAATAGTTGAGTTATTCCTCTATAATAAAGCACTTGTTAGTTTGTTTGTTTGCAATAGTAATAATGATGATGATGATGATGTCCAGTGATGAAGTGGACCCACCCACCAGTGTCAGCTGGGACCCCAAGCACAAGAGTCACAGCCCATGGAGATTTTCTGGTCTTATTTTAAGCCCTAACTTTAACATTTAAAGATATATAGTTCAACACGGTATATATAGTTAAACTGTTTAGCATGAGATACACACAAAATAGAAGAAATCAGAAGTAAGCACACATTGTGATTGGTTCTCTACACATGCTTTAGAAAATGGGCTGCCTCATCCTGCAATATTGCTTAATGATGTGTCTTTGTGAAAATACCCCAAAAACAGCCACAGTATGAGCCAAATGTAAGGCCTGGACATGTCTTAAAGGTCTTAAACCAGTTATCAGAGGCCATATTTATCATCATGTACTGACAGGCCTCTCTGTGCCCCTGCACTGCTTCCTCTTAAAGTAATACAAAACAGCAGGATTACCACAATATCTCTTTCCTGGCATCGTTCCTTTCATCGTATTTTGACAAAATAAAGTTTCACCACTTCCAGAACCTGTTTTCAGTGATGTAACAGAACATAAACCTCAGATCAAATAAGAAATCAGCGTGTTTTTACTAGAGCAGACCTTCCAAACATGCCAAGCCCTAAGTATCCTGCATGTAGCTCATACATATACAGGTCATTTGTAGATCTGCCCGCTGGCTATTGATCTGATGACATGTGTGTCGTGTCTGTTATTAGTTTAGCAGAGAGGCTCGTCAGACTCTGACCCACTGCACAGATAAAGAGAGACCTGTTAGCATGCAGTTTTCCATGTTTTCCATCAATTATTCTTTATTTCTCCCAGGTCTATTTGACGTAGCTGAAAGAGTCAGGCTTACACTGTAAAGTGCACACCATAAGAATACATCTGAGCAATACATTAATGAAACAGACACATATCATTCTAATGATATCTACTGTACCGATGGAGCAGTGATTAACGTATTCATTTCTGCATTCATATAGATTCTTTTCAGCTGTCCTTTCTGTGTTTGGCTGAATCTGTTTTAACTTGGATGATGTGTTTAACTTGTTCGTGTTTGTCTAATAGTATAGTTTGTAAAATAAGCCTCTCTGCTGCCAGTAGACTCTTCATGTTTGGGATGATGCTGAAAACTCCTCCTCTGCTATGTGAACATTTGACTTATTGAGTTGATCACCTTCATGATCTTCCATTCCCTGATCTGTCAGGATTAGGTAACTAGGATGCATCTGTCCTCTTTGTTTCCACTGTTGTCACATAAGTGTACAGATTGTATTGTCTTTCAGAACAGCCTCTGTGATGAGCCTCTTCTCTGTTCATTCATGTTCTCAGATTATGATTGTTCGTTTAGGTAAACAGCATTCAGCACAGTGTCCTGATGACGTTTTGTAGTACTGTAGTAATCTGCGCACACCTCACTGTATTCAAATTATACATTACATATAAGACTCCTCAGTAAATTGTAATCACTGAGTGCTTTAACCTCTGTTTTTCTCTTACATCTGACATGTTGATGTAGAAAGCTTCAAAGGCTGCAAACAGTCAAATGAAGGTAGATGTAAATTCAAATAGCACTCAGACATACTAAGTAAAGGTCATCACCAACAAATACATATTTTCATCCAGCAGATCTGGATTATTATATGGAACAATTTAACACTTATTATTATATTATATTATTATAATATTATATACACAATCATGGTTGTGAACACCGTTAATATTCATATATTAATATTTGTAATTTTTTGTAATTGAGGAACATGTTTGAAAAAGTCCTGTAACTCAATATGCTAAGGCAGACGTCTAGATTCCAAGTTCCACCCAGAGTGAATGTTTTTAAGCTTGACCATCCTGCACCCCCCCACTCATGCTCAGCGGAAATCACTTCAGTAGTTATTACATAATAAGGGACATTGTCAAAGACTGCCCTCATTTACAAAAGAGAGTTTAAAAAAAATTCTTGGATCCACCCTGCTATAGGAATCTGCACAGATTTTTAATGGGCTCTTTCTGGGCCCAGGCCCCACCCCTCCATAAAGCCCCACCCCTCCATAAAGCCCCACCCCTCCATAAAGCCCCGCCTCTGCACAGAGAGCTGTTCACCTTCAAAGCCTGACTCCTTCACACAACCCTGAACTGGAGAATCAGTATTTTTACTTCAGCCTGTGACTTAAAACTTAGTGGATTTGTTTCCTATCTGGAATATGCAGTTAAAATAATGAGTGACAAATGTGTTTTTGCAGAAGTGTGGGGCAAATAAAACAACTGAAACAATTTACAGACTGTAACAACGGTTTAAGACACATACATGGCCATTAAACTGAACATTAAATACAAAACGATATGTATACATTCATATTCATAGACCCTGAAGAATGAATCCTACTGACTTTTTAATTCTCTGACTTTTTCTCTAGCACCATCATGACTGACACCTGTGGTTTTGAGTAAAATATGTCAAGCTGTTCAATTTATTACCATTGAATTTGGTAATAATGATGAAGTGAAAAAACAACTTTTTTAACTAATACTGTGATCATGGTAACCATTATCCCTGCTAAACCGCAACATGTTAGCATTGTCATTGTGAGTATGTTGCTGTGCTAAACGTTAGCTATACTGTAAGTAGGTTTGGGTATGTTTCTGGTTTGTTTGAGGGACAAGCTTGAGATGAGGTGAGATTTGGTCATCTGGTCCAGTCTGATGTTCAACATCAGGTCAAACCTGTCTGGAGCTCAGAGTGCTGTGTGTGTACAGCTTCACAGTGTGTTGTTCCTCTGCAAACTGCATCATGGTGTGTTACACACCACCCTGCATCCATGTTTATCCATACAGCCTTTACATGTTGTTGTTATGGACAATATGTATTCATGGCTTGGCAGCCTGACACATGTGTCCAACACTATAAGTATATATGTTTTATACAGAAGTCTGGTGTTACTTAAAGTGATGTGTGTGATTCACCGGTTGTTCCCGTCTTCTGACCGATGAATAAATCCACCTGACTGTCTGCTCACACTGACATGACTGGCATTTATTAGTAAGATTTATTCTGACTTATCTCAACAAACGATAACTTGAAGTAATTACTAATATACACTGTAGGCTCCTATAAACACCCTCTCTTGCTTGATTGACTTGTATTAGTGTAACTGTTTCAAAGAATTACCAGCAAAATCATGAAACTACCTCTGCACTTGGATCCTTGTGTTTGCTACTTTAACGGCCCAATAACAAAGAGTAGTGCAAACCAAACTTGTGCAGACTCTCATCTGTCCTCAACATTTGGAAACAACATACAAAATCAGCTCTAACCTCATAAATAGAATAAACATACAAAAACAAAGAGGTGATGGAGGAAGTGTTCAGAGAAGAGGGCGGAAGAGGGAGTTTTCATATTTTACTCTGATATTTATTATAGCTTCACATTTAATTTTAGTCCCAATAACCATCTGTCATTCCACCTGGTACCATGGCCTCCCCCTCTCCATGTTATCAGCTGCTCTGTTACACAGAATCATCAGTAAGTGTTTACAGTGGAACACAGGATGACCTGCAGTTGTAGTGAGAATGTTTGTAGAGAAGCTGAGGGGACCCAGTGATGATCTAATGATCATTTAATGCTGACAGTGTTTTTGACATCAGTAGTTACTCTCATTCAGTAATCTGATCTTTAAATGGCATCTAACTGCTGTTTGAGTGCCTTTAGAAAACACAGAGCGCTGATGGCTGTCTGCACACCTCTGCACTCTACCACATGTGAGTGTGTGTAGATGTGTGAGTAAAACACGGTGTTGCTGAAAACTAGAGGAAAAAAACATCAATTGTCAAATGCAAAGTATAGCCTATTACAGGGAGACAGACATGTCATAATGGTAATAAGGATAATAATCATGATGACATGAGCCGAGACACAGAGAGAAAAGAGCCGAATAAGGCCAAAAAGGGATAAGGAGATGACTGTCGTCTGACTGTGGTGGCTGTTTGTGTGTTTGTGCACTGGTTAGAGAGAGATGGGAGGGAGGGAGGGAGTGGGTGGGACACTCCAATTGAGTTAATTTGGTGTCTTGTCTAAAAGCAGCCAGTCTGAAACACAGTGAATCACTGAGTCTGCAGAGTCTGACTCAAGAACACCTTCCGCTCTGTTGTTGGTCTGCTGTTGGTCTGTTGTTGGTCTGTTGTTGGTCTGTTGTTGGTCTGTTGTTGGTCTGCTGTTGGTCTGTTGTTGATGTGACAGTGGTTGGACACAGAGGTTCTCTTCTGTGTGTCCACTGCTCTGTTAAGGTTTACCAGACTCTGTGCCAGCGTGAGATCTGAAAGAGTCACCATCAAAAACGATGGAAATGACAGGATTGTGTTTATGTAAAACTATAAAAGCATTTGACTCAATGGTAAGTAGAGCAATTAAACTGTTATGTAAGTAATTATGACACTGATGACAACAATATTCTTCAAAACAACTCACACTGTACAAAGCAGATGCTGCCACATCACATGTTATGGACATTAATCAAAGCTTTTCACAGCAATGTTTTCTGATATTAATTAATCTTATAAACTTCTAGATGTTAGAGTTTTGGACTGACACGCAGCAGAAGGTTCTAGTTAATGACCATTCATCCCAAAGTAGAGGATTGTGCTGCTGTCTGTCCTTCATGGACTAGAACAGGACCACGAGTGTTTTATTCCTCCTCTTGTTAGGTAGCTTTGTGTTGTAGCACAGATAACATCACAGAGTCCAGTCCAGTGAACCTTTGAACCAGGCCTCTGCAAGTTTAGGCCCCAAGTGTCACCATTGGCACACTGTAGCTTAGCTACTGAACAAAAATATAAATGCAACACTTTTGTTTTAGCTCCAATTTTTCATGAGTTGAAAGCAAAGATCTAAAACTTTTTCTATGTACACAAAAGGCCTATTTCTCTCAAATTTTGTTCACAAACTTGTTTAAATCTGTGTTAGTGAGCGCTTCTCCTTTGCCGAGATAATCCATCCACCTGACAGGTGTGGCATATCAAGATGCTGATTAGACAGCATGATTATTGCACAGGTGTGCCTTAGGCTGGTCACAATAAAAGGCCACTCTAAAATGTGCAGTTTGATCTTGAAAAGAGACATTTATAGGCACTGAAGTATGGATTTCACAGATATGCAGGGGGGGGGTCAGAAAACCAGTCAGTATCTGGTGTGACCACCATTTGCCTCACGCAGTGCAACACATCTCCTTTGCATGGAGTTGATCAGGTTGTTGATTGTGGCCTGTGGAATGTTGGTCCACTCCTCTTCAATGGCTGTGCGAAGTTGCTGGATATTGACAGGAACTGGAACACGCTGTCGTATACGCCGATCCAGAGCATCCCAAATGTGCTCAATGGGTGACATGTCCGGGGAGTATGGAGGCCATGCAAGGACTGGGATGTTTTCAGCTTCCAGGAATTGCGTACAGATCCTTGCAACATGGGGCCGTGCATTATCATGCTGCAACAGGAGGTGATGGTGGTGGATGAATGGCACAACAATGGGCCTCAGGATCTCGTCACAGTATCTCTGTGCATTCACAATGCCATCAATAAAATGCACCTGTGTTCGTTGTCCGTAGCATATGCCTGCCCATACCGTAACCCCACCGCCACCATGGGCCACTCTATTCACAACGTTGACATCAGCAAACCGCTCACCCACATGACGCCATACACGCTGTCTGCCATCTGCTCGGTACAGTGAAAACCGGGATTCATCCGTGAAGAGAACACTTCTCCAAAGAAGTGCCAGACGCCATCGAAGGTGAGCATTTGCCCACTCAAGTCGGTTACGACGACGAACTGCAGTCAGGTCAAGACCCCGGTGAGGACGACGAGCATGCAGATGAGCTTCCCTGAGACGGTTTCTGACAGTTTGTACAGAAATTCTTTGGTTATGCAAATCAATTGTTGCATCAGCTGTCCGGGTGGCTGGTCTCAGATGATCTTGCAGGTGAAGATGCCGGATGTGGAGGTCCTGGGCTGGCGTGGTTACAAGTGGTCTGCGGTTGTGAGGCCGGTTGGATGTACTGCCAAATTCTCGGAAACGAGTTTGGAGACGGCTTATGGTAGAGAAATGAACATTCAATTCACGGGCAACAGCTCTGGTGGACATTCCTGCAGTCAGCATGCCAATGCAGCTCCCTCAAAACTTGCGACATCTGTGGCATTGTGCTGTGTGATGAAACTGCACATTTTAGAGTGGCCTTTTATTGTGACCAGCCTAAGGCACACCTGTGCAATAATCATGCTGTCTAATCAGCATCTTGATATGCCACACCTGTCAGGTGGATGGATTATCTCGGCAAAGGAGAAGCGCTCACTAACACAGATTTAAACAAGTTTGTGAACAAAATTTGAGAGAAATAGGCCTTTTGTGTACATAGAAAAAGTTTTAGATCTTTGCTGTCAACTCATGAAAAATTGGAGCTAAAACAAAAGTGTTGCGTTTATATTTTTGTTCAGAAATTAGCTATTAGCAATAAGCATGCAAGAGAGTTGTCAGGGGAATGTGTAAGTGCCGTCTGATAGGCGTGCCACAGGGTAAACAAATACAGCTATTTGTAAGGTCATTGCTGATTGAGAGTGGGCTAATGATGTCATCTCAGATGTGAATGATTTCATTAGGATGACAGCCTTCTTGTGTGGCGCTTTCACATAGATATTATCTATAATATATATATATAATTAATGCAATTTCATAATAAAACTTACGTTAGTACCCAAGAGGAAACTTGACCAGGACTTTACAAAGCTTGAGCCTTCAACACACAAGGACACACTGCACTAATAAATAGGAAACGTTACAAATACATATGTTAGACATGAGTAAATGATTAAAAAAGTAAACAAACTGTTTTTTATTTAATCTTACAGAAAAATCTGTAGACCCCACTTATTTTAGGCTACTGTTAAATGTTGATATGTCACACTGGTTAACAAGAAAAAAGGTTCTCAGTCCCCGTGTGATTGGTCAAATCAAAAAGGTTCTCAGTCCCCGTGTGGTTGGTCAAATCAAAAAGGTTCTCAGTCCCCGTGTGGTTGGTCAGGATCCAAAGGGAATTCTGTCATGTGTCACTTGGTCAAGTTACGCAAAAGTGTATCCCGTGGTGTTAGACTAATCTGACAAGACAAAAACATGTAGTGTGAACCCAGTGATATGAACAGTAAACACACATCATTGTCATGCATGGACAACAAAAAGTGCTCCATCAATCATTGCTGCTCATTTCACTTTGTTTGGAGTCTTCAGCTTGTCTGTGAAATGAGTGAAGAACAGCAGCAGATTCACAGTTTTAAGACCTGATCAATTTATTGGACTGAAGCACAGATAAGATGATTGATGAGCCTGAACATGTCTGAGCTTTCTTCTGTCTGTCGGTGCAGCTCTTAATAGTCCATCATCATGCTTTGTCTGGCCTCATTGGTTTGTGTTGTTAAAGTCCGATTATGTAGCTCAGAGCCTGTTGTTGCTTTAGCTTGACCAAACATTGACATGTATTTAATGTTTTAATGTTCAGAAAACCTCTGCTGTTGAATAAAATAAATCGACACAATGTCATTTAAACAGATAATGAATGTTCAAAGATGACATTTCTTGTGTCAACATCTCCACACTGTATTCATGCAGCTGTACAGTAAGACAGTGGTTTTCAAGTGGGGTCAGTAAAGCAGAGAATAAATAAAGACTATCCAGAACTAACACAATGACAACACTAACTATTGTTAGTAGTGGGCTTCATAAACTTGATTTAATAACACATGTCAAAGTTCATGTAATGTCAGATGATCTTATTAAATGTGGTCTGATTTGTGTTACTTTAAAGGTTTTAGAAACACTAGTCTAAGATAAACCTGTGATGTGTTGATTAAAATTCCATATAAAAAGGAATGTTTTATGTTAACTGCATTAAATATGCACTAGAAGAGTTAAAGCCCAGCTGCACAAACTAAAATATCACATTTCAGTCACAACATGGGGCTTTGATAACTTGTGTTCCTAGATAACAACAATGAATCCAGCAGTACTAGATAACTGCTGTGGAGGCTGGACGTCCAGCTACTGTCCCACTGCAGCACCTGCTGGTCAGACCAGGACAGAACAGGAGTCCTCTGCACAGCGCGGGACAGTCACATACTCACTTGTCCTTGCTCTCCCTTTCTGTTCTCTTTTCACCTGTTCATTTTTCATCTACAGCCAGCTATGAGACAGATGCTCTTCACTCTGAAGGTTCACTAACATAACAACTCATGTCTTCTTACAGTCACAGATGAAGATACAGTCAAGAGGTACTATGCCAAGTTTGAAGAGAAATTCTTCCAGGCATGTGAAAAAGAACTGGCCAAAATCAACACCTTCTACTCTGGTACCACTGCTCACACACACATTATTTTATATTATATCAATGATGAAAATGACTCATTTTGATGTAACTTTGATGAGAGATGTGTTTATTCTTCTACAGTGACTGTGTATCTCCTACATCATCTTCATCTCTATCCTCCTCTTCCCTTCAGAAAAGCTGGCTGAGGCTCAGCGGCGATTCGCCACACTGCAGAATGAGCTGCAGTCATCTTTGGACGCCCAGAGGGAGAGCTCGGCTAATGGGCGGGGCCTGAGGAGGAGGAAGACGGTGTTCGCGCTGTCACAGCAGGAGCGATGCAAACACAGAAACATAAAGGACCTGCAGCTGGCCTTCTCTGAGTTCTACCTCAGCCTCATTCTGCTGCAGAACTACCAGGTGCACAGTTCATCTCAAGAGTAGACATCCATTAAGAGACACAAATATCCATAGCCTCAGTTTTATCTCCATGAAGACATTTTTATTCACTGTTTATTTTGATGCAAGGTTCAAGGATGCAAGGTTAATTCTTAAATTATTTGTCCTTGTGCTGCGCAGATAAAAAGTAGGAAAAAATAGAATATTATATACAGTTAAATACATTAGGGCCCAGTAATCTGATCATGCAATATACAGTATATATCAAGATGCAGCGTTATGATTCAAGTATCCCAGCTGACACGGGGTGAACCAGATCCTTCTTGCTGTGAGGTGATGTGAACCATTTTACCACCATGCCGACCCCACGATGTCCTACATCACAAAAAAAAGATTCTGTCAGGATTAAAACATTTTTTTAAATCTAACAGTAACTGCCACAAAGCTTTGCATGTAAACTATTATTTAAATTCAATAGTGTTTTTGAGAATTGATACAGTGTCAAAACATAGTACCACGATACATACATATACACCCAAAAAATGATTCTATCCTCTTTTTAAATTGGTGTTTTGGTGAACAGCAACAATTTGATGATGATAATGTGATCGACATCTGGGAAACGTTGTCCATCCACTTTGACCTTGTCCTCTTCCCCTTGTCCTCCAGTCCACTTGGAACATGGTTCCACCTGTCGAGTGAAACAGCTTGATCTGGGATGCTGTGGAGACGGGCCTCTCTAAAGACACAAGTCTCTGATTTTCTGTTGCTTGGTTTCTGTGACTGGACATTGGCTAGCAGCAGCCTTAAGTCCAAACTTGGCCAGCATGGTTCCATCATGGATCCTCCTCTCCTCGCGGGATGGTCCGGCTGGTCTGGTTGAATTTAAAAGTGGCGTGGGTGGCGAAAAAACAATGCTGCTTTTAATTCAAACCCTGAGCCTCGCTCTACAACAATACGTGTATTTTTCTCTTAGGTAATATGTGTTTCAGCAATAAAGAAGAAAATGTAGAACGTTTGAAAGAGCTACAGGCTATTGTATGTGCTGTCTTTGCCATGGATTAAATAGTAATAAAGTCTTAAAAAGATTTGATATCTTTATTATACAGGGTCACTGGTTATTGATTTCACCCTGTGTTACTAGTACAAGTTTGATGGTGAGAGCTTATTGTGAGTGTTTGTCTCAAACAGTCAGAATACTTTACTTATATGTTAGCTGTAAGCTAGCAAATGAGGGTTTTTACTTCTGTGTGTCGGTAGTCTGTTCAGACACTGACTGAACTCAGCACCCGCCTGAGACTTCCTCCCTTCTTTTCCCCCTGTTCTCTCTGTAAATTCACTCATTTAAGTAGATTTCCTCTCCAGTCAGCAGCCAACATTACAGTACATAAGCAGTAGACATGTCTGTGGCGCTCTGCTACAGACAGGTGGAGCTACAGTAAAGATCAATCCACTATTTAATCCCAAAGGTTCCAAAGGATTCTGAGCTCTCCTCCTCCAGATAAGAGCAGAATCCGATGTTACCGCAGCTGTTAATTCATCCAGAATGTCTGGATCTGACTCTTTTCAATTCACACAGTTTTTTTCTCTGCTCTGCTGAGCCGTTCAGCCTCTTTTAGCTCATTGTTTTTTGTATACCTACAACTTACTGCTCTGTATCAACCTCGATGCTAAACCACAAAAAGCCTTCTGTTCACTTCCTGCCAGCACTAAGATACACAGCTGGTGAACACAGTGGAGCATCACCTGCTGCAGGAGCAGGAGGAAACCTAAGACAGCTGATAGAGAGTGAATATTGGATTTATAAGTCATCAGGTGGACACGAACACAACGCTGAATGAATGCATGTTGCTCTGTGTCTGCTGGATGTGTAAATATGGAACTGGTTTAACTTCTTGCTTAAATTAAATCAGCTTTAAGTAATGGGTTGAACCATATCGGTAGGCTGTGGTTATGAATAATAGTGTAGAACCTGGTTATTCTGTATATGTGGTGTGTAACACAGCTGTACCACATGCAGAGCCTTTATTTATCTAATTTTAGTTCCATCAGCTGCATTCAGTCAGCTGGTTTTGACAGGTTTGGTTCTTCTTCTATGAAACGCCTTCCTCTCTCCCTCTGTGTCTCTGTAGAACCTGAACTTCACCGGTTTCAGGAAGATCCTGAAGAAGCATGACAAGATCTTGGAGACATCGAGGGGGGCTGACTGGAGGGTGGCCCACGTTGAAGTGGCTCCATTTTACACATGCAAGAAAATCACACAACTCATCTCTGAGACCGAGGTGCACACACGTCAACGCACTCCACTTTAATATGAGTCCGCTGCACTGCTGTAGTTCAGGGCGGTGCTGCTGAGATGGGCTGTACAGGGTTCACATGGTCAATACTATAATTCAAAAGTCACCAGGAACAGTTATCAATATGAGATATGAGGTAGGATATGAGATAGGATATGAGGTAGGATATGAGGTAGGATATGAGATGGGATATGAGATAGGATATGAGGTAGGATATGAGATAGGATATGAGGTGGGGTATGAGGTAGGATATGAGGTAGGATATGAGATGGGATATGAGATAGGATATGAGGTGGGGTATGAGGTAGGATATGAGGTAGGATATGAGGTGGGGTATGAGGTAGGATATGAGGTAGGATATGAGGTGGGATATGAGGTAGGATATGAGGTAGGATATGAGATAGGATATGAGGTAGGATATGAGATGGGATATGAGGTGGGATATGAGGTAGGATATGAGGTAGGATATGAGATAGGATATGAGGTAGGATATGAGGTAGGATATGAGGTAGGATATGAGGTAGGATATGAGATAGGATATGAGGTAGGATATGAGGTAGGATATGAGGTTGGATATGAGGTAGGATATGAGGTTGGATATGAGATGGGATATGAGATGGGATATGAGGTGGGATATGAGGTGGGATATGAGATGGGATATGAGGTAGGATATGAGGTTGGATATGAGATGGGATATGAGGTGGGATATGAGATGGGATATGAGGTGGGATATGAGATGGGATATGAGATGGGATATGAGATGGGATATGAGGTAGGATATGAGGTGGGATATGAGGTGGGATATGAGGTGGGATATGAGGTAGGATATGAGGTTGGATATGAGGTAGGAGAGACCGTTCCTCAGAATCCTCTGTGTCTTTCAGACGTTGGTCACCACTGAGCTGGAAGGTGGAGACAGACAGAGGGCCATGAAGAGGCTGAGGGTACCTCCACTGGGAGCTGCACAGGTCAGACACACACACACAGTCACTCAGTATTTCAATAACTCAATAACTTTCCTCTTCTTTGAGTTAGCTGCTACCTGGTGCTAGCACAGAATAAAGCTCTAACCCAAAGAAGGTTCCTCTCCTAACAGCAACAACAAAACGACCAAACAGATCCTCAACACTGTCATCTTTTATGAATCATTGACCTGGATCGTTGTCGTCCTAAAAAGTAGAAACAACATCAATTCAAGAAGAACTGGACATGAAGTTCTACAACCATCATTACCTTTTCTCTCTTTATTTGTTTCTTTCTTTCTCTTTCTGTGGGCTACATGTAAACATTTTCTGTTTTTTACTGAGGTTTTTTGACATTTTACCTGGTGTTTTTAACCTTTTCGCTGTCATCTTTTCTGACGCTGTTTTTGTTTGTTTGAGTCAGTCATAACAGAAAATAAATAGATAAATCCAAGAGCCAGCTGGTTAGTTTTTTAATTGGTGATCTACCTGACTCAGGGGGACAAACTGCAGGCTGGGCCTGAGCACGACGCCCTGACCTTGTGGAGGTTCAGCATTAAAGCCAGACTGAGGCTGAGTTCTGCTTCCACAAGGCCACAGGCAACATAGAGGCTGTTCTGCTGCAGTAGAGTTATGACCAAATACTGTGTCATGTGTCTCACCAAGGACAACAGAAAAAAATGTCACCAGTTTACTTGTCTGCTAATGTGTGTGTGGATAATGTAAGTAAAGTATTTTATAAAAATCTTTCTTGTTTGCTTCATAGTTATTATCTCTTCAATGAAAAGTTGTAGTCAGTTGTGTTTCTTTTAGTGTAGACGTTGTGACAGTAGCCCATGAGTTCTGACATGAACACCCTGAGTGGAGGGTCTGACTCATAGACAGCCAGCTGTTTAGATAAGACTCTTAGCTCTGCTCTGAGGCTCTGGATGTTTCTCTCCGTCTGCCTGCAGCCTGCTCCTGCTTGGACCACGTTTAGAGTCGGGCTCTACTGTGGAGTATTCCTCGTCTTAATAGTCACTGTGGTCATTACAGGTAACACACACACACACATACACATACACACACACACACACAAATTGAGCATCTAAGAATATTTGAAGGTCTGAAACTTTGACTCATCTAGTGTCTCAGTTTACTTCCTGTCATATTACAGGTCAGTGTGTCCAGGGCAGAAATACACGTTGAGTATTATAGTTAGTGTTGCTCAGAGGACACTGCTCTTCAGTTTCAGTCAGTCTCCACATTTTAACTCACTGCCTAAACACACGCACACACACAGAGAGAGAGAGAGAGAGTACCTGGTTCTACAAACTCAAACAGCCAAGCTACTTTAGAGACCATAACTTTTATTTATTGCTGGTGCTATATAGCCACAAGAAACCCCCCAACATTACAAATGGCTGAGAAAAGGAATGTGCAGCCCTATGCCTGGTAATGGCAATGACATCCCAAGGCCTGGTGTTGAATCAGAAAAGAGCCCTCATTTTATGCCCTCCCCCCAGGACCCCTCACTTAGTGCACCACATTTAAAGCCTGGATTCTTCATGTGAATGAATGACTCATGTGAATGAGAGCAGAGCAGAGGAAAAAGTTAGCAGTAAGTTGTCAACATGTGAGAAATGTCACCATCAGAACATCTGAACTCTTACAGTCAGTCAGTGTTTGTTTAGTGGAAGATGTGTCAGATCTAACATAGGTGCTGGTCCCATTCTAGGAGGCTCTGGATCCTGATCCAGCAGCATCCAGAACACATTAAGTTTTCCTTTGTCTCTCTCTTTTTCCACGTGTCTGTCATTAGGAGCTGTGATGAACTCTAATGAAGACATTTGGCCTATGGTCAGGATCTACAGAGGAGGCTTCCTGTTGATAGAGTTCCTCTTCCTCTTAGGTACACACACACACACACACACAGTTTGTTGTATCTCATTCATACATGATACATGTCTACTGTAATGTTAACGCTCTATAAGTCACAGTTATGCATTAATGAATGTATGATTCACCACCACCTATGTCTGAAAGGCTTCCTGTTCAAACGAAGGGCACAGAAAGTGTGAAGTCAGTCCCTCATCAGTCCCACCTGTCTGACTACAGAGAACACCAGCAGCTGTCTGTCTGTCTGATTGTTTATTGTTTGTGTTTATCTTCCAGGCATCAACACCTACGGCTGGAGGCAGGCAGGAGTTAACCATGTCCTCATATTTGAACTCAACCCCAGAAACAACCTGTCCCACCAGCATCTGTTTGAGGTGTGAACACACAAACACAAACATGTGAACATGTTGTCTAATAAAGAACAGATGGTCTGAATAACATTTGGAGATACACTGACTTTGTTACCTGGAGCATTTCTGTCAGTTACATTTCAATATGCTGGATATTCATGTGTCCTGTATTTCAGAACTGATGTGTCTGTCTGTCTGTCTGTCTGTCTCTCTGTGTGTGAGACAGATTGCAGGTCTGTTGGGGGTGCTGTGGTGCGTCAGCCTGCTGTCCTGTCTCTTCAGTAACAGCATCCTGGTACCGATGCAGGCCAACCCTCTGGCTCTCTATGGCCTCTTCTTCCTCTTCCTCATCAACCCGTTGAAGATGTGTTACTACAAGTCACGCTTCTGGCTGCTAAAACTCCTGGTATCATCTCAGTGTCTAGAGTTTTTATGTTTGCTGTTTTCTAAAGGTTCTTTACCACTGCTCCTCTTTCTGGTCACTGTCAGCTCTGGTCTTGGTAGTTCACAAAGGTGGCTTGAAAGCAGGGAAAGATCCACTATTTAGTTATTTTACTTTACATTGAGTGGTTTGGTTGAGCAGCAGGCAGCCCAACCATAAGATATAACTCTTATTGATGAATCAGTTTTCAATCACTCTAAAACAAAAGCAGCTCCTGAAATAATGGTTATTCACAACAATTGAAGCAGCAAAAAATTATCTAATGGACTTATTTTTATTGTATCAACACATTATATTGACAATATAATGAAAGTTGACAGAAAAACATTTTTTCCTCACAAACGTTGAATTTTGCTGCTAATGCTCCATAGAGCCTCATTCATTTTGGACTATCTATATACCCAGAAGTTGTGAGAGTGGCATATCTCTATACTATGAGAATATCTCTGCCTACACTTCTTATTGAACATCACCACCTCATGGTGAGTGTAGGCAGCCACCCCTGAACACCTGGAGTACCACGGAACTTACTTTGCAAAGCAGCTGGATGTATGAGAACACATCAGGTTACCATGTAACTGTGTCTCTTTGCAAACACATAACTAGTTTAATGCTAAGAAAAACATTTTCATAATGTCCTTAAAATAGATCAAAAATAAACCCAAAAGAGGAAAATACAGAGGACTAGGAAGAAGCTTCAGGAACATATGAGAGTTCCTCACTGAATGCTGCTAGCAGCTAGCTGCAGTGTAAATGACTCAGAAGATGTCGGCCCTAGTTGTTGCTCTAGGAGAGGTGGCTCTTTACACCATGGACACGCTGCTGCTGGACAAGTTGACTATTTCTGTACGACAAATGATTAATTCATTGTAAAAAATAAGAAGCCTGAATGTCAGATTTACTGACACTATTGACTCTGTGTGTGTGTGTGTGTGTGTGTGTGTGTGTGTGTGTGTGTGTGTGTGTGTGTGTGTGTGTGTGTGTGTGTGTGTGTGTGTGTGTGTGTGTGTGTGTGTGTGTGTGTTTTTGTGTAATATATGTGTATAATATATGTGGAAATGTGTGTCATATGTGATGTATGTAATGACATGCATACAAAAATACATTTGATGTTGGATATAATACCAAGATATGAGTATTAATGAAGTCATCAGCTGTGATCAATCATGATCACTTTAAAATACATGTATTTAATAACTTTTAGGGGTGTAATGGTACACAAAAATCATGGTTTGGTTCGCACCCCGGTTTTCAGGTCACGGTTCGGTTCGTACCTCGGTTTTGAAGTCACGGTTCGGTTCATACCTCTTTCCTTTTTCTATTTTTTTTAGTCACATTCGGGACACATGCTTACCGAACCAAAAGGCCCCCACCGAACATTTCCAGTTCGGATACATGTACCGTCACACCCCTACTAACTTGTACTGTTGGGGGGAGTTGAAACAAATACCTGTGTGGTTTTGGAATTTAAAAAAATAGCTAAAGGGATCAGAGTGATTGTACTTTATAACATCTCAGCTTTGTCTAAATGTAAAATAAAGTTAAGGCGTGAAGGTTTCCAGATTAATCATGACCATTGATGAGTTAACTCTGGCAGCCCTCATATACATTCTAGACACAGCTGATGATCATATATCATGTTACTGCTGTGTGACCAGAACAAATGTCAAACACCAGCTCAAAACCTAAAGATGCCAGATCTACAGTCATGTAAAACAGACTAAAGCAGCTTATTCTCACTTTAGTGAAGCTCAAACAAATGAATATTATTCATTTTTGCTGAAATGAAATCAGTTATCAGAATTGTTTGTAAGCAGCAAATCATCCATTACTGGTTTCAACTCTTCATGTAAATAAATGATGATGAAATGAAGCTGATCTGAATTATAGTCTGTACATAAATTTCCCACCACAGTTTAAAATGCAGTGAAGCCTCTACTCTTTACAAAGGAGGGGTATTTGAAGTACAGTACATATTCAGGCACTGAAGAGTCTCTCCTCTCTGTCCCTTTCTTTCACAGTTTCGCGTGGTAACGGCTCCTTTCCATCACGTGGGCTTTGCAGACTTCTGGCTGGCTGACCAGCTGAACTCCCTGGTGGTGGTTCTTATGGATCTAGAGTACATGATCTGTTTCTATAGCTTTGAACTGGACTGGAAAAAGCAGGATGGACTCTTCAGCAGCGCAGGTGAGATGGACAGTTGAGCTTCAGGTAACCGTGACACTGATCCAGTGATGATACCACGTGTGCATGTCATTCTCTGCAGGTAAAGATGTGTGTAATTCCTACTCCTACGGCGTCCGCGCTGTCATCCAATGTCTTCCTGCTTGGTTCCGATTCGTCCAGTGTCTGCGACGTTACCGTGACACCAAACGGGCCTTCCCTCACCTGGTCAATGCTGGCAAATACTCCACATCCTTCTTTGTTGTCATCTTTGCTGCCCTATACAGCACACATAAAGGTATATTCACCGTTATTAGGATATCCATTAGAGCTTCATTTCTAATGTTCTCTAAGTTACTGTTGTATCCTGTTTATATCCTCACTGTTAAATACTCTGTTTATTGTGACAAGAGTCAGTTTTTCCTCAAAAACCAATAAGACAATAATATTTAATATTAGAAAGTAATATTTCTGGTCCTTCATCATTGCTGTGCTGCCATTTGGCATTAAGCTATTGTCAGTTAAACTAATCTTCCTGCACAGATGCTTCACATTTAAAGGAAGTCTAGACTGAACTTCCCACATTCCTGTTGCACTCACCAGGGATTCATGCATAATATAATGCAACAATAATATCAGCAGGTCATCAGCATCACCCGATAAAGGCTTTACAAAGAAATATCAGCATCAGGCTGAAATGAAAGTTTCTGCTAACGTGACAGACATAACAATACAAATGTGTCAGTATTGATATGATACTGTGCGCTCTGTGTAAGATCTTCACAGCTCATTTATTAGGTTCATTTTACAGAAACCAGCCGCACCAAAGAATCACTCAATCAGATTTAACCATCAGAGATCAGACCCCATCAACTCTGTAATGTACAGTGATTATCCACAGTGAATCCATCAGTGATTATCAACCAGTCAATCACTCAGCCTTAAACTCTAACTCCCAGAAGTCAGACATCTGAAATGTGTAGTTTGACGCCATGTCCAAAGGACTATAGTAGAGGTTATGTTTCAGCACCATACCAAATAAACACAATTCTGTTATTCATTCATTTTCTGTAAACTCTTATCCTGTGTAGGGTCGTGGGGGCTGGAGCCTATTCTTTTGGGTGGGAGGCGGGGTTCATCCAGGACAAGTCACCAGTTCATCACATAGAAAGACCAACAACCATTCACACTCACATTCACACCTACAGTCAGTTTAGAGTCACCAGTTCACCTCTACTGCATGATTTTGGTGGTGGGAAGCTGGAGAACCTGGAGAGAACCCACACAGACATAAGGAGAACATGGAGAGAACCCACACAGACACAGGGAGAACATGGAGAGAACCCACACAGACACAGGGAGAACATGGAGAGAACCCACACAGACACAGGGAGAACATGGAGAGAACCCACACAGACACGGGGAGAACATGGAGAGAACCCACACAGACATGAGGAGAACATGGAGAGAACCCACACAGACACAGGGAGAACATGGAGAGAACCCACACAGACACAGGGAGAACATGGAGAGAACCCACACAGACACAGGGAGAACATGGAGAGAACCCACACAGACACAGGGAGAACATGGAGAGAACCCACACAGACACAGGGAGAACATGGAGAGAACCCACACAGACACAGGGAGAACATGGAGAGAACCCACACAGACATAAGGAGAACATGGAGATAACCCACACAGACACAGGGAGAACATGGAGAGAACCCACACAGACATAAGGAGAACATGGAGATAACCCACACAGACATAAGGAGAATATGGAGAGAACCCACACAGACACAGGGAGAACATGGAGAGAACCCACACAGACATGAGGAGAACATGGAGAGAACCCACACAGATATAAGGAGAACATGGAGAGAACCCACACAGACACGGGGAGAACATGGAGACTAACCACAGAAAAAGTCCCAGGTCCCAGGATTTGAACCCAGGACCTTCTTGCAGCAGTACTACACATTGTGCCACCATGCCGCCTCCTCTGTTATATAACTTTTCAAAAAATTCCTAAAGATAAAGTGTTAATCCTAAAAGTATATGTTATGTTGGCGATATAAATATGTGTATATATCAGCAATCGGCCAAAATGAGTTGGCAAATATATGTTTAGTAAAGTGGGGCTGCTTGTGTTCATCATTGTAGAGAAAGCAGCCTTTATTTCCACCAGTGACAGCTCACTTGAAGGTCTTAATCCTCTGACATTCAGCAAAGATAGTTAGTAAAAGGCAGATTTTCCTGTTCTATTAGAAGCCAAAGTAAGATCAGGCCAAAAGAAACAGCTGAGAGTTTAAAGTTTAATTAAAGTAGGAGCGTGTGATGAGTCAGATGATAAAAGTGTGAGAATATTCATTAGGGATGGTCCTGCACACTGTGCTTCTCTATAGTGGTGTCAGTCTGATGCTACGCCTGCTGTCTAATCCCACTCTCCCTCCTCCTCAGCGGAATCCCACGCCGATGCCCAGATCTTCTTCTACCTGTACATCAGCTGTTTAGTGGTCAGCTCATGTTACACACTGGTCTGGGATCTGAAGATGGACTGGGGTCTGTTTGACCGTAACGCAGGAGAGAATACCTTCCTGAGAGAGGAGATAGTCTACCCACAGAAGGTATTAGTCCAGCAGGAAGGATCCTCCATGTGCAGGAGACACTGGTTGGACCCTGAGAATGTGATGATGTCCTGTTTTCTCCCTGCAGGCCTACTACTACAGCGCCATAGTGGAAGACGTGCTGCTACGTTTCTCGTGGACTTTAACCGTCTCACTCAGCACAGTCTCTGGGCTCAATGGCATCGCTGACATACTGGCGACTATACTGGCCCCTCTGGAGGTCTTCAGGTACACCGTCACTCTACTATCATGTCCTTCATCACGCTCTTTGTTTCCTCCTCTTATCTTTCTTCTTATTGTTTATCTTCAGCCTCTGTGCTCTGCTCCTGTGGTTCTGATCTGGTGGGACAATTATAAATAATAGAACCACAGTCTGAGAGCACAGACCTCCAACAGGGCCAATAGTCTTAACACTATACTGCATATCTGTACATATATGTAATCCAAATGTTGAGGAGGCTTCCTGTTAATTTTGCAGCCAATCCAAACCAACGTGGTAAAATCTGATAGCACCAACCACACCTCCAATCTTTTCCAAAACAGTGGAACAAGTTGGCCTACATTAAAAAGCAGAAGTGACACCACAATCATTGTCTTCACAAGAGGGATGTAACACTAGAGAATGTGTGTATTTCAGGTGTGACTGTCAGTAGAAGGGCGTGGTGCAGTGAGAGGAGATTGTTCACTGGTTAATCGATTGTGGATGGATAAAGAAATAAAAGCGTTAAAATGGCCTGTCCTTGTAAAGTCAAGGGGCGTAGAAAAATATCAGTACAATTGAGTATCAGTAATCTTTTATGATACTCTGTCAATTCTTAGAAAGTGTCTGTTTTTAGTGGACAGACTGGTGGATGTGGTTCTCGTCGTGTTGGGTATAAACCCTCAGCTGACAGATATGGTGTTGTGATCCATCTGCAGCTGTTTGACCCTCTGACTCCACATAGGAGAGAAGAAGAAGAAGAACAGTGTGTTGATAGTGTGGCTGTCAGAAACCCTGTTCTGTGTAACGTTTGAGGACTCCCTCAGAGCATTACTGGTGCCTGTGAATATGTGATATGGAGTTTTCCTATTAAACTTTATTACCATCTACTCCATTATAAGATGTATGGTTTTTATTCTAGGCCCTCAATGGTCTCCAGGTCCCATTTAACGGGTTCTTCCTATGCTCCACCTGTCCACCAAATGTTATGAGAACCAGGACAGGAGTTTTAATCCTGCTGACAAACAGACAAATAAATTCAACTGAGAGCAGAACCTCCTTTATGGAGGTAAAAAAACAAACAGAGAGAAAACAGATACTGCAGGAACGTTTCACAGCCTCATCACAGCCGGCAGCTGCAGTACTGGAATGCATCAGGTAAAGGAATAAATATAGTCAATAAAGGAGAGGCTCATCTAGAATTTAAAATTAATCTATCATTTTAGTTTTCCACCGATTGATTCTTCAGTAAAATATCAGGAATCGATTCCTACAGGCTTAGGGGACATCCTCAAATCACTGTTTTTGTCTGGTTGTCCATCAAACCCTCCAAAACGATGATTATGTCAGTGACATAGATCAAAAACGTTTTCCATTTTAAATTAACGGCATATGTGTGACAGTTTTTAAGAAGCAGGTCATCAATTATTAAACTTGTTGGTGATGAATTTTAATGTCCAACAGAAGAATCATTCTAGGTAAAACTATCCTCCCAGACATCAGCATGACATTTTACATTGTGTTCCTTTTTTATGACTATGATTGTTTAAAACATTGACATCTATTATCTAGTGAGCTAATATTCTCTCTTAAATGTCTTAGAAGAAAACATATGTGGCTGCTGATACAGTATGAGATAAGGATGTGGACTCCTCACTGTTTTCATGAATATAAAAATATGTGGAGTACAGGAGGTAGAGTCAAACCGGCCCCTGACCCTCAGCGTTTCTCCTTCCCAGACGTTTTGTGTGGAACTTCTTCCGACTGGAGAACGAACACCTGAATAACTGTGGTGAGTTCAGGGCCGTCAGAGACATCAGCGTCGCTCCGCTCAATGCTGACGACCAGACCCTGCTGGAGCAGATGATGGACCAGGAGGACGGAGTCAGGAACCGGCAGGGCAAGAAGAGCTGGAAGAGGAGCTACAGCATGAGTCTACGCCGGCCACGGCTGGCCTCACAGTGAGTCCTAACAGCAACACGCTCACAGGATATGTGATGTTTGACGGGTAACAAATGTAGAGCCTGCAGTACCACCTAAGGTGTGTTTAAAGCAAACATGCTATCCAGGATGTCTTATGGTCTGTTGTGGTCCAGCTCAGTAAGCATTGATATGATCAGATTTTGTTTGATATTAATTAGGTCTGCCTCATTACGTGTGTGAGAGCAGGAGGTTTAAGACTGGATCTGTAACGCCCCACATTACCAGATAACCTGGACCAAACATCAGGACTGATGAAGGTCACAGACCAGAGTCCTGAGTATCTACGCCTCTGCTGCTTCTGTTCTGACATCCTCCAACTTCCTGCAGGGACAGTTTAGTTCATGCTTATTTTTGACCGTTGACTTATGACCCAGTTTTCTAGTTACTTTATACAACAGTGTTGATATATCTGTTATGACTGATCATATCAAGTATTTAGTATATTCCCCACAGAGGGAATACAACAACACAGTTTTTATGCCTCTGCCCCAGTGATAGCCGTGGCTGGAGGTTTTCAGTCCATCCCTCCATCCCATGGAATATCTCAGAAACTCTGTCAGGGAATTTCTTCAACTTTGGCTTGAACGTCCATTTAGACACAAGGACGAACTGATTCTGTAATCCTCCTTCATTTTGAATTGTAATGACGTTCTATATCCAAAAAGTCGATGGTCATCTTCACTGTGACATCTTCATGTCTACACAACCATTTTTCTGGTCTTTATTCACTAGTCAGGATATTAATCTTCAGTGTTGAAGCTTTGTTGATTGTATTGATCTTCTCTGCTGCTCGGTTTGAAGATGTGTGTGAATGAACAAATATGAACAAATATCTACATCTGCTGCTGTGGTGCAGAAACTTCTGGGTGCATGCATTTCAGGCTGTGCACCCATACAGACCAGTATTAGTTTATTTTTTATTCTAACGGCCACAATCTGCAGCCATTCTCAGAGGATTTAATATATTACTACACAATGCATATAGTTATATTAAACACAAGCTAAAGTAGGTGGTTGAAGCTGAGCTGCTCAGTGTTTTCCATGCATCCTGTTGTGGCGTGAAAAACACACAGGAGTCTCTGGAACTTTGAGTCATGTGGGTTCCCAATTTATTCTCAGCTCATGCAAGATACACAGCAATAAACTGGAACCCCGATCTCAGGTCCCAACAGTTTATATATCCTTCTAATGTCAGTTTGGGCGTATGTTATTCACATCTGCGTATTGTCTCATACTTAGGTCAAGCTGACCTTCCAGACAGTTGTTATGTTCGCACATCTTTCATATCTTGAGTACATGGGTTCCTGTTTATTTGCCCTTTCTAAGCTCAGTATGTCCTGATAGATTGATAGATTGGGACCCTCCCGCATGATTCACACATACAGAACAACATGACTATATAAGGTCATGCAGTGTCAGAGGTTCACACAAGAGTTATATTGTACTAAAAGATATATTGAATTCCACCACAATCAACAGTAAACCTGTGCTTTTGGTCTGTTTGTGATCATTATTTAGTTATTCCTGTCTGTAGTCACTGGTCATGTGATCGTCTCTGTGTGAACATTAAAAATAACAGACCTGCTTTTTTTTTACTATTGTGTAAGGTTTTATATGCCTTCATGCTTCCACTATGATCTATATAATTTAGATAAAAATAGGCCTTTCTATGGTCATGTTATGTTCATTAAATTATCAGAAATATTCTGTATCATGATATTTAGTGTGATCTGGATGTGAAATGACCCTCATGTAACAGGATATAAGACATTCCTACATGGTGGATTATGAGGAGGTATAAACAGCAGTGCTGTAAACACGTTGTTCCTTGTCCTCACTTCAGGTCTAAGACCCGTGACACCAAGGTTTTGATAGAGGACACCGACGACGACTCCTGACATCAGGCCACGCCCCTCGCCTGGGTCCAGAATTTATTCAAAGGAGGGAACTCCACCTCCTAACCGAGGAATTACCCGGCGAGTTGGGCGTTGAACTCTCAACCAAGGATGAGTTTTAAACTCTGATGCCTACATAACTGTGTCTCCAATGCATGAGCCTCTGCTTGGGTTCTGACCTATTTTAAGAGAGGAGCTTTGACCCTATGAACAAACTACCCAGCAGCAAGGCCATGGAACTCGTACTTTTACCTTAGATAATAACACAGTCTCTGGGTGGAGAATTTCCCACAGCCACCCACAGGTGGACTCTAACTACACCCTCTCCTCAGAGCCTCAGCCCAGCATGAACAATGCAGCTAAATGGAACTGAAGTGGATGCTACAGGAAGTGTCCCTGCTTCCTCTTGGCGCCATAATGCTCATGCACCAGGAGAGGCTGACATCTTAAAGTCTACTGCTGCTGAGGACCCACATTTAGCTTTTAGTTCCCACCTACACTCCCAGCATCCAGGTAACGCTTAGGCCTTGAATAAATTATTATAAATCTCAACCTGTGATTTGGACCAGCGAATGAACCCAAACCCTTTTTTTAATAACCGTATAAAAAGGGTTGAAAAGTGTCCTATTGGTGACTTTTTAGGCCTTGTGACCTTCTGACCCCTGGTTGACCTCACACTGGTCTACAGACTATGGTGACGGACATTTGAGAAGGACACTCAGTCGCTGACCAACTCCCTCGCTGTTTAGCTTCCCTTTGAATCATCACAGAGCTGCCTACCTGCACCTTACACGCTTCACACTCATAGGAACACACACTGTGTAGAAAACGTGACTTAGAGTGGAATGCTTCACACACACACAGACTCGTGATGATGTGTAACCGTGGTTGTAAATATGAGACGGACCAAAGTAGAGGTGGTGTGAAAATATTCCAAAATGTCTAATCGTCCTTAAATAGAGTAAAGAGTGGATGGAATGGAACAGCAGCTGGAATGACTGTTCAGCCGTGGAGCTGAGGAAGACATCTTTACTTTCCTGGAAAAAGAAGACTCACCATACGCTGACTCCCAGACCCCCTCTGTGGAGGAGATGGTTCCTGCTGAATGTATGCCAACATATTTATGTGTCTGAGAGGAAGAGATGCCTACACTCTTTTTTTTCCTTAAATGTTGAGATATGGCCACAGAAATATTTGTTTTGCTCCCTGAAATCTAGAGTGAAAACCTGATGACTGAAAACAGTCATTGTGGTCTTCATTCAATGTAACACTGATGAGGAAGAGGAAGGTCACCTGTCTGTCACACACTGGTCCAAACTGTCCCAGCAACAGGAGGTTGAGTGAATCTAATGTTGTGTAATGCTGTCACACCCTCCAGACTCAGCTGCTTTTCTTTCTATAGTCTCAGTGGACTTTACAGTCTGTACAGTGTGTCTGTCCTCATACATACATACATGTGAATATTATGGATCCACCTCCTCTTCATCGTGAGGAAGTAGAGGAGTACAGGCCAGCAGAGGTGATGGTTTTACGGCGGATCCAGGAGATTTTCTGCAGCCTTGTTAAGTTTAGATGCTCCTCTAGTTTGTTACAGCCGTCAACACTAACTTTGTGTTAGTGGCAGTTTTAGGGGCGTGGCCACGGTTTGGTATTTTCTTAATCACTCATCAGGTGTATTCTGGTGAACCTGTTTCAGAGATCTGGTTCCACATTATTGGATGGAAACCATCTTCTGTTGTTTGAAGACAGGAGGTGATCGGATCAAATGTTCTCAATGTTTTCTAAGATACACATTTTATTGTTTGTTCACATTCCTGATCCAGATTCAGTTTGTCGCTGGTCAGTCTTAAATGAACCGGTTCTGTTTGGGTTGTAGGTTTTTCTACATGTTGCCCTTATTAGTCATTTAACACAAACGTTCTGCGTTCATCAGCATGTCTTTGCATGAGAAATAAGGATTATGTGCACTTTAATACCAACCTCGTTTTATTTCATTTTCTTTGTCAAAGCAGAGTCTGTGGTTCAGATGGCAGGAAGCTACGTAGCATTTTAGCGCTGACAGAGACAGCTGTTTAATGTGGGTCTCCAACATGAGAAAAACTACTGCTATATCTTGATAGTCAGCTCTATTATTATTGCTGTTTTTATTATTATTATTGACACCTCCTGTATACCTTTTGGTTGCTAACACCTTAGCCCCTTTCTTCTCGCCCCACCCATAACATCATTGGTGCCCTAATTCAAACAAGTGGTTCCAAAGGAACACTTCAACCAAAAAATTAAAGTTCAGTCTTTATCAACTCTCCTACATGCTGATGGAAAGTCTGGTGAAGTTTCTCTGTCCACCAAATAGTCTGGAGATTCACAGCAGTCTCCTAAACCACTGAGGAAGATGAGACATGTTCTAATAGAAATAACGGACATAGAGTGACTCCATAGACTCCATTGTGGTCAGATAATGACTGAACTGTGGGTTCTTTTGGGTGAACTGTTCCGTTAAGATGCTACGATGTGTAGCTAACTCACTGTAAAGAGACAGTCTTAAGGAAGCAGCTCAAGGTTTACCAGGACCTCTGTTCTGATCCAGGATGCAGCTACAGACTGAAATAAGCTCGACTTAGAACATGTTGATCTATCTATAAATTAAACATTGGGCAAGACTTAAAGGTTTACACATGAACATTTTTCTAAAAGTCCTCGGTGTGAGTTCTTATTTGTTGGTGCAGCTGCTCAGATGTTACTCAGTCCAAACTCTGGTTCCTCATATAAACCAGTAAGAATAAAATTTAAACACTGAGTATGACACTAAATAAGTAACATGTGAGAGGTATACTGATAGAATCATTCCATCCAAAGAGCCGTTTAGTTTGTGATTTTAAAAGTGGTGGTTTTTATTTTGCTCTTCCTCAGGACTTCCTGTTAGTTTAGAAGTCATGTGACCATTATGAAGACATTCCTGTGTTTTAAGCAGCATATTCCACAGAGATGAGAGAGTGGGAGGTGAGATGATTGGAACACTTCAGCACCTTCACTCACAGCTAGAGGTTTGAGCCTTCCTGTCTCTCTTATTTTATGAATGTACACTTTGGAACCTCACTCTATGAATATGTTTGTTTTTTTACACAGTACACCAGAGATCTGCTTTAGCTTAAAGTCAGCTCATTTTTTATAGGACCACAGCCAATCAGAAGGCTGCTGCTTACTTTGCTTTTATTCTGACTTTTATGGTCATCAGTCAGCTGCAGGCAGGCTGACTACGCTCTGATCGAGTAGTTTTAGGTTTGAAGTCTGAGTTTGTGTCTTTGTGTTTCTTCTTCGACATTCCAGACTCGTGCCCCATCACACATGAACACCCCACTGTTTTTATGTGCACGTTTCAGACTGTGACAGACAGGTGAATCCCCTTTAATGGCCTTTAATGGGTCTGGATCGTCAGTTTGTGTCTGCTGACACTAAAAACAAGCATCAGATTTGTGAACATTGTCAGATAAAGACGGTTTCTGTATAGAAAGCCATATTTTCCCATGAGAGGTACCAAAACCTGGGTCTCATCTCAGCACTATGAAAACATCTGAGATGAGACCAGACCAGTTCTTTCAGAATGTGGTATGTTTCAACACATGTATTTTAGACCAGCTGCTTCACAACAACACTACTCAACTGGCCTCATGTAAGAGCATCTTAGTGTTCTTATGCTGAACCTTTGGTGCAGTGGAGGACGTCCAGCTGCATAAAGACCCAGATTAATTTGACCTTACCTTTAATTATATATTTAATTTTACATTATTTTGGTGTCATGTTTAAACTTTACATTCTTTATGAAGGCATTATGATTTTTCGGGTCGTTCAGACCTCATCAGGTATTGCAGTGATTAGTGCAGGGTTGCTCCTGGTGGAGGTTAGAAGATGGAGCCCAGAAACTCAGAGCATGTCGTGAAATGACTTGAACATCACTACTGTTGACCAGCCGGTCTGATTGTCAGGTTGTTATTGGCCACTGCAGCATGACGTTGGGTTGCTCGCCTCCAAAAGTTGACTCTGTTTTAACTTGTTGCCACAGGGGTCAGAGACCCCTGCTAGACTGGCATTTTCACTGCAATGCCTGATCTGGTCTTGTCTTAATTGGTATGACAGACCGGGACCGCTCATGAATTTTGTTGGGAATGATTCTGTTCTTGTATCTGGTTCTTCCATATGGCCCCAGTGTCTCCTCAGATGTCTGGAGGTGAACATTAGTCCCAGCTATGGAGGAGGTTCTGTGGTGAAGCAGGGATCATCATTTTGATCAGATTGGAGTGGTATGATTGGACGATGTTTAAAAGAGACCACTTTGAAGAAGCTTCTTGTTCTGTTCTGCATCAATAGGAAAACAGGGTTTTTCCTGAAACCTGAGCTCAGTTTCTTAAGGTACCACCGTCTACTTACTCTGCAGGTCCATCACCTTCCATTTAAAGGTGGAAGGCTGTGAATCGATGGTGTGAGGATAGTACATGTTATCTAATCGGTTAGGAACACCTGCTGACCACCAGTTGTGTTGTGTACACACCAGTCATCTCTCTCAGTACTGGGCAGAGAATCCAGGGACATTATTGTCCTTTTACACCACAAACACTTTGCTCTCTTTAAAAAGGATTTTGATCTCACCAGCTCAGCTGAGACTCTCAATAATAGGAGACATTTCACGCTCTCTGGCCCAAACCTCTCTGTGTAGAACATAGAGAAGAGTCTCCATGTCCCAGAACTGGAGCATCTGTAGAAGGGTTTAATCCACGTTCTGACCCAGTTTATTCTATGATTATACAACACATTATATACTGAAATAAACTGATTAGAAGCATTGTATAATCAGTGACTGTGCTGTAGGTGTTGTCTTGTATGTGCTGTAGCAGCGTGATGCTACAGAGGTGCCTGGTTCACCAAACCCCTGTTACAGGTTTTCAGTAAAAGCAGCTCATGCTCAAACTGTTTGTGAGTCTGTTTCTGTTCTTCAACTAACACATTACTTTGTCATTCAGATGAAAGTTTCTCTTAAACACATCAAATATTATTGGAGTAATAATAATAATCATATATGTTGGAGCTGCTAACCGGTTTAGCATTGCTAAATCTTCTGCTTCTTTGTAGTCAATTTATCTAAATGACTTTTTTGTGCTAAAAATGACATCAGTGTTCAAAACTACATTTCTTTCTACCTTTCTTTCCATTTATTTGGAAGATGACTAAATATATCAATCTTCTTTTAAACAGTCATCACTAATAGTTTTTAGGCTACTCGCCAGTAGGAGACACAATTTGTAAAATATGGCCAGAATTTTAGCCTAAAAGAAGTCAAAACTGAACAGAATGAGACGAACAGAAAAGCTCATGTCAAAGACATCTATGTGTTGTATATCTGCTGAGGTTAGCATGCTAACCAGCTCGCCCCATCCTGTCTTATAATACCAATTTGTACCTCTAGAGGCAGTGGTCTCATAAACCCACCATAGTTTCAGCTGGGTGATGTGTGTGAGTGGCACACTTCACAATCTTAGTATATAGTCTAATAATTAAACAACTGAGGAATGTAAGTAAATATTTGGACACATAAAAATAGATCTACATCTTCTGAGGTCAAATCTCTCTTTAAATAGACTAAGACGAGCTTAAAGGAATGGATTAACTATAAATCAATATTCTGTCTCTATGCTGAAGTTCACAACACATTTCTGGAGCCTCACATCAGAGGCTGTGTTTTCACCAGGAGCCTGGTTGAGCTGAGCCACGCTGCCTACGGTCGCAGCCCAGCCACAATCCTGTTCGCTAGAGCTACTAGCTCCAAGGCTAACTGAGCTAACATTATCTATAACCTGAGACAACTGCAGCAAACATGAGCATCACATGACAAATACTTGGTGACACGCTGCCCTGCATATTTCTGGAGCCACCTTTAAATTCAGCCCATATTGTTATTGTATGGCATCACTTCTATGTTGGATTAAAGGTAGAACAGCAGCTGATTTAACATACATACACTTACCTCTCTCTAGAATGGCTCCCCTTTAATCACTAAATGTTTGGTGACATCATCACAATCATTCACATCTGTTGTGTTTGGGTGGAGTCAGAACCATCAGAGACGTACCAGTGAAAAATAAAGCCAAAGTCTGAATGACTAAAAACAATACAGGTGTAGTGAGAATATGTTATTTCTAATTCCTTCAGCTTTATAACACAACAGTGACACAAACTTTAGTTTGATGTAGTGACTGGACGTGGCCCCCAGTAAGGCAGTGGGTGGAAGTAAGTATATCTGCTCAAATACTGTACTTAAGTACAATTTTGAGGTACTTTAGTTGATATTTCCACTTTGATATATCTACACTATCAAGAAGGTTCTGGGTTCAGATCCACCTGAGGACCTGGGACTTTTCTGTGGTTAGTCTCCATGTTCTCCTGTGTCTGTGTGGGTTCTCTTCAGGTTCTCCAGGTTCCTCCCACCACTAAAAACATGCAGTACAGGTGAACTGATGAGAGTCAGATGAAGTGTCTTAGTACACAAAACATTTCTGGAGCTCCAAAACCAAACTGTGTTGCAGAACCGAAGAAGATGGGGACTTGTACTTTTAAAAGTAAATTAAAAACAACATAAATATAAAATGACTTTATATAAACACTGCAGCCTCCAAGCTAAAAGCTACAACAGAAACATAGCCAGCTCAAATTTCTGGGACTGTTACATTGAATTAAAAAACAAAGAGGTTTATTACATAAAACGGCGAAATTTAGAATTGACATGATCATGATGATATTTGTGTGGCAGAACTTAGTTTTTCCTTCTTTCTTACCACACAAATCATCTAATGGTACTTTGGATTTATCTGGTGACCTTTGAAGGGTCCAGACCCATAGTTTGGGAACCGCTGCATTCAACTGTAGCAGTATCTAAAGCAGTTTGAACAAGATCGTACTGGAATCCTGCATCACAGACACTCTAATAATGTGATGAGGCCAATAGTAATAGCAGTATTTAAGGTGCGCATTATGAATTAATGTCAGCCTTAAATGTAGAAAACATTTGCTGTGTTAACAACTGTCTTCCCTACACACCCCCTTCTCCAGGGCTGCCAGAAGGGGCACCACTTGGGGGGTTTTGGGGATGTAGTGTTGTGGGGTTTATAGTTGTCACTGCAAACTGAACCAATACGGCCATGTGGGGCCACAAACCTGGTCTGTCTCTCCTGGCAGCGGGCCCCTGTCCAGAACCAGTCCAGAATGTACTGGGTTGTTAGATGCTACCTGCCTAACTCTTCTGACTAGTTGAAGGAGAGTCTGTCCTGTGATTTTGGTGTAACCCTGCCAACAGACAGACAAACACAGATCACTGCAGAGGCCTTGTGCTTGCAGTAGCGTGTGGTGACCAGCAGAGGGAGATTTTGGCCCATTTTAGTGGAATAACTTGTTCATCCTGCAGAAATGACTTTGTTACAGTTTGTATGTATATGTAGATGAAATGAGCTTCTACTGCTGCATAATATGATTTACCGGTCATACACCGTAGCTCCGAACCTGTCCCAGCTGAGCTCATTGTGTGGTTATCAGTCCGTCACAAACACACACACCCTTCTTCCGTCCGTGCTGCCCGTCTCCTCCACCTCTGCAGCAGGAGCCCGCTGGCAGTGGAATGTAACCGGACCTGGGGGCGACATGAACGGCCGTCAGCTCAATGAACTCCCGGACGACTCGGAGCAGCTCCGGCCGTACGTGAGCTGCCTGAGGCGGAGAGCCCTGCAGGCCAGCGACGTGCCCGCTGCCCGGAGCTTCTCCCGCGGCTTTCTCCTCAAGTTTTTGCGAGCCAGAGACTTCGACATGGATCTGTCTCTGAAGGTAACAACTTCCGTCCATGAACACAGATCAGCTCAGCTCACAGCAGAAGAGAGAGAAGTCAACTTTATGAAAGTTCATGGAGGCTGCTGGACACACATTTCTCTTTATACAGAGGACTGATACGTCATTAAACAGCAGCATAGTGTAGTTGTTGTTGTTGTTGTTGTACAGGGACTGGACTGTAGAGTCGTTTTTGTTCCTTTAGATGTTCATTATTATCTTATTATTAAATCATTATAGTAAAGCTTCACTGTTAGGGTAAAAATCCACACAGGCTGCAGCCAGTTTATACTCAACACAACAAACATAATAATTACATTAACTCAAGTACTATCCTTAAGTACAACTGTCAACTAAACGTTTTAAGAATGCATGTTTAAAGTACAACTGAGTATATTACATATACATTTAACGATAAATATAAATAGTGGACTTACATTTTCAATTAAGAAAAGTTCAAATGTAATGTAATGTAATGACATTTTGACATGTCCAAGGTGTAAACAATGAAAATAGTGATGGCTGAATTCCATTTAGCTGCCTCAGTGTCAGGGTCCTGCTGGGATACATGAATAGAGCTCTGAACTCTAAACTCTAAACTGACCCAAAGTGTCAAAAACAAATTTATTTCCAAAAAACATTTTTGGAGCGTTTATATATATATTGTATTACTATATTCTGTAAATCCAAGAGCATAATGTCTGTTATTGTATGCAGTCGTCAATACAGAGACTCAATCAGAGTATTGTTGTTGTGATCTTACCCCATCAAGGAGGTTATGTGTTCACTCATGTTCCTTTGTTTGTCAGCAGTATTACACAAAAACCGCTGAACAGGTTTCCATGAAACTTGGTGGGAAGATGGACCAGAATAGACACCATCGATGTGGATCAAAATAAAGGGGTGGTATTCTGTTAGCAAAAGAGGTTTTACTTTACAGACCCAACAATTCACCCATGAGCAAGCACCTGGCAATGGTGATGAGAAGAAAAGGCCCTTTAACAGGCAGGAACATCAGAGCTGATTTTTATTAGATTTGTGTGAAACTCCTGTTTTTAAATATTTTCATTGGTCGGGGGACATACAGTCTCTGTGGGGTTTTAACCACTGATAGCTGCTCTAATAGAGGCACAGAGAGGCGTGTAGGACTCTGACTCCTCCTCCTGGTCTCAACTCTGTGATGTCATGATGTTTGATCACTAATAAACTTGATCAGATTTCTAGCTATGAGAGTTGCTCCATCCAAAGTGGGATGAATGCCATCTCTCCAATCAGATCCCTGAAAGTCCACCAGTTATCTACAAAACCCACATCGCTGTGTGGACACTACCTCGACACCCAGCAGTTGAATGATGACATGCGACTAAACATTTGATGGGGGCCCAGGACCCCATTAGCCCCATTCACACAGCGTTTTTTAAGGGCCTAGTGCTCCTTTATTTGCCCCAATATTCTGTGTGAATGCAATGAACAGCTGCAGAGGTAGTAACAGCACCGAATCCTACATGTGTGTGAACGCGAGGTGGAACAGCAGGACGGGGCTGTGACATAACAACGTATTATGCATGTGGCCTAAACTGGAGGACTCAGAGAGCAGCTAGTAGCAGTAAGCAGCTAACTCAGAGATGAAGAAAATCAAACAAAAATATCTTCAAATTGGGAAGACAGAACAACATTTGGAGCTCCTCATCATCAGATGAGATGGTCCCGCTGTCTTTACCCCGATCATGTATAAAAGTCCCACTGTCTTTACCCCGATCATGTATAATACTCCCGCTGTCTTTACCCCGATCATGTATAAAAGTCCCACTGTCTTTACCTCGATCATGTATAATAGTCCCGCTGTCTTTACCCCGATCATGTATAAAAGTCCCACTGTCTTTACCTCGATCATGTATAATAGTCTTGCTGTCTTTACCCCGATCATGTTTAAAAGTCTCGCTGTCTTTACCCCGATCATGTATAATAATCCTGCAGTATTTACCCCGATCATGTATAATAGTCCCGCTGTCTTCACCCCGATCATGTATAAAAGTCCCGCTGTCTTTACGCTGATCATGTATAATAGTCCCGCTGTCTTTACCCCGATCATGTTTAAAAGTCCCGCTGTCTTTAACGCGATCATGTTTAAAAGTCCCGCTGTCTTTACCCCGATCATGTATAATAATCCTGCAGTTTTTACCCCAATCATGTATAATAGTCCTGCTGTCTTTACCCCAATCATGTATAATAGTCCTGCTGTCTTTACCCCGATCATATATAATAATCCTGCAGTTTTTACCCCAATCATGTATAATAGTCCTGCTGTCTTTACCCCAATCATGTATAATAGTCCTGCTGTCTTTACCCTGATCATATATAATAGTCCTGCTGTCTTTACCCTGATCATATATAATAGTCCTGCTGTCTTTACCCCGATCATGTATAATAATCCTGCTGTCTTTACCCTGATCATATATAATAGTCCTGCTGTCTTTACCTCGATCATGTATAATAGTCCTGCTGTCTTTACCCGATCATGTATAATAATCCTGCTGTCTTTACCCGATCATGTATAATAATCCTGCTGTCTTTACCCGATCATGTTTAATAATCCTGCTGTCTTTACCCGATCATGTATAATAGTCCTGCTGTCTTTACCTCGATCATGTATAATAATCCTGCTGTCTTTACCCGATCATGTATAATAATCCTGCTGTCTTTACCCGATCATGTATAATAATCCTGCTGTCTTTACCCGATCATGTATAATAATCCTGCTGTCTTTACCCTGATCATATATAATAATCCTGCAGTATTTACTCCGATCATGTATAATAGTCCTGCTGTCTTTACCCCGATCATGTATAATAATCCTGCTGTCTTTACCCTGATCATATATAATAGTCCTGCTGTCTTTACCTCGATCATGTATAATAGTCCTGCTGTCTTTACCTCGATCATGTATAATAGTCCTGCTGTCTTTACCTCGATCACGTATAATAATCCTGCTGTCTTTACCCTGATCATATATAATAGTCCTGCTGTCTTTACCTCGATCATGTATAATAATCCTGCTGTCTTTACCTCGATCATGTATAATAATCCTGCAGTATTTACTCCGATCATGTATAATAGTCCTGCTGTCTTTACCTCGATCATGTATAATAATCCTGCAGTATTTACCCTGATCATGTATAATAGTCCTGCTGTCTTTACCTTGATCATGTATAATAATCCTGCAGTATTTACCCCGATCATGTATAATAGTCCTGCTGTCTTTACCCCGATCATGTATAATAATCCTGCAGTATTTACCTCGATCATGTATAATAGTCCTGCTGTCTTTACCCCGATCATGTATAATAATCCTGCAGTATTTACCTCGATCATGTATAATAGTCCTGCTGTCTTTACCCGATCATGTATAATAATCCTGCAGTATTTACCCTGATCATGTATAATAGTCCTGCTGTCTTTACCCCGATCATGTATAATAATCCTGCAGTATTTACCCTGATCATGTATAATAGTCCTGCTGTCTTTACCCCGATCATGTATAATAATCCTGCAGTACTTCCCCGATCATGTATAATTGTCCTGCTGTATTTACCCCGATCATATATAATAGTCCTGCTGTATTTACCCCGATCATGTATAATAGTTCTGCTGTATTTACCCCGATCATGTATAATAGTTCTGCTGTATTTACCCTGATCATGTATAATTGTCCTGCTGTATTTACCCCAATCGTGTATAATAGTCCTGCTGTATTTACCCCGATCATGTATAATAATCGTGCTGTATTTACCCCGATCATGTATAATAGTCCTGCTGTATTTATCCTAAGCCAGCAGTTTTGAAGAGGATTCAGCATCACACACTCTGCCTCCAGGAACACATTTAACTTTATTTGGTTACTAGTGTCACGAACTTCCCTTTTGTGAAATGGAGCTGCCAGTAACCAGAGGTGGTGGTTGATCTTGTCATCTGCTCGGTGGTTAAGGAGCTCCTGGACCTCACTTTGACTCCTGAATTTGAAAATGTTTAGGTTTTCGTCTTCTTTGAGTTAGCGGCTAACTGCTAGCTGCTAACTAGCTGCTTTTAAAGTCTTTTGATTGAGGGTCGCACACATAACACGGCGTCTAAACGTCACACCTTGTCCTGTCCTGCTTCCTCGCAGGCTCACTCCTTTTTACCAATGTTAACTCAGTGCCGGTATTACCTCCACCACTGACTCACAGGTGGATCAACAATGACTCCCATTACATCATTTTTAACTTTTATACAGGACAGTGAGACGTCATAAAGGAGCAACAGTCCCGCCTTGAACAGGTAGTGTAAAAGGGGAAAAAGCTCCAAAGTGTGTGGTGAGGAAACATGAATAGATTACATTTGGATTCATGATAGAAAGTGATGCTGAGCTGAAAGTACAATGTGTTTCTCCTTTCTACTCTGAGATTTTAGCATCGATGACCCTGTAGATTAAAGGATGAGATGTTTGTTCTGTGTAAACTCCTAGAAGCTTGTTGCCTGTCTCTCTTTAATACACTAGTATTTCAACCCGAGTCACAGTAGAATCCTATGCATTCCCTGATGTCCCTGAATGTGTCCTATTCAGCTCTTACTGAACTACCAGCTGTGGCGGAGGGAGAGTCCTGAGATCAGCTCCTGCATGTCTCCCTCTTCAGTGCTCGGCCTCCTCAACAACTCCTACCTCGCCATCCTCCCACAGCGGGACCATGCTGGCAGCAGGGTGCTCATCTACAGGATTGGTTGGTAAACAAATGCAGGATGGCTTTAAAACATGCAACCATCTGAAAATCTTTAAAAAGTGAAGAATGCTCTGCTCAACAGCAGCGAAGCTGCAGAGAACAGATGTTTTCTCTTTATGCCTGTTTTTGTTTGGTTATTAAGTTTTATAATGCATCATCAGAGTCACTATACCACTGCACCATAAGACCAAACACACTTGACTTTATGAGGATTTCAGTTGATTTGCGAAACCTGGTGGTTCTCCTTCCAACAGCATCTACATTTAATGGACATACATTAAAGGTCTGTCCTCAAACAAACATCAGGTGACCATCTGACCAATGAAAGAGATTCTGGTCTTAGAGTTTCAGAGTGAATTGATAGCAGCTGTGTTGTGGATTACATTTATGCATCATTTCCTGGGATTCCCTCATACTTAGAATCCAGAGATGGAGTGATGGTGGACTCCGTCGCGAGGAATAAAAACTGCTTTAGACAGAAATCATCACTGTATTTAAATACATTCATGGGTTACTGGTGAAAAAATACAGACCATAAATACTAGTTTCAAAAATGGGGTTTGATTGTATAAAACAGCTCAACCCAAATGAAAACTCAGTCTTTATCCATTCACCCACATACTGATGGAGGCAGGTGAAGTTTCTTAGTCCACTAAACATTTCTGGAGCTTCACAGCAAAACAGCTCTGAGAACTGATTTTTGAAAGTGATTATTTGAACCCTTTTTTCTGCTGAAATCTTCACTGTAGCCTCTAAGCTAAGAGCACCACATCTAAAGTAGGTTCACAAACACATGCTAACGTTCTCAAGATGAGATCAACGAGAACTTGATATGTCTGCATACCTCAGTCTTTACCTGCCATCCAGAAGCCTCCGTCAACAGCTTGCTGTAACCCGTCTGACTGATGGGACCACTTCAGGCTTGTACCAAACCAGTCTCAGACCCAGAACGGATCAGGTGCTGGCAACACCTCTGAGGAGCCACAGACTCATTCAGCCCCATTTCAATGATCTAAAGCAGATGGTCTGAAGGCCATGGCACTAATTCATTTAGGGATTTCACAGGTTAAATGATTCATAATATGGATGTAAAGTAAGACGCAAGACTCAAAGGGGTTGTATTAGGCCTGTAATTATTCATGGGGGTGTTTTGGGTGTAACATGAATTAAACCAATCAGAGTGTAATTCCCCTTTCTCTTTAAAAGCCAGGTGAGCCTGCACCTGGAGCATTCCCACATATTTAACTGAGGATGAGGAGGAGGGCTGCTGCTCATCCCTGTGTGTGCAGTCTGGCAGCTAGGTCATATAAATGATCGTTCTGATTGATAGCTGATGGGATGGGGATGGGTAAAATAATCCATCATTGATGAGGTAAATATAAATGACATCACCTGCAGTGATCCCCCAGCAGCAGAAACCATAAGTGCGTCTCCACCGTCTGTGACATTTACCCACAATGCACAGCAGCTTAACCTCATTAATGATTTAAATCTCCGACACGCCGACAGGATCTAATGTTAATGCATGTTCTGTGTTCTTCTACACATCCTTAAGGTCCCACACAGTCCAGGTTCATAGAGTGAAACGGTACAGTTTGGATTAAAGCAGCCGTCCTCCTGATAAATACCACTAGTGATGATGTCAAACGTGTCGGTCAAACACTAGTAGTGACTCTGGCACTGTTCTTTGCACCACTTTGTGCCAGGCAGGCAAATGAAGCCCAATAGATGTTGATTTAAAACATGTCACTTCCTGCAGTTTAAAGATGGATTATTGTTTATGAATGTTTAGTCACGTCTCTGTCTGCAGGGCAGTGGATCCCAAACGACTGGTCAGCCATCCAGGTGTTCAGGGTCAGTCTGATGACATCAGAGATCATCTCCAGGGACACGGAGACACAGAGGCGGGGTCTGAAGGTCATATTTGACCTGAAGGGGTGGACTTTAGGCCATGCCCTACATATGAACCCTTCCCTCGCTAGGAAGATATCCTCTGTGCTTTCGGTAAGACCACCATCATAATACTGGTAGAGTTGGATATACTGTAAATACAACTTCTTCTACATGCCTTAAGCTTTTCTCCTTATTTGCTGTGGTGCTATGCTTCTTCAACCATTACAACATCTCTATGGCTATGCAGATGATGCCACTCTTAAACAGATTCTAGCAAAAATGGAGAACTTAACGACTCACTTAGCCACATTATGACAACATGTTCTACCGCTGGCAGGAAATGTGTCACATGTTATCGCAGTAACCCAGTCTTATTAGTGACAAAGCTAAAACAACACATCATGAAGCCAGACTCTTCCTTTGAGAAGTAATGTGTTGTTCTGACTACAATCATACACTTTGCCAAAAAGGTGATGAGATTGATTTTAACCTCATTTGTCTGTCTTAGATTCATTTCAGCCATTTGGAAGCGGTCCAAATTTTGCCCTGACTAATCCTTACAGGGAAGGCTCTGTGCACCACACGCCAGTTTTATTTGACACAAACATTTGAGGAAATATTTAAGAGTTGTTTTTCCTGAAAATTGACTGATAATCTTTATAACTGTGACAGTTTACTAAGATGGTTTTGGACATTTTTATGTCCATTTTTCCGGCTCTGACTGGATGCCTCAGCCCAGAGGAAAGAGATTTAAAGAAGATCAGTTCAGAAATATATCAAAAGAATTGTTGAAAATGGTTTTGGAATAAGATCCTGAAGAGGAATATAGGGCAATGTGACAGAAGAGAAGATTTATTCATTTATATTTTGTGTATTTTTCAACTTTCTGAGACATTTTCTAAAACCTTATCCTTCAAAATAATCACTGTAGAGCGTGTTTTATCAGAAGGGGTTAGTTTTGGTAAGATTCTTGTGATGCAATATGTTACAGGAGTTATGGTTCAATATGTTGTGATGCTGTAAACAAGGTGATGTATAGTTTCATAGTGATATGTACTGAAGATAGATCACAACACTGCTATCTATTTCTCCTGGTAAAACATGCAAATGAACCACAGCCACAAACCTTTGCATGTAAACGATTAATAAAGGACTGATCATGTATTTTTGAAAATCATGTTCCAATACTTAAGTATGGATATTTTCTTACTCCCTATTTCCTGGTGGTACATGGAGCTTTTATAATCAGTGCATCATTCTCATGTTTCTCTTCATCGTTTAGACCAAGAAGTCTTTTTGAGCTCTTCTTGAGCGTCTTTTATTTTGTAGACAGTGATCAGTGTCGTCTAGTAGCTGGAAGCACAACCTCTGTGTTAAAACCTGGAGAGATGAACTTCCAGAACATCGTTCCGTCATCTGGTGTTTTGATGATGGTGGTGTCATTCAGTCAGCCCTGGTGCTCCGTTTAGAAACTCTATTTGTTTTTCCAGTCATTGATTGAAGCCTTTAAATGTCTCCTCTGCACATATAGGAACTCTTTGTTATCATAAGAATACTGTAATCCACATGGTTTACTATCACTGATAGTGAAAAATATATGTCAAAGGTTTGGATTGAAACATGTATGGCTTATTCTGACATTCTAGCTACTCTATAACGAAACCTTTTTTTAACCCTTGTTGTGCAGGGTTTATATTGTGTTATAGAGCTAATCAGCTGACCAAGTAGTCACATACTTTAATTATCTGTTTGTTGTTTGGGTGTTTTTAGGACTCTTTTCCCCTGAAAGTCAGAGGAATCCATCTGGTCAACGAGCCGATGTTTTTTCGGCCAGTCTTCGCCATGATTCGTCCCTTCCTGTCAGATAAGATCAAACAGAGGGTGAGCATCCTGTTAGCCTCACATGCTGATCAGGCTTCGCTGCAAGGAAGAAGAATTCTCTGAATCCCTTTTATGTATACAAATACACAGTAAATCCTTTAGAAGTCACGTTCCTTCCCTCCTCTGTAGATCCATATGCACGGCAATGACTTCCACGAAACGTTAAGCGACTTCTTCTCACCGCCTGTGTTGCCTCCAGAATATGGAGGGGAGGGGCCTGGCATAGAAGAGGCGTGTCAAGATTGGACCAATCAGCTGCTTCAGTCAGAGAATCTCCTGCATCAGATCGCCACCCACCCAACGGGTGACATCACCGTTACACCTGAAGGCTCCTTGCTCTCAGAGGAGGTTCAGACTGAACTCATGTCAGAGGGATGACGTGAGTTCGAGGCCCTTTCTTAACTCTTGAGTGGCAGCTGTGCAAGTTGTTGTCTGCATCAAGAAAGCTGTCCATGCTCCTGTAAGGCATTTCAGCACTGGACTATGTGACTGTTTTCCTATTGGTCATTTAAATGTGACCAACGTTCTCCCATTGGTCAGGTTTTTGCATTTTCTAACTACACATATTTGTTTTTAACATGAAGAGGGCAATGTTAATTTCATGTCTGGGTGTTGATTACTTAATTATTACGGGTCAGGACATAGTTAGCCTAGCTTAGCATAACTTATTTTAGCTAGCCTAGAAACAGCTAACTTGGCTCTGTAAGTAAAAAACAACCCGAACACAAAAGAGACTGAGACATTCTAACAAGCAGCACAGAAATAATTAATTAATTAATTAATTAATAATAAAAAAATGATCTTACTTTAAAAAAGAAACCATACACACAATAAATGTACATTTCTGCAAACCGTCGATATGTTGAAACTTACCATTATTCTGTTTCCGTTTACAATTTTATGTTGTGACACTGGTGTGTTTAAGGGCTGGTTAGGTGTAGAAATAAAGACCATCTGGTGAGGCTTAGGAAAAGATCATGTTTTGACTTGATAAATCTTTTGTCAGATGAAAGGGGAAATGAACAGCAGTCATCTTTATACATTTAAAATGGTAGACCTTTGTATGAAACAGACAATTATTTCTTTATGTAGTGAGGTGGGACATCAGTGGGACAATGACATGATACAGTGGGAGACATGATTAGGATGACTGGGAGTAGAACAGGGCGACTTTTACAATGACAACAGCAACAAAGAGGAAAAAAGACTTTGTATGAAATGAAGAGATTCAACCTAACTGTGGTTTGATGAAATATATGCAATATGCATCACCAACATTGTGTTTGGGTGACTGGACTGTATTTTAATGTTATTAATACATTTTAATTCCCTGGGCTCTATTTTAATGTTATTAATACATTTTAATCCATGTATTTTAATTCTGCTATCTGCTGCCAGTTCTTCAGTCAGCTCTACCTGGATCCAGAGGATGGACTGTGTCCCCTGATCATGTCTTGCAGGACAGTTACTGGACGTTACTGATGTCACATTTTCTCAGGGATCTCTCTAGTATCACTCTCCTAAACAATACAGACGATTCTCCTCAGGACCAAACAAACGACCATCTGATCCTGTATCTCTAGAGTCACCATGATTCTGTGTAAAGATACCTGGAAACAGTGTGTTATCATGTCACCATGGACTTTAACCCTGCCCTCCCTCCAACAGATCTATGCATCCAGATATTGATCTGATCAGTCCGACCAGTTTTCTCTTTGTTCATGGTTGATTCTTGTACTGTGGTCATCATTTTTACACTTAGAGGCACATTTGACTGGATCAATATTCTAAATTTATCTCCCATATTTAATGTTAGTAAATAATATGAATCTGCTCTGCATAATGACTTTAGAACTGTTTATTATTACTCGTTGCAGAATGAATGTCTTTGGTGCTTTGGTCATGCTGACCTCATTAAAACTATATTGACTTTATTACATGAAGGAAAGCAAAGACAAAAGAAGTCATGTGGTAAGACTCTTTAAAGTGTTTTTACTCATTCCACCCATACAATATGAATGACAGGACTTTTCAACTAGAAGCATTAATATTAATATTAATAAAACAGTTGTATGTTAATGAGAAAACAGGAATGGTTTGTGCACATAAATGGGTCAATGAAAGAAAGTGTCAGCATGTTAATAAAGGGTGTATCAGAGCTGTCTGTGCATAGCCTCTCATTCTTCTTCATGTGTGGAATCACCCGGTACATGCAGCATAGCTGAGGGTCAGACTACAAAAACATGAGTCTTATTTTAACTTAACAGTGAACGCAGCATCTTAAAGCAACAGTTCACCCAGAAATAACACTTATGTCATCATCTACTCACCTCCATGTCAGTGGAAAGTCTGGAGATTCACAACAAAACAGCATTGCAGGTTTCTGCTGAACAAATGAAAAAAAATTGATTTTTTATTTCTGGGTGAACTGTTCCTTTAAGTACATTTCTGTTTTACTTGTATTTGGAGTGATTTAATTTTGTGCTTTTTAATTTTTCTATATCTATTTATTTGGTGACTGCATCAGTAATAATGATCCAATATAAGATAATTTAACACAAACAGAACATGTTGCTACATATAACTTCACATTTTTCTTCTAACACTGTTTTTAAATGTGGCAAAGTTGTCATATTTGCTTCTTTCACCCTGTAAACATTCCACTGCTGATTTTGTGTCAAATAATAAAATAATAAAATAATAAAATCAGCTAAATGAAGTCATTAGGTTTACTTTTATTACCCTCCTCTCAGTCTTACTGCCCCCCGCCCACTACAGTATATGCCCCACTATAGCAGACCTTTGACCAGTGTTAGCAGGTCAGCATGGTTGAAGAGTGGCTTCTATAAACCACCTGTGGACTATTAGAAACTTCACACAACCCATTTTGACTATTTCCACAAACATTCTGCTTTATAGAGGATCCTGTATGTTGACTAGCAGCCGACAGGCTGAAGGTTGTGTCCCAAACAGATGAAGAAGAAGAAATACATCTTCCACCGTCTCTCCAACCACTGACTTCTCCTTTAGTTTGTATTGCATCAGTGTTTGGCTGACATTACACCACCTTCCATACATGCACAACTCTCTGAAATAGGTAGAAATGTAACTTTCCTGTGTTTGGACAGAGTTGTGATGACCAAACGCTGAATCATCACATGTCAACAGAAACCAAGCTGAACTTTGGATCCTTCTGATCTGTGTGGTGACTGGTTTCTGTACACCCTATGTGAAAACATGAATTTATATGTTTTTTAACATTATTACAATTCCACAGAGAGCCCAGAGCTTTATTTACATTATAAATGAAATTATTACATAATTCATTTATTTAGGAGATCACTAGTTGTAAAATGTCGTTTAATAATTTTAATAAAGTCATTTAAATATGATTTAAATAGAATACTTATATATATATTATATTTTAGATAAAATATAAAAAATCTCTTTTATTACATTTATTTAATAAATGTAATCAAATAATGTATTTTCTTTATAGATTATAGATATGATAAACACATTCATTTTCTTAACCTTTTGATTTATATGGTTATTACATAATGTTTGTACATGTACACATTTCATTGGAGTGCAGGACTTTCATAGACTGGAAAAGATTTGACTTTGACACTAATGTGTGCTGATGTGATGCAAACAGCCTGATGAAATCTGCAGGTTAACCAACAGTTCCCTGAGTCCTTCCCTCAGTTTCTCTCTAAGACATGCAGCAGTCACTCACATTTAACCCCAACCAGAGAGCATTCAGAGAACACATACTTCTGCATGATAACACTAAACCTGAACTATCTCAAAGAAGTTTCCAAGCTATTTCTAAACAAAAACCTGTTCTGAAGGTATCTGCATCACTGTGCTCAGGGGACAGCACACCATATAATGATGTCACTTTACTCCGATCTGCCTCATGATTAATTAAATATGAAGTTAATATCCACCTTAAACTTAATGAACTCTTCTTCAGGCCTAACAACCCCCCCCCCCCCCCCCCCCACGCACACACACACACACAAATGTTCTACTGGAGAACTGGTTAGCATTAGCATGATATGAAGTAAGCTGAGCAGGTAAAGCTTTTGGATTTGAATTCTAAGGGTTCATAGAGAGTAAACGAATCATCTCTAGGATACACAAGTCGCTCATAGCCAGAGACAAAGGAGTGGAAATTTAATGTATTTCATCAGCCTATCAGTGGTGTCAGAGGTGAATGGATGGGTGAAACGTTGTCCATGTTCAACAGGAGAACAAACCAAACCTGGGGGAGCTGAGCGTAGGGGACAGAGGGGGAGAGATTATAAGCTTTGTGTGGAGATCCACAGGTAGCTGACGGTACTCCCTACTTGCAGCCTCCTGCAGGAGAGAGCAGGACAAGGAGGGGCCATAACAAAACACATGATTCATTCATAGGTAATTATTGACCCTGAGACATAAAAGCCAACAGGCGGCCTTTCATTATGTGGATTGATAAAAATGGAAGATTTAAATAAATGTTATTGTAGATATAATGTTTAGTGGCATACATTAATCCACAGCAGCATTTCTTTAAAGGATGTCAGTGTGAGATTTTCTGTCATAAATCATTATATGAAAATCTTCTGTCAGCAGAAAATCACTATACTGTATATCATATATGTAAACACATACATATGTAAACACATATGTAAACACATACATATGTAAACACATATGTAAACACATACATATGTAAACACATACATATGTAAACACATATGTAAACACATACATATGTAAACACATGTATGTTTATCTGTCACTAAAAACGTGAAAAACATAATGATGAAGTTTATCTCATTTATATTTGTTTTATTTTACTTAGATTTATTATTATCACTATATCCTGAGGATATCCTGTGGTTTTATATTTTTAACATATTCTAATTAAAATGTAATATCTGAGTATGTCTGTTTCAGATATTTATTGTGAAGGTACTACAAACATTTGTTTCATGGTGTAAACTTGAACAAGTGTTTGGGCCATAAGACACAAAGAATAAGGTTCAGAAATAGTTTCTATCAGTTGGCAGCGCTGCCCCAGTGTAAAGGTGGACCCTGTGGAGAACAGTTGATAAGATTTCTAAGCTTATCCAGTGTTTCTCCATGAAACAGGAACTTGTAATAACTCCACCACCCATGGTCTAATCTGCCCCAAACGTCACATGTTGGATCAGAGTCCGGACCTGAAGACATCCACACAGATACATTCAGAAATATAAATAAAAAATTACTATTTAAAATAAAAATGTAAAATAGTTTGAGTTTTCATCAAACAGTGGCCTGAATGTTGATTTCACCATAAAACAGGAAGTTGGTGTTGAGAGGTGAGGGATGTTCAGACTGTCATCAAACCTGACACTGATCAGAAGTGGTAAACATCATGACTGGATAATCCTGCTGCTGACAGAGATAGTTAGTTAGTAGAAGTGTAGTAGTAGTACACATTGTGATGGCTGGAGAATAGAATCTGTGCAGGGCGGCTGTGACTCAAGAGATTGATCGGTCGTTCATGGAACAAAAGGTCGGTGGTTCGATCCCCATCCCCTGCAAGTCTACAAGTCAAAGTATCCTTGAGCAAAGATACTGAAACCCAATTTGCACCGTAAAGGCAGCCCACTGCTCCTCAGGGATGGGTCAAATGCAGAGAAAGAATTTCCCCCCTGTGGGATGAATACAGTATCTAAAATTTAAAAAAATAAATCTATGTGTTCCATCAGCAGAGGGCGTCAGATAGCTGCTGCTGGAAAGAATGAGGTGTAAGGTATGACAGGCCTAGTGCACAGTCACCATTGTCGGGACTAAAGGAACACACACACAGTGTTTTAAAAGTTCCAGTATCAATGCATCTGTCACTGTCTCCACTGCACTGAGATTTTGCCTAGCAACCATCAAATCTGAGTGACATCAGCAACTTTTTCTACTTATTTCAATGTTAATCGCTCTTGTTCCATGAAAGCCTTATTTAAAAAATTTAGTATTTTCCCCCCTGACTCTACAGAGTTGTATCTCATCTTTGGCTCTGCCTCCAAAAGGTGAGACAGTCTGTTTAGTAACACTGTAGTAGTTAATATGACACACGGAGACATATCTATATAACTAATTTGAGTTTTCATCAAACAGTGGCCTGACTGTTTGTATGTAATTATGTTTTTACATTCCCGACTCATCAGGAGATGATGAATCCACCTCTGAGCAGACACTAAGTTGTGGCATGGAGGCATCAGCCATGGAGGAGATACCAGGCTGGGAGGAGATACCAGGCTGGGAGGAGGCAACAGCCATGGAGGAGATACCAGGCTGGGAGGAGATACCAGGCTGGGAGGAGGCAGCAGCCATGGAGGAGATACCAGGTTGGGAGGAGATACCAGGCTGGGAGGAGGCAGCAGCCATGGAGGAGATACCAGGCAGGGAGGAGGCAGCAGCCATGGAGGAGATACCAGGCTGGGAGGAGGCATCAGGCTGGGACAAAGAAGCAGCAGGCTGGAAGGAAGCAGAGGTCATGGATATCAGTTTATAAGCAGCTCAGTGTCTGGTTTGCTTTGGCTATGGGATTAGTAAAAAATAAAGCCTGGTTGAATTTAAACGTTTTGAAGAATTTAAGAACAGCCACAAAGCAAAGGTTTTATGTAGCCAGATACCAATTTGACACACCGGAGTATTTTTCAGGTGGACTGAAGTTTGTCACAAATCCCCGACCAAACACCTTCAAGCTGTTGGTGTTGACACTGTGGGTCAAATCCCAGAGTAGGTGAGCAGAGATGAAGACCTGCTCATCACTGGCTCAGTATCCCGATCCTTGATGTGGTCCATGCGGGAGAGGAAGTCTCTGCCGGACACAGACAGCAGTCAGCGACTGGTGGGGATGTCAGTGGTTCTCTGGAGGAACCTGGCAGATCACTGGGAAGAGGCTGGGCCGATCCACAAAGTCAGCACACTCCCCAAGACAGTGTGCCAACCAGGTCAGCCATTCCTCCCCATGGACTGGCTGAACCCCTACAGGCTCGGCCTGTTTGGAAGACAACAACAAACAAAAATTAGTTTACTGCATAAATAAATGCAACACTAAAGACGACTTACAACAGAGACAGACCAATGAATAAACACTGCTGTACTTACAGAGGCTATACGGCCAGGCTGGGGTGTAGAACAGGGTTAGGGCTCCACATAGAGGATGGAGTAGGAGAAGGGATGGAGGTCCTCCTAGCCACTAAACCAGCAGAGTCCAAGAAAGCAATCTCCATTACTTTCAGCAGCCTGAAGCCCAAACTGAAAATCTTTGAAGGCGCTGCTTTCTTCAGCGCAGGGAAGAAACCTACGTCAATGTACAAGAAATCTGCACCAAAATCCTCAACCAGGCCAGCTTCAGTTCCACTGAGGAGCGAAGTTGTCCTGCCAGAGACAAAGAGTGAGCAATCATAGCCTGCAGAGGTGAGACGAGCCTTTGTGTTGGTTTATACTATGTGTCATTTAATAGTGTCAAAAGAAGCCAAGTTATAAAAGAAAACAGGTTACTGTCACTTTTTTAACCCAGGATTGCACAGATTAAAAACATTACAGATGTGTTGGTATGTGGTCAGGTACTTTTTCTGTGCGCTGTGCAGCATTGTGTGCAGGTTCTTAAATTAAAAAAAGAAAAATTCTAATTTTTTCTTCCTCAGCCAAAAGCTTATAGACTGTTTTTTGATGCTATTTTTGAAATGAAAGTTAAAAATCTGGTTTCCGTTCAGTTCAGCTAAAAGCAACAGTTCCCTGATAGTTTGACCCTCATAATGCGACTCCTTGACCAGGAAAACCTGCCTCTAAAACTGGAATCACCTTGGTATCATTATTGGTTTGATGGTTAATTCATAAATGGTGTCTTTCTTCAGGATCTAACAGGTTCAGGTTTCTATGACACATGCCCCACCATTCCACCCAGTTTCATGGTAATCTGTCAAATACTTTATGTGTAGTTGACAAAAATGGTCAAAACGCCCATCTCACAATGGTCAACAAAGGAGAAAACATTTTCTGACTCGCCCCAATAAATTTAAGGACATGCCCAACCCTTCTACCAAGTTCCATGAAAACCCTTCAAGTAGTGTGATCCTGCTAACAGAAAACATAACCTCCTTGGTGGAAGTAATGAACACACACATCACTGAGACAAAGGGACACAATGTTTTTAACACAGAACAGCATGACTTATCGTGTAACAGCTGTTGGATTTACAAGAGGGTTCAAATAATACGAGTTTGTCATAGACAGCGGTTCACTAAAGTTCTGTTTGTTAGAAAAATGAGTGATTTTTAAGGGAGCCTGGATGACAAAGTATCCTATATTGTTAGTTAGTTCTTCCTAGGACTAGATGATTTCAATCCCTTGGTAGTTACATTATCCTGATGGCATCCTGGCTTGTGGGAGACTTTGTGGGAGACTTGTGGGTGACGGTGCAGCCGGTTGTGAAGGGGGCGGCCGATGTATGAGGGCCTGATTGTAGTTGGTACTCTATTTTGTATTTGTAAAATATGTCATGTCAATAAAATGTCTTCTTTTACTAATCTGGTGATAATAATGTAATATTATCATGGGCCAACTGTGAAAAGAGAGGAATTTTACATCCAAGGACTGTTACGTTTCAGCTTTAACAGAGGCTAAAGACTCAAATGCAGACATAGGCCAGACACAGAGAACTGCAGTTCAATTGTTTAATAACATAAATATATCCAAAACTTACAAAGTAAAGCAGTCGAAGACAAGCAATAATGTCCAAAAACAAGCATGCAAACACATCCAAAACAGTGAGCAAAGTCCAAAACTGACCAGTGTGAAGAAACAATCTGAGAACAAAGCTGGAGCGTGTGAAATCAAACACAACACAATGAACTGACACAGAGGACAGAAAAACAATACACACAGTGACACAATGACACACAGGTGACACAGGGAGATAAATACAAAGACACAAAGGGAGAGGGAACAAACTGCAGACGACTAAAACACAGACAGAGGAACCAAAAGGGTAACACAGATCACAAGAAAGGAAGACAGGAAGTTTCTACATGTAGAAAACCTTCAAAATAATACAGGAAATAACCAAACTACAGAACTATGACAAGCACAGTAGCTGTGAGAGTAGACAGTTTGTCCTGTCTCTGAATATCACAGTCAGGTTGTGATCCATGGACTTGAAAATCCTCCAGGTTGCCCTGATGGACTCTCATGTTATATGGAATAGGGGGTATGTGCCCCTGGAGTCCTGCCACTAACAGGCTTTCCTTACATGACACTTTTGGTAGGGGCAGCAGGAGTTGCAGGCTCAGCGTGGTGGACCTCTATTTTTGACCAAACTATGCGGAAAGTACAACGATAAGTTAAATGTGCAGATAGGTTTCAATGATATGGACACCATTTCAAGGTTGTGCAGAATGCATGAGGACTGGTTAAATTTGCATTAATTATTACAAAAGCAACATTGCAACTTCCTGGAGGGACTGATCCTTGTCTACTGTTGTCATCTAGTGGTGACTCTGTGATCTGCACTGCAACTGACTGCATTCATTTCTTGGTTCAATCAGAACACAACTAGCTACAAAGTAATTGTTGTAGATTTGCTGAAGCTAAAATGAAATGTTATGTGATGAATACAACAGGTGTGTACTAACACTGACACACCTGAGAGAGCAGCTGAGACCAGCCTTTGTTTATATTCTTCTGGCTGAATGAGAGATGAGACTTGGAGTGGTTGCTGTAGGAATATCAGCCAAAGTACAGCATGTTCAGACAGAAAAGGTGGTTTCAACAGGATGTCAGTCATTTAATAACACATTCTTTTATGAATATGGATTCCAGTCACCTGCATGTCTCTGACTGAGGGAGGGAGCTGTTTCAACTATAGAGGTACCTTATTTACTCTGTATCCTATATGTTATATATGCTTTTATTTTTTAGAGTAAACAAAGAATCCAGTAGAGGAGCCAGTCACTGTTTTTCCCAGGTCGTGATTTTAGCGGGCTGCTCTCATATTAGACCCTCCTTCCATCTTGTCTTGTTTTCACTTTCACTTAAGTTACTGGGTCATTTCTTTTCCACTTGTTTCTCTCTGTGGGGCTTTTTGCTGCATTAAAGTGGCGAATCAAGAGTAAATGCTTCATTGTGAGGAGTCACCTGCTGTGAACAGGTCAATTTGAGCTCTTTAGAGCAGTTCTAATTTGGTGTGATTGATGCATGTAGTGGTGTTTTTTTTTTACCTATATAGTTTGAGATTTCTTTTCATCATAACTCTACACTGACCCCTGGTCCAGTCAAACAATTAGTTTTCTTTGCCTATTGATTTATTGTTTGATTCATATATTGATTGTAAAATTTACTTCATCCCTGTTTTATTGTTGTCAGCAATTAAGCTTTGTAGTTAAATTGAGTTGCTGATATTTCATTGAATTAAGTTTTATTTTACACATTGTCAAATTAATATTTTTGGAATAGTAGTCTCCAGCTTTATGTTATTCAGACTGAGTGTCACTTGGTCACAAATGCAATGTGACAATGTCAAGTTAGCAAACTGATGAACTTACAGAATGTAATGTTACTGTTGTCTGGTGACAGCTGGTTTCTTGAGTTACATCATAGTTTATCCTTGTGAAGCTAGATGTGTCTGGTGTCCTCTCAATGAGCCTTCAAACATAAATGTTGCATTTATAAACCAGTCAATTACATTGGTAATGGAGGAAATGAATGGCAGAATAATCTATAATGGAAATAATTTGTTGCAGCCAAAATACAACCCCAATTCCAAAGAGGTGGGACATTATGTAAAATGTCAATAAAAACAGAATGCAATGATTTATAAGTCCTTTTGATCTAAATGTAACTGAATACAGCAGAAAAACTAGATATTTAATGTTGAAACTGATCAACTGTATTGTTCTTTTTATAAATATACACTCATTTGGGACAGGGTCATGTTTTCCATTGAGTTACATCACCTTTTCTTGTAACAACACTCAGTAGTGTTTGAGGAGAGAGGACACTAGCTGTTCACGTTTTAAAGTGAATTCTGTCCCGTTCCTGTTGGATATACGACTTCAGTTGCTCAACAGTCTGAGGTCTCTGTTGTCGTATTTGGTGATTCATAATGAGCCACACATTTCCAGTGGGGGACAGGTCTGGCCTGCAGACAGACCAGTCTAGTACCTGGACTCTTTATTGTGAAGTCATGCTGTTGTAAGGCTGCAGAATGTGGCTTCACTGACTGCTGGAATAAACAGGGACGTACCTGAAAAAGATGTCTGGATGGCAGCATGTTGTTCCTAAACCTTTATGTACCTTTCAGCATTAATGGTGCCTTCAGGTGTGCAGGTGACCCATGTCAAAAATCTGGATGGTTCTTTTCCTTTGTGGCCATAAGGACACGACATCCATGATTTCCAAAAACTATATGAAATATGGACTCGTCAGACCAAAGGACACTTTTTCATTTAGTCTCAGTCCATCTCAGATGAGGTCAGGTCCAGAGAAGACAGAGGTGTTTCTGGATGTTGTTAATATATGGCTTGTACTTCTCATGCTAGAGTCTTAACTTCCATTTATAGATGCCGCGACCAGCTGTGTTTACTGACAACGGTTTTCTAAAGTGTTCCTGAGCCCATGTAGTAAAATGCTTCAGAGAATCACGTTGGTTTTTAATGCAATGACGTCTGAGGGGTCAAAGGTCAGGACATTTAATGTTGGTTTTCTTCCTTTACCGTCATGAGCAGAGATTTCTCCAGATTCGCCGAAGTCTTTGACATTATGGATTGTATGTGGTGAAATCCTCAAATTCCGTGCAAATGCACTTGAGAGACGTTGTTCTTAAACTTAAAATGTTGGACTATCTGTAGATTTTCACCAAGTGGTGAACTTCTCCCCACCTTTGCTTGAGATTGACTGAGCCTCTGGAGGATGTTCCTTTCATACTCTACATGATACTATCGCCGTTTACCAATGAACCTCTTTGCCTGTGGAATGGACCAATCAGGTGTTTTTTTGGCATTCCACAACTTTCCCAGTCTTTTGTTGCCCCTGTCCCAAATTTTTTGAGACATGTTGCTCCATAAAAATCAGAATAAGCAAATATTTGCAAAAAAACAATGAAGATTATTTGGATGTATTGTCTTTGTGCAGTTTTGAATTTATTTGAATGTCAAAAGGATAAGGAAATAATTGGAATAGGAAATAATTAAAAAGTCAATATTGACTGAAAACATGAGCTGAGATGCAAATCCTGGTCTGTGTCAAAATCAAGATCTGTTTGTTTGCTTTGGTATCCACAATCCTTCCAACAATTTTCACTGTGATGTAAGAAAATACTGCAATAGAAGAATGCTGGTATGACATCCCTTCTAATCACCAATGCAAATTAACAGTATTTGAACAGAATGAATGGACACAAACACACATGCCCAGCATGCAAATTCACTTGCTTTCATGTGATTCCATCACTCCTCCTCAGATCTACTCCACACAGTGATTACATCTCTTCAAAGTTCTGCTTAATCAGTCAGCCATACATACACGATGTAAGAACAGCTGCCCTCCTATGTGGACACACCATGGGGCGTTGTTATCTGTGGTCTGACCAAATGTGAAACATACCTAGATAACCAAATGTTCAGAACTCTGCAGAGTGCATGTGGATAGTTGTGAATTGTGTAAAAGCGCAAGTGAGTTGTTTGAGTGAAAGATGTCTAAAGTTTCTACATGTTACAACAATGGACCAAATCTTTTATCACAATCATTATGCAGCAGACAACTTTGTGGAAGCTCATGTGAACCAGTGGACCAGATAAATCAATTATCCAAAATTAATACCATTTGTAGCATTAACAATGCTTACATTTAGATTATTAGCTTTGAGTGGATAGGTTTAGGCAAGTGTTTTATGTGGTTTTGCTGAAGGGAAATATTTGCGAACCCAGCTACCAGACGCCCGGGGTCCCATCAAACATCAAGCAGACTAATAATAACATTAGCCAGCATTAGCAAACATAGATCTACTTACAAAAATTGGTGTACATAAAAATAATCTTTTTGATTTTTGAAAGTGTTTTTATATCTCAAGAGTAATGATATTTACCTCCTCCAAAGAGGTTTTTTTTATTTTTATTTGTGTCATTGTTTGTTCACTTGTTAGTTATCAGAATAGCTCAAAAAGTTCTTAAAGGAGTTTAAGGGTCAAGAGGTGACCCTTGGAATGGGGTAGAGATGATTAGATTTCCAGGCAGACCTGGATCACAGTGAGAGAGGGCATTCCCCAACATGTGTCCAATTTTCAACAAATAGTAATAATGATGCAAACACTTTGATGATGTTACATTTCAGTTACATTTTTGCATTTAAACTGTAAAATACTAGTATATATGTATGTTGTTTGTCACTGTCTTCATAATTGTCATTTTCTTTCTTTCTTTCTTCATTCCTCCACTGTGTCCTATCCTGTCTTCAGATTTGCTGTTTTAGTAATCTCTTCTGTCATAATACTGTTCTTGATTTGTACATGTATGAATTGGTATATTATAAATCAATGCCATCAAACTATTTGGTTATCAGCTAGCCTATTATAAATTTACATTAGATATGTTTTTACTTAGCTTATAAGGAACATTGAAATAGAATAACTATGCAGATTTACATGCAGACAATAAAGCTTGCAATTTTTGCAGTTGAGGCCCTTTTGTATTAGCTTGGCATAATGGAACATTGGCTGAGACTTCTGCTCCCCAAGTGCCCTTCTAGTCTGACATGTGCAGTAGGAAAAGCACAGGTGTAAATAATTAAGTTAATTATAGCCGATTACTTGATCCTGTTGTTGTGCATAGATCCATGAATGCGCCACAGCTAATGTTATCAGTGACACCTGTGAATATTAATGTGACAAGCTCAAATCTGTGTGGTGAAAAAGTCATGCAGGCTAAATCATATCATTTTAGGAGCACAAAGCAGCGGGTATCTCGTTCTGTTGATAAAAATGGGCTATAAAATATGCCTCACTTCCTATGCATATTTATCTTCAGATCTGTGAAATAAAAGATCAAATGTCTGCGTGCGTGTGTTGTGCCATATTCTCTGTTGATTTTTTAAAAATGGCGTGGGGAATAAAAACCATCACGACGGCTGGGATCTACCATCTTGCCACGTTCCAGAGGAGCGTGGAGGGCGGGGCATAGATAAAACTATCCACACGGTTGAATAAGCTCAACGCCTCTCGCATTCCATTGGTCTGAAAATCCTCCCGCTCCGCCCATTTACTTGAGGCAAGTCTATCATTGCTTGAGAGAGCTGTCAGCTCGAAAGTGGACGGGATTTTTGTGGTTGTGAGTTTTATGAGGCAAGAGAAGCAGTTTTGATTTTCTTTTTACGTCGTTGCTCCAGTATCTCCAACACTCTTCTTCCAGAAGTTTACCAGAGATTCGCCATGGCTTCAAAGAAAAACGCTAAAATTGTGAAAAGCAAAGGTGGGTGGCAGCTTTTTCCTTTGCAGTCTATTGTGTCTATTGTGGCTTGCTGTGGTGGGCTGGTGCGTTGCAGTCTTTAGCTTTCACTGGCAGGCATTTCAAAGTTAATCGGGTGTCAAGCTGTTATTTCATTCAGGGCCCTAGTCCTGGCTAGCTAGCTTAATTTAGCTTTATTATATAGTTAGCTGCTCCGTGCAGAGTTGGTTTAGCTGTACTAAAGCTGGACACAGAGCATGTAAACACTTTTTTGTATAAAGCATGCTAGTAGCACAGGTCCTCTAACGTTACCGCCGCCTACAGCTTACCAATAACACACAATTTATCTATATTGGTAAGACGCACTACAGGCAACACTGCACAGTATTTAAATGGTCTTATCGCTTTAGCACTGCCGTCTAGGGATCCAGCAGCTGTTTATCCGGTAACTAGGCTGGTTGACGATGGCGACTTATTCTGTTGGGATTATAGCGGGACACAGGCTCGCACGCGACAGATAACATTAGCTCTTAGCCAGAGTCCTGCCTAAAGGCCCAGAGTTGAGCAATGAACTGTAGGCATATTTGCCGCTGCTGCCGTGGTTAGACACACCAAGCTTTACCAGCTTTGCTAGTATGTGTAGACTAGACCCCGAAGCGAAAGGCACCCCGCCCCCGAATTAGTTGAGTCTCTTATGTTCACGTGTCATTTTGAGGAGCCGGGGGTGGCGTCATACGTGGCTCGCGGGGGCTTCCTTTGTACCCGAACCCCCAACACAAAATCACCCACAGTTCTGCAGGGAGCGACGCACGCGGCTCCGGTCAAATATCTTGCACGATTACGAATGTTTAAATACACGTCACGTTTCCACGGCGTGACTTTGCTCTTCAATGAAACCCTTTACCCGTCTATTCATGAACTATTCCCCGGTTATATCTGGTCGATTTCATATCAAGCCTCCGGAGAGCATAACTATGCAGAGCACAGTTCAGACTAATGAGACAACAGTGACTCTGAGCCCCACGCTGACACGTAGCCTCGGCTAAATGACTGAGCCCATGTTGTGCATGTTAATGCTAACTTCAGTGTGGTGCTAGTTTGAGTACACTCTGTCCTCTACAGACTGCACGAGTCACAAGTCCTCCATAACCAAGTGTTGCAGCAAGACTATATGGGACTGTAGACTTTACACGTCATATATAATATGGCTGCACGCGCCTTTTGTCCGCGCTGAACGCATCGCACCGCAGTTTGCAGATGCTCAAAGTGATGACACTCGGATGTAATGCAGCTTCGAAAAATTTGGACACGCATCACGTTTTTCTTACATTCTAGAGACTGTAGCTTGATCTGCACACCCATGTTGTAGAAGATCAATAAGGTTATGAAACTAGGAACAAAATGTTCAGGTTTTTTCATATCTATTTCAAGCCCCGCCCCCTGCCATCCCCTTGCCTTTCCAAACGTACTGTACGTACTGTTCGCCTTCACTGGTGACTGAGGTGAAGTACAGTTGATCTGAACATGAATGGTCTTAAAATGGACACAAACCTGCAGAGAATATGGTTTATTATATTCTTAGCTATTGTGCTTTATTTCATTATAAATCAACAACAACCTAACCCACATTCATCCAATGCAGACACAGCTGTATTTACGAGGACCTAAAGTTGCATAATGTATATGTGATGGCTCTAGACAAGTAGGTAAGTACATTAGTTCATAACAGAGAGCAGATTTGAAGGATGCAGACTAAATAGTGTGGCACATTGAAGTACGTGAATGTTTGACGTATGGTAAGAACTGTTTCAAATCGTGGTTTCATAACTCAGACCTATGCTGCAACACTTAAAGATAAATTTAGTTTACACTTTGGTCTTTGGTCCATTCTGGCTCATAACTGTCTGGTAATAAAGTAATCTCAACTTCCTACATTCATTCAGATAAAAATAAAAGGGAAAAGGGAAAACAAAGCCTTTGTATTAATTAGAGTTACATCACATGATTAAACACCAACACTGACTTTTGACTGTAAATAGTGACAGTGTGCCACTGAACAGTTCAGAGGCACTCTGGAAGGTGTGCTGATCATATGTGCAATGTAATCATGGATCTCTGACAATACACAAGGCATATTGATAATAATAATGGTAATTATACAAATTCTGTGGATATATTTGCATACTTTAGTCTTGGATCCAGTTTTCACTCTTTTACCTTTTTGATTGTTCCTTTGTTCTGTGTTCTCTTTACTTCTTCCGGTGTCACCTCAATCCCTCAGGGCTTCTTCTCCCCTCACCAGAGGGCCAGCAAGTATACAGCGCTGGATCTGTGTGTGTGTGTGTGTGTGTGTGATGCTGTGATGTGTTTTTGCATTTACAGAGTGGTGTTCTTAAAATTAAAAACCTTCAGATGGAAACATGACCGTGTAACCTTGCATGCAAGTCCAGTTCCAGAATCTTGCCATACAGAGCTTCTTGGTTGATATGCAGTGATAAGCTGTCAGGGGTGTGTAGCAGTTACTTTTTTGCATTTTCTCTTTCACCTGTCCAACCAAGCCAGTTCTCTCACCACACATTGTCATCGCTAGTAAGCCCCACCAACTTTGGGTAATTTCTTTTCACTTAGGGCTTCTCTACTGCATTGAAGAAGTACCTCCAGCTCGTCGTCCTGTGCATGGCGTTAACATCCAGGAACTCCTCACTCACAGACAAGTCCGTCTTCATGCCTCTTAAAAGTGTCGTATCAGTATTATCAGTGCTTTCATCAACAGCCAATGAAAACAATGCTTTTTAAATGCACCTTCTTAAAAACACTTTGAAGACCAGGCGATTTCTTCAACCAGAATAAAGCGACTTTCACTGCTGCTTCATTTTTGGCTGTAACTTTTGCAAACATATTCTGTTGAGAATGCAGGCTGCCTAATTCTTGGACTTTTTGTTGCTTTTCTTGGTGGCTAAGGTTAGCATACGTGGCTCCATGTTTGGTGTTGTAGTGCCGCCGTAAAGTGTTTTCGTTGGGCACTGCTACTGCCTCGTAGCAAAGAAGAAATACCGGCTTGTCTAGATGAAGCACAAACATGTATGTATATCTATCGGCTAGACCAGAGCTAGACCCCTTCAGTGGGCAGGAAACAAATTCGAGATGCATTGTGGGACATGTAATTTATGGCCACCGTACCTCCATAACATAACAACAGTTATCCAGTTTCTAATTAAAGTCAATGATTTTTCATGTCTCATTGTTTTTTTTTCAGCAATTTTAATGTAACAATTAGCCTTTTGAAAATTCACAGCCTTTAATCGTTAAAGCCTTACCATATAGAAGCTTGGAATCACAATAACCTGAAAGATGCTATAATCATATTGCTGTTACCTATTCATCAGAGAAGCTATTTTTTTGTTTTTGTTTTTTTCTTCTTCAACTTTTCATTTAATTTAAAGCATGATATTTATATTTAGCTGTGGTTCCTGGTGAGTGTTATATTAGAATGCGGCCTACCCATCGCCTCCATCGTTGGAATGTACCGTGCACCAGCACAGATCCTGGCTCCTTGAAATTGATTTCACCAGCTCCTCTGTCAAGCACTGTACCAACAGGATCACGTCCTGTCCATTGAATTCATATTAATGCCTTTGGGCCGGTGCTTTAAAGCTCCTCCCAGGAAAACAAACTGCTACTCTAAGTCCTTCAGTCCGTCTGCTGTCAGGCTGCTAAACCTTGACAGTAGTATCTGGGAGTGCACACTTCATTAGGATTATTATTCAACTTGTGTGTTTATCTTTTTTTTTCTTATCTATTTATTACTTAGGGGGCCAGTTTTATTTATTTACTTATTGTCTCTGACGTAGCCCACTCATGTCTGCTGTCTATTGTAAGTTTGTAAATGTATGTATGCTCTTGGTTGACTGTTTAAACTTAACTGCCCTTTTTGGGATAAATAAGGTTGTTTAAAATTGAAATTGAAATTAAAGGAGTGGGCGTGGTCAGCGGCCAGGTGGATTCAAATGTTTTTTTGTTTTTAAATTTTCTGAGCTGTTGTTGTACCTGCTAGGCGTCAGGAGAGACAGTTCAGTGTCAGAGCTCAGGGAATGTGAGTGGAATGTCTTCTCTGGTAAATAAACCTGCATATGTGTGTACATGCATGAGCATGCAACTGCCTTAAAGCCAGAGGGAAGAGTAAGTAAATTTGTAGGCGGTGCACAGCAGCCCTTACATAAGACTTGCAAGGAGTTGCTCAGGCTGAACAATGTGTACCGAGCCTCACAGCAGAGACTGAGCAGAGGGAGTTTCATTTGTTTGGAGAAGAGGACTGCTCGTGTGTGTGTGTGCGTGGATGCATGCGTGTGTAAATTCACTGCTGTGGTCATAGGAGAATGGAGCATGTAGAGGAACAACGTGGTATGTTTTGGCATGTTTTTTTGTCGTCTTTTGGTGTGTGTGTCTTTGTGCATGTGTGTGTGGAGGTGTTGGATAACTTTTTCTTCATTAGCTTGAGCTTTGTTTTGGAGATGTGTCCATATTGCAGTGTAGGAATGGGTTTGTTGGGAGTGTTTTTGCATTTGTGAAGGCCGTTTGCTTGTTCTTCACCCTTCACATTAGGTTTATCTAGTTTAATGTGTATGAACTGTTGGACTGGCAGGCTTATGTATGATGGATTTTAAAGTATTGGGAGGAGAAGAAAATGAACTCTGCTTAACTTATTCACTCTTCTGTTCACTTTGTTATTCTGAACCATGAGCTGAGTGTGAACCCGTCTTCACTAACAGGATCAGCTCTGTGCTTTATTTTGCAGCTATAATAACACTTCTGTAGTAAACATTTGGGTGATCATCAAAAAGGATTACTATGCACACAACTCCCTATTCTTGTCTATTCAGGTGAAATAAGCAGGTGGTACTGGATTTTTACATATCTGCAAATTGTGCTTAATACTATGACATTTCTCCACCTTAAAAAAAACAACTTTTATCTCAAATTCATCCACACCCATGCTGTCTAGGGACTAGGATTTAATTCACTTATGCAAGCATATTTCAAATTCCTTATGCCTGCAGCTGATGGGTCTCTCAAGCAAACTTAAGTCGAAAATCTGTCGTCACTATTTGACTACTTTTGGAAATTTGAGCCATAATAAATTTAAAAAACAAGGTAAAAACAAGGAAAATATTCTTTTATGACATAATAACAATCGTTTTTACTAATCGATGTTTTTTATTAATGACTATTCGAATATTCAAATTTCAGTGCCCATCCCTACTGTCTATGTGATTGCTGTTAAACCTGCTGGGCTTTTCTCCATTTTTCAAAGTTTAAGACTCAGCCTGTCAGAAGAAAAACAGCCACAGGAACAGTCATGATTTATGGATATCGCTGTGAGAATGTGAAGAGATTAGCTTTGTCTAAAGGCACACTTATGAAACTTTAAATGTGTTGGAATTTGGTATATCGATGCTGATGCTACTGGTTGATACTTTTCAGTACATATCAGATCAGATAAAATTCAACTTTGTCATTTGTTAGTTACCTTTAATATGACAAAGAGGGACATGTTTAGAGAGGAGTTTAGAAACAAGACAAATTTCAGAGCTTTATTACCTATTATAAAAACATGATTAACCCCATAGATGGGCTCTAGCTAACGGAGGCTAATGGATCAGTGATGAGAGCTCATTCATAACCTTCAGGACAAGATAATTGGGTTCAATATGTCATGAAAGAAGCTGCTCATTCATTTTATGTCAGTTTTTCCTCACACCTCTGCTCTTCTTCTTGTGTTCAGAGCTGTGACAATCAGTTAAACTGAAAACTTTTTTGATAATCGTTTTATTGTTCAACTCATTTTCAAACAAAAATGTCAAATACTGGATAGTTCCAGGTTCTTAAAGGTGCTTGTATTCCATCATATTAAATGCAGGCTGAATATCTTGGTTTCCTGGACTGCTGGACATTCCAAGATTAAGAAGTAAGATAATGCAGTCATACTTTAGGTAGCCCTACTCCTGTTAAACTCAATTTTCTTGTCAGGGGTTAGCTGATCATGCCCCAATCAAGGTAATCCCCTGCAGTACCCACATTGTTTTTTATATCAGTGTTTCTCAAAGCTCATATTCTTGCAGATCCATTATTTTTTTGTGTTTTCAGTATTACTTAAATGTATATCAATGTTTCCCCTAGACATTTTTTTAGGCCCGGTGGCAAGAGCTGATGGAGACTATGCACGTGCACCAAATGTTTGGTTATTTATTTCCATGTAAAACAGTCAATACAAAGTGATCACAAGGAGAGGATTAATCAAGAAACTGCATTTATTGCACACTACCACCCTTGACTTCACTGGAAGAAGTCACAGCAAATACAAGAAATTCATTGGTTCACTAAGGTTACTTGGAAAATAAGTAGTTCAAAACGTTGTTAACAAATAAATAAAATAAAAAAATCAATTTCACATGTAATATTATATTAAATTAGACGATACAATTTTGCAGTTTTTTAGTTTTAGGTCCTCTCAAAAATCTTTTTATCAACTACTTTTCAACATTCCCCGTTCACGTGACCTCACAGCAGCTCCACACTGTGATTTACACAATTATTACTTAAAGTAAAAGCAGTCATAAACTGTTTTCACACCATTATAGTTTAACTTTTGCAAGTGATCCGCGGATCACATGTGGCCTGATCCAGGGAAGACGATCCGATCCGAACACGGATCAGCCGTCTGTTGCAACACTAATTGACAGTGAAAACGAGCCAAATACAGCAGCATCGCAGTTAAAAGAGAAAATATTAAACATCATAAACTTGTATCTTCGAGAATCCTGGGAGAAGAATCATTGAAGATAAAAGCCAGAATTTCCAGTCCTTCATTACATGGCACTGCATTCATTCAAATAGTCACAGGTTCACTAGTTGGTGATGGAGGCAGAGCTCTGAGTAGAGCTGAACATGGAGAGGGAGGCGGACTCACTTTTCAGAACAGCACAGCACAGACGCAAACGGTTATTTTCTAATGAATGAATACTTAAAAATATTTGTTGCCGGGGGGGATTTCGTTGGCCTGGTGGCCCCCCAGGCCTGTGTAATGGTAGGGGGAACACTGTATATTATAGATTTCATAAATGGATTCTGTCCAAACTTTTAATTAATTTAAATAATTTAATTAGTTTTAATAATGCTTGTAGCTTGACAGTATCTGACTTTGTTATCCATTAGGGGTGTAACGCTACACAAAAATCACAGTTTGATGCATAGATGTATTCTTGTGGGGTAAAGACTGAAGTTAGACTATTAACAAGTTTTCAGAAAAGTTCACTTGTACAATATTTGTACCAATGTATACTGGTTTTATTGCGCACACCAATTAATGTAACAAAACATATTGAATTGGAACCCCTGAATCGTGATGTATATTGTATCAGGAAATTCTTGCAATAGACAGCCTTAGTAAAGTTACAGTATCTTTGTGTTACACCAGCAACCTTAATTTCATAAAGGCTCAAAGGCCTCTTAGAATGGATTAAAATACTTTCAGCACGATTGAAACAAGTTAGGAGGACTAAATGCCAAACTAAGGTTGAATCTCTGTTTTTGTGATTTCATTTGGTGACGCAGAAGGAAGTAAAGTGGATAGTCTGCGAAATGTAGTGAAACATGAACGTAAAATCTCCCACATCACTTGGAGGAGAGGGGCCAGTCCTTTTAGAGCTGGCAGAGCCCGTTAGCCTATTCTTCTCTCTGTGTGTGTCAGGACCAGCTGGTCTAATAGCACTATAAATAGCTGTGTTTGACCCTCAGAGCCATATCAGCCTGAGAAAAAAAGTGACAAGAGAGCAAGGATTTCTGACAGATGAGCAAGAGGAAGAGTCAGTAGAGGAAGAGGGGAGGGACCAAAAGAGAGGCAGAGAGGAGACCAGAGGCAGAGCTACTCCTGTCCTTTAGTAGGGACTGCATGCAGCCTTTGTTGCCAGTTAATCTGCCACTAAGTTAACCAACCACCCAGGTTGGCAGGGATGGGTGATCCAGCCACTTTGGATGAGTCCACCACCTCTCCTGTCGTCACGGCCATCCCCACAGTGATAGCTGGAGAAGTGCAAGGTGAGGAAAGCCTCCGCTCAAGGTCTGGAGAGCTGAGAAGGACGAAGGAGTGTGGAGGTCATTGTGTGGGCCTTGTAGTTTGTTTTGAAGGGTTGACAGAGGATTTAAATAAAAAGGTGGTGTTGCAGTTCTGAGGTCAGGTCCAGCCCCTTACGCTCCAGTTTTGTGATCTCAACTTGTTGGATGTATATTAGTATTATTAGATGGACAGCTTGTTAGCTTCATGACTGCTCTGTCAGTAGTGCACAAATACGTCCTAAATTATGATCCCACGATATTGTACTACAAGGAAATATCAACTATTTAAGTAGTTTAACATCAGAAAGTACCTAATGAGCATCACCTGTCCTCCAGATGGTCAGAGTAACTCTGACACAAGATTGTCGTCTTTAAGATAAATGAGTATTTGTGCTAACTTGTGCTACTTGTAGAACAGACGCATCTCTGTATTTGAAACAAAGCTGATGGTGATATTCTCAGCTGACTGGATCAGATAAACAAGAGGATTCCCCAAAAGTATTGGAGACTTGCATGTATCTCAGCTGGATGATGGATTTTGAATTGTGCGAATGAACTGTAACAGTCCGTTACTCAAAGTTTGATTTCTGTATTGATGTCAAAAAGCTACGGTATCAGTGGATTTTCCCTGTAAATACTAGTGTTCAGAGGTAACACTGTGTCCGTCTGAGAAGGTTGGTAAATTAAAGTATGTAGTCAACATGAGTACTGTGAACTATGCTCTTTGTGTGTGTTCGAGTCTGGTCAAGCACCCTGTACTGCAACACCTGTTCATTCTCTCTGCCACTATTTTCTCCCATCATGCATTGTGAAATGTCATTGACACCCCCAGAATAGCTTCTTGGATGTCGCATATTTTTCTATTTCCATCGCCTCTGCTCCTTTCCCCAGAGCCAGTTCTGAGGGATTAGTGCAGATAAGTACAGATTTGTCCAGTATAACATCCCACAGTATCTGGATGCTTCTGTGTACTTTGTGTCCGATCTGTCAGGTTCTTTCCTCAAGAGACAAGTTTGAAAGGCAAGGATTGGTCTGAAAATAAGGTGACTGTCCATTTGTGTTGGACACACTGACAGGTCACTGTAATGGCTCTACATCTGGAAGGTGACACAGCTACCATGGTTTGACAAAAAGACAACTGTTGCGTAATTCAGTCAAGATGAGCTCTTTAACCAGAGACTTCATGTCCAGCTGGTGCTACCACCAGCGTACCAGCATTCCAAGTGAATACCACTTAGGTTCCATTGTTTTTATTGTGCATAGCAGTTATTTTATCAAACAGTTATCCTAAGATTCAACAGACGAGGTTTATAAGGTTTAAACCTGTGTGACTGTAATGAATCTGTAACATAACTCCTTATTCAGTTTTGCTTGGCAAATTGGTCATTCCTAGATGTTGCACTGAAATTAAGTCATGCTGTACATTCAAATAACATGTGAACCTAACATCATGTGCTGTCTTTGGGTTGCAGATGGTACTAAAACCCAGTCAGCCAATAAGAATGGGAAGAAGGCAGACTCTGGGTCCAGCAGCAGCAGCAGCAGCTTCTTCACCTGGTTCATTGTTCTGGCCCTGCTGGGTGTCTGGACATCTGTAGCTGTGGTTTACTTCGACCTCGTCGACTACCAGGGAGTTCTTGGTGAGTACACGGTGCAACACGTACATTAGACGAGCTGGATGTGTTCTCCTTTGCAGGCTTCTCCACTGTATGAACCTTGCAGGAAAGGTGTGGTAACAGCTAGCATGGCTTCTTCATGCACTTTTATATATCGTCTGTCCACAAATGCATGCACATTTCACTGAAGTTAACCCTGAGCAAGAACCAGTCTAAACACAAAATGTACAGTTCATGTTAGAACACTGACATCAGATCAGCAGTCATTATCAATCTCACATGAATCTACTTCATTCTGCTCTCTGACAATTGCTTTAAACCAAATACTTAAAGAATTATGGTGCAAAAGGGACTGCAAACAAGAGTCAAATCAAGTAAAACAGAATGCCTCAAGAACATCAGTTAATTTAAATTGTCTGTGCTGTGCTGCTAAGCCTCCTGGTTATGTAGTCTGATCTCGGTCACGTGAGAATATAATCAGCACAGCCTGTACACCATCAGTTGAGTCACTTTTTACTGTAAATTAATGTGTTAACAAGATGTTTGCATGTATTAAAGTACCGTTTCATGAAAAAACATATTTGGCTTGCTAAAGAAATGTAACTACCCCTCATCAATCTGCCTGCTTTGCTAATACTGACTGTTAGATGCATGCCACAGTCCCTGATCAGAATACTGTCTGTCACTAAATGTTAACCCTAATGATAAATGTTGAACGTTCTGGTATGTGTTGTCAGACACTGTATGAATTATAAATCTGTTCTTAATTCTTGATCTTTCTATTGTTTCAATAAGTGTTTTGTGTTTGCATGCAGACAAGGCAAAGGGCTTACAAATTAACCTGTCTGAGGCCTTGCAAGGTAAAAAAAACACAAGGCATACTTCTCTTCTCTGAATTAACACTCATGATTTTTGTCGTGTTATTGTTGTGGTCTCAACACATCCTTCATTACCTTACCCACTCTCCTCGGTTCCCTAAATCTTAAAGAATAAAGTCGTTGATTAATTCTGCCATGAATTGATATGGTAGTAAAAGATGTTCTACCAGGGTTAGCAAGGTTTCCAGTTTGTCCGATCTACAGTCATAAAGCGATTCAATGTGAAACAAACCAGCTGAACAAGCATTAGCCAGGTGTAGGTTGAGAGAGCTAACAGCATGCGGCTAGTTAGCAGACGCCTATGGGTAACCGATTAGCTCAGCAACACAGGGTGGTGCTTCCATGTGTTTTGTTGTGATGTACCCAATTTGAGAGTTGTGCAAACAGTTCTGCAATACTAGTACTACAATGATCATCCACAAGAAGTCTTATCAACAATTTGGTGTTCTGTCTAATATTTTCATACACGTTATGTGCTTACCCTGTTCATAAAAATCAGCACTCCCTGTATCTGTTTCAAATTAAAAGCCCTCTAGTAGTCAGAAGCCCTTAATTTCTTAGCAAGGCTGAGGTTCCCATACATACTTGAAATGGAGCTGCTGTGATCTTTTCTCAAGTTACACCAGGCTTAAGTCTCATCTTATCTGTTATTTTGATATGAAACTTTTGAAGGAGAGAATTTAACTTGAATGGAGGAATAAAAACAGATAGCTATGTATGTCCTTTCAGGAACCGATAAGCAGAACCAGTAACATTTTTTTATGGGTACCTGGTACTTGGCCTTTTGGATTCGGTTCTAGTTTGGAGCAGATGTGTAGGATTGTTTGACCTTGGAGGAGGTATGTACTCCACCTAGTGCCGTTCTACTTTTGAAATTGAATACGTGATAATTGTTTTAAACAGTCAAATATCCTTAAACTGCATTCAACCTTCGTCAGCTGGTTTAGATCCAGAGATTTTGTCTAATCTCATGTCTGTCCCATCCTCTGCAGTCCACTTGGTCTGTAGTTGGTCTTTTATTATACCATCTTAAATATAGAGCCCAAGCTAATAACTGAAACATCACAAACAAGCTTATTTAGGCAGGCTCCCACAAGCAATGTCAATAATTCAAGCTCTGTGTGGCCAAATATCCCAGTGTCCCATTAGTTGTTAAGTAAAAGACATTCTAGTGTAAAGGTCTCCAATGTTGCCATTTCCTGTTTTATGTCATTGTGTCCCTTTATTCCCTCACATTTAAAGAAACCCACCAAGCTTTTAGCTGATTGTAACCTTTCTACCCAATTAAATAAGTAGTGCACAGATGCAAAAGAAGTCTTTAACGAGGGATGTTTATACTATACCAGTAAATACCATACCAGCAGTTAAACATGAGATGCAGCGGACAATAAGTGACTGGTCCCCTACAAGCTTGGTGCATTTCTTTAAGTGCCTGTTTGAATGATGCATGTATGTAAATAGACAGTGATCAGTGTGTGAACAAATAGTAAGTCCACATGTGTTTGTTGCTGCTGTAGGTAAACTGGTGGCCTACGACACAGATGGCGATGGTGATTTTGATGTCGAGGATGCCAAAGTTCTTCTAGGCAAGTTGATTCCTCTGATATACTGAGCAACTTTAGAAAAGGATCATTTAAAAAACCCAATATAATCTTTTCACTAGCTCTAATCTACTGAAACAAACAAAACATATGACTTTTTTAAGTACCCTCAACCAAAGCACGTTAAATCGTGAATAACCATCATTTAGTCATAACATAGAAATAACAGTCATTGGTGCATTTCAGAGTAAACCATGATGTTGGTGAGATTTTTTTCTGCATGATTGAAAAGACCTGGTCAAGGTGATAATTTACCAGGTCTAATTAATGTCCTACTGAAACAACTGATGATGTCACTGCTTCCACAAAACATACATGACCAGGCAGTTGGGATGATGATGATGATGATGATGATGATGGTCTGAACTCTGCAGACACGTGTAGCACAGATGTTACAGATGTTATGGCTCATTGCACAGTGGAGGCAGATCACATTTAGTGCCAAGTCCAGATTTAACTTGCACAGAGCTGATGGTCTCAACCCAATAGAGCATCTGTGGGATGTTCTGGATCACCGGGTGAGAGAGAGAGAGATCCTGCTCCAGCAACACATGAACAACTTGTCACAGCTCTGCAGGAAGAATAGCATCTTATCAATTCCATGCAAAAGAGGTGTAAAGTAGTGATAAATGCTGGAGGTAGACACGCACAGTAGTGACTATTGTTGTTCTCTGTCTCACCATCCACACTTTCTGACTTGTAAACACTAAGACAAAAACCACTTATCTGTACAAAAATGATTTTTCTTTATGGCTAAAGGGTGAATAAAGATGTGAACCATAATTTACCTTTGATATTTAATATGAACAGGATGGCATGACATTAAAAAAATGCATTTCTACTGTTGCTCTGTATATATTACAACTAATGTTGGTGTTACTCAGTTAATCAGTGTCCTGCAGAAAGTAAACAAAGGAAATGTATTTGTTTCCAGTTACAAACATCTGAAAAACTTCACTGCATTATTGGTGACGAGGTACATGGTTTCCCATGTGGTCGGAACTGTCATGACTTAACATTTCTACAGGCCACTGATTGTGTGTTTTTGTTTAATTACAATGAATGGCAGTTTGGTTTTCTTTTGCATGACTGAAAATCTGATCAATGAAAACAGCAGAAAATATCCCCAAACTTTTCCAGTCTTAGTATTCTGAAGGTGTACGTTTGTCTCCACGACTGTCTTCTGTCCCCCAATGTGATGATTTCAGATTGTGATCGATCTCAAAGGCGTCTACATTCTACTTTTCAGACGAAGAATAGACCTCACATGTTTTAATGTCCTCTTACTTTTGTTTTCAGTCTTCACATAACCTCATTGGCTAGCAGATCTGTGCTACGTGTACAAACCATAAGTCATTTAGTCAACTAGATGGCTATGCTGATTGGATGAATGACTTTACATGGCTCTTCTGTGGATTGTGAATAATGCAATGCGAGTCATATGGTAGCTAGCAGCATGGTGGATGAAGAGCGTGTGCTGAGAAAGACCTGTCTTTGGTTGTAGTCTACAGATCAATCACTTCAAAACTGACAAAAGATTGAAATTTAACTTGTGGGTCATGATTTTGATTTAATAGATCATGAATTTATTTTTTGTCCAGATCACCCACCCCCACTGTCCCCCACATTATGAGTAGTTTTCATTGGTCTAAGAGTCCAATGCTCCTAAAGCTTGTACTGTGTTCTCACTTTATGGTGCAGCTCTACTTTGTTCTATTCACTTTTGATGCCAGCTGCTGCTTCCATGTTTTTCACTGCACATAGGATCCAATCCTCATCGCTCAGCGACGCCACACCTCCTTTTCTTTGTGAAGTGAGCTTTCCATTGGTTTTGAGAAACTGCTGCCTTTACATACTAACTATATCTACACTCTAGATTTACTGCTGAGCTGGCAACTTGACTAACTCTTTCAGTTGCTCTGCACACATTTACCATCTGTTTCTGCCACACATTCTCTCACTGAATCAATCATACACTCACTACACACACACACACACACACTCTTAAAGGATGCTGCATATTGAAAGGATGGTGTTCTTTATGGGTGCGCTTCCACAGATCGCCAGAAGGCATTGTGGACTGCCTTTTTTAGAATATTTGGGTCAAGTGAATAATACTGGTCGCTATTAGAGGTAGGCTTATCAGTTGGTTTTGCCTATTAATTATTGGAACGTCCGGGTTAAAATATTCCTAAATATCAGAAAACAATCGTCTTGTTGGTATTGTAATAACATGTATTTTATCAGTCCAAAAATAAATGGTAAGTGGTATTTGGTGGATGTTGAGGTGAACGTGACTACATGCATTTTGCACCAGGTGGTGCGAATGGCATGACGGGAATTTCAAGTTTAAAAACTCTCAATCCCGGTGAGAAATTTGCGTGATGCTAAAGCTGATCAGTGCTGAAATTCTTCAGAAGTCTTGTGATGTCAGTAGAAAGTTATGCAGAAGTGGGTGACGAGCTTATCAGAGCTGAACGTGGACACCCAGATCAGTCTGTGTGCCTCGGGATACTGTTTTAAACCCAGACACAGCAACGTTTGCTTTTCCACCCTATCTGTGACTTCACAACAAACACAAGGCAGCAGTTGTATTTATTTCAGTCATTGTTTATAATGGGAGGAAATGGTGTAAGTAAACGTTGTTTATCGGTCGTGGTACTCCTGTAAGTGACGTGATTAAACTCATGATGATTCTAAAAATTAAAACGAGGACTGTGGCGTTTGGTGTGAACGCAGCATAAGGCCGTCTCCACATGATAACGGTGAGCTGACCTCGCTGATGTTTGGACACAGTCAGAGCAGAGTGCATTTCAACATTAGCCCCATTCAGACAGCGTTTTCATTCTGGGCCTGTTGCGCCTTTATTCTGCCCCAATGTCTGAACTCAAGGAAGGCGTAATGGGATGACTCCTCGAGAGGTAGTGACAGCACTGAAACATGCATCTGTCTGAATCAAGTGCCCCGGCATTGCAGAACGGGTGTGACGTAGTAACATGTTCAGGTGTGCGACCGACCCCAGGGCGATTTAATGATGCAGCAGCAACAGGAAGTCCATTATTTGAAGAACAAACACAGACAATGACCACTAAACTGGGTAGATAGTCAAATATATCAGCTTTTATGCTCGCTCATGTACATCTACATCACGTTGTGGAACGCTGGTATAACTGAACGCACACACCAAGTGACTGAGTGAATTTATAATCATGTGCTGACAGCTCAACACCAGCTGCTTATAATGAAGCCGAGTAGGTCCCTCACTGCCTAACCTATGCTTTAAACTTCTTACCTTCTCCTCTTGTTTCTTTCCCTCCCTCCTTCCTTCCTGCTCTGCTTTCTTTCATTACATCTTTTTTCTCTATTTGATCCCACCTTTTTTCTTTTTTCTTTCTGTCTGCGTTTACGTTTTTCCTCTTGCTTCCCCCACACTGTTCCCATCTCTCTCATTTCCACGTGTTCCCAAACCTCCCCTCCATCCACCCATGCCTTCATCACTCCCCCCCTCTTGTTTGCGTAGGCCTGACCAGTGAGGGCGATGGTCAGGGTGAATCCGAGGTTCTGGAATTGTTAGAAGAAATGGAGGAGGGAAGCTCTGATTGGTTTAACGGGTTCTTCACTTTCCTGTACGGCCTGATAAACCCCCTGGAGATCCTGGAGGAGGAGGAGATCAGTACCTCGAGAGGAAGTGTAGAGGCAGAGGACGATGACGAAGAGGACGAGGATGAGGAAGGGGTCAGAAGACGAAGCGCAAAAGACGATAGAAGTCAGGGCCAGAAGATCGTCATAGTCGGCCTCCATAACCAATAACCTCAGGTCAACTGCAGCAACCCAGTTGTTTTCATCCAACATCCAACATCCAAACGAAAGTGTTTGGAGTCTGTGGTATTTTATCTGCTCATTCTGCCAGGTTTTGCAACTTTGGCACATTGGATACAACATCTCCAGTCGAGCCTGCTGTGGCCACGCCCACCCCAGCCTTCACCTACTGGAATCCCCAATAACTCGACAAACAAGCTGCTTTTTCTTGACGTTTTCAATGATGTCGATCCTTGTGCTGTGATGCACATGTGTGTCAGTGTGATACTCAGGAACACTTTTAGCCCTCTGAAACCTTTTAAGAATCTATGAAAACAGTCAGTACAGACCTGTTGACGACAGCCAGCGATACTAAACAAAACAGAATGCAAAGATGATTTGCACCTGGAAAGTTGCTCCGTCGTCCCTCTTAGTCTTTTCCTATAGCTGCATGCCGTAGAAACTGATCCTCAGCACATTTACTCTGGACTCGTGGACTGTAAGCATGAATTTATACTTTTTTTAAACCTCTGCAAAGTTCAAAGCTGTTGGTTGGTTTTCTTGGACTGCCTTTCTACCTGATATTAACATGTGACCTATATATATATGAATAAAACACGTAAATGCACCCTGAATGCGTTCCTACTGCTATCAGAATGTCCGGACCACATTTGAAGGTGGTCCTGCTGGAAGGGCTGTGTGACATCAAGTCCATCTTGGACGACGACTCTTATTTATGATCATACACGTCTTCTACTGTGTGTGTTTCGCTAGCTTAGTTAGCAGATGCCTCTAGCTGTCCCTCGCCTTGCGGTCCTTTTGAGAGTACTCTGCTTCTTTTCCATTTATGATGAATCTGCTTACACATTGGAATCTGACCACATTGCAGACAAATACAAGTTCAAGAGAATACTTAAAGCAGATGTGAAACCAAAGCCCTCTGAGCAGAGGTCAGTGGTCAGGTAATGTATCTGGATACAGTTAATACCAGGTGAAATGGGATATATATATATATATATATATATAAGCCAAGTTGGTGCTTCTCATTGTTCAGGTTCTTGTGTATTCTGCTGCAATCGAGCTTTATAGTGTTGTTGGTTGTCTTCTGTCATCCCTCTGCTCAGTAACAGGATATGTCACTGTATTTGTTCTCATTTTCTTAGAAGTTTAATACAGAGGTTTTACACCTACAGTAGTCGTCACCCATGAAGCCTGAAGTGTGTTTATTTAATCAAAGATCCAATTTTGTGTGTCTCCATTGGTGGAATCCACTCATGTCCATCTTGTTGTCAGTCCAGTTTGCTTGTGTTGTGGGTCAGAATCCAGGGAGGAGTGGACATCAGTAGAAAGTTGTGATGTATGCAACAATCACCATGACAGATGTGATTTTTACCGGCACACCTCACACAACACGTGTTCTCATTACTTCTGCCAAGGAGGCGATGTTTTTGACTCCAAAAGGTGTCAGCAGATGTTGATGATATTTTTTGTAGAGGTAGGAATGGCCCAAGGATCAGTCGATTAGATGTTGGTGGTGAGTCAATCATCATCTGAATCCAGAGTTTCTTTTAGGATGCTTTACCACTGTGGGACAGGGACAATTACTTTTGTCTCTAGCTTTATGGATCATGTTTGCTTAGACAAAAACGACACGATGATGATGACGCATCAGAGTCTGATCCAGATCCATTTAATATTCTGGATCTGGTGATCCAGAATGTTTAAATTAAAGGGCTCACAGAAAATTCACTACTTTGAGACAACATATAATAATGATAGACTGTCCTGAGATCAGATTGTAGCTGAACGTGTGCTGATTCAGTTTGGTGTCAAATTTGATTTATCTCCAAAAGTTACTGATCCAGATCCTGAAGAAAAACATTAGTGAAATATAAAATATACCAATTATAATATATAATAAAAATAATAGTTTTTCTTGAATACCATATTAATAATAACACCACTGACCATTCCAGATTCTGCGGGCAGGTTTTCATGGTCAACGAGTCACATTATGAGGGTCAAACAGGATGGGCCTGTTGGTTTTAGATGAAATGACATAACGGGGAAAGCGAGCTGCCTTCTGTCTGAGTGGTGTCTAGTTTGAATCAATAGTCTGAAGTGGCTCCTTGTGGGCTCACATCTCAGCTGTGTTTCTTGAGCATAACCCCATTTCAATTCTGTTTTTTCAACGATGCATACATAAACACAAGGTTGATGCCCAATAAAGAAATGAATAGATCCATCTTTACATTTTGCTACCAGTGCAGTGCTCCTCTGTTTAGGACTGCTGCCATATGTGACACACTTACTTGATGATTAAAACTTAACAGCAGGCCTCCTGAAATGGAGATCACTAGAAAAACATTGTTTTTTATAGCAATGACAGATAAATGTATGTTGTAAGCAGTAATTTATGTTAGGCTAAAACATGAAATACACAACTTTTCCATCAGTGTAAAATTATGAATGACTTAAGTATCAATCAGACAATAGATCAGGATTATTCAGACATGTCAAAGGAAAACTACACAAAGTTTGGCTGCTCGGTGTTTTGAAATGTGCAGACGAGAGAGAACCACGGCAGCATGGCACTGATGTGATGGCGGCGGTGCAGACATGGAGTCTGAGGGCTGAGACAAACGATGAAGGGGTGTGTTTGATTTGTTTAGCTTAATCAACTAATCATTGATAAGCTTAAACAAACTGCAGGTGTGGTGTGTTGTGTTGTCGACTAGGGTGTGTGTAAAAAGACATGAGTGCATGACTTGACATGTGATATAGAGACCGGTTCTTCCTGTTCTGGGGTGGAATATCTACATGATGCTGCTGATGCACAAACACTGAAAGGTGCAGGACAGGCAGTATTATCAACTGGTCTGGGGCTGCCATTAAAGATTAATTATATTATTGATTAATCTGATTTCATCACTAATTGCTTAGTCTACAAAATGTTGAACAAGTTCTGATCACACCTCCCCAGAGTGACATCTTCAAAGTTCTTTGTTTGGTCCCAGCAAACAGTCCAAAATCGAAATATTCTTCATTTACTGTCATAAATGAAAAGAAAAGCACAAAAAAAGGAAAGTCAATTATTCTAATATCTGGCCACTATTTTTCTTTCAATTGTCATTGAAGATCTCAACTTGCCAAAGATCAAGGTCACTGAGTTCATGTCCGTCTGGTTTTCATGACGCGGTCACTCCTGAGATTTCATTACATCTGCACTAATGTCAACTTAGACCCAAGATGAAGTATTAGAATTTGGAGGTCAAAGGTCACTGATATCAGAAAACATGTTTCAGACATAATGCTAATAATGTCAACGCTTAAAATGTCCTTTAGGATGAATTATGTAAGTAATGACATTTTATATCCAAAATGTCAATGTTCAACCTCACTGACATCATAATGCTCTATAAAAAAAACATTTCTTTCTGTTATTCCATTTATTGTATCTCTATTCAGGGATAATACTTTTATAACATAATGCTCTGTGTATTCCCAGTCCAACCACAGTACCCAGTGCCTAGGTTTAGGTAGAGCATCTGGTCAGAAGAGAGAGCAGCTCTGTAGGCTTTGGTGGGACACTTACCAGAATAATGCTTCACTATGTACAACATGGTGTGGTGGTGAACTCATCACTGGGCTGACTTCTACTTTCTTTATCGTCACATGGTCATAGAAACATAGTTCACTATATAAACACACAAGTTCAGTACAACTTCAGTCTGTGTTTTGTAAAGTAGACACATGTTGTCCCTAAACTTCATACTAGTTGTGTTCTGCTGTGGTGAGCTGGTTCACCGTCATGACTGAGGTGTTTAATGGAACTGAGCCAGAATGTATTTAGCTTTCCCTGTTCAGAAGGGAATACACCAGGCTAAATTTAGATTCTGAGTTTCGTCTCTCGTCGATGTAAAGCCAAGTCATGGCCGTGGTAATCCTTGACGGTTAAATCAGAAGTAACTGGACTCCTATTTAAGGTTTCAAGAAGAGGCCTCCTCTGTTCTGACTAACCTGAGTTAGAACTGAAGGAGCCTCTTGGATGAGAAGTGAAACATCGTCAAACCTTAAACACAGATTATAATGGATAGCATCTGTGCACGTCAGCTACACAAAGTCAGTGTGGTTTGCTGAACGACTGTGGTAACGGACGGAGCTCTCCATGGTGTGTGACGACAACATATTCAGTGTTGTAACGCCTGTTTTGTTTTTATGTGGCATCAGAGGAAACACCTGGAGATGCAGCGAAGAGGGGAGCTAAGAAAGGTATTGTCATGCAGCGTCTTGCATGACTCTGTGTTGTGTTACAGTGTGGGCTGGATGTTTCAACCACTCACAACTCACTGTGGTCCCAGATCCGACTCTGTGTGTTTATTTGACCAACGTGCTGAGTTATTAACCTGTTTTGAAAGGCTTGATTTGCCATCATGAAGAGTTGTGAGCTTGTTTGAAAAGTAAATCTCATGTTAAACCTGTGTGGTGTACTACAGTACCCTTATTTGTGTGAATAATTAATGAACTGATGTTAAAGCTGCTAGTTTAAACTGAATATAACATAGCTGCAAAGTCTACACACTGCTTGGAGGAGAAAGTAAAAAGGGAATGCCATGGAACCTGCCTTGTGGATAAATATGCACACGCCCTCTTGTTTTGTGTTGTTATCCAATAACAGAGTGAATTTGAGCATGGCCCTCACCCTAAAACAATTATGATTGGTGAAATGCCAAACAGTGCTGTCGCTCATCCACTCTAGAAACCTCTCCAACCAAGGATGTGGGCCGCACCCTTCGAGAGGCTCTAAAGCAGCAGCTGACCATCATCCACGAACGCCTGGAGGCCAAGAAGCTGGCCAAGCTGGCTCTGGCTGAGGTCAGAGAGCTGCTGGCCAAAGAGGAGGAGGAGAAGGAGCTGGAGCTGGGGAGGAAGCAAATAAGAGCCAGAGTGAAGGAAAGAGTGGCCACCAGGCTGAAAGAGGAAGAAGAGAAGATAGAAAAAGAAGAGATGGAGAAACTAACAAAGGAAAAATCAAAAGAGGTCAATGAGAAAAGGGATGAGGATAAGGATGAGAGAGAAGAGAAGATGTCAAAGAAAGGATGGGAGAAGTCGGAGAAGCAGGAGGGAAAGAAGGCCCAAGAAGAAGGGAGAGGGAAAGAATCTGGCAAAGAAAAAAGAAAGAAATCTGACCGAGGAGGCAGGAAATGAAGTCAGAGCTGATAGTAGGGGATTATTCTCATCACATAGGCTGTCGAACATCGGTTTGGTACCAGCCAAAATGTCTCCATTACACGAAGTATCTAAAACCATCAAGGGCTACAAAGGTCAGAATCAAGTGTTGGGTTCATAATCTTGATATTTATTTGACAAAATTTGGATTTGAATTGGAATTTAAGCCAATTTGACCTTTCTGATAATGCCACCAAAGGAGGTATATAGGATTAACATCAGTACGTAATGGGTTTGAAGTTTCACACATGCTTTTTAGGAGTCCTGAAGGTGTCTGCAGTTCGCTTGTTTTTACTGTTTTAGGCACACTTGATCTCGATTTTCATACGATTCTAATATTATTCACTTATGCTAGTTATGGTCTATCAACATCAGCACTAATTGAGTCTGTGTCCTTGAACACATTCTTTCTAGTTGCTAAAAGTGTTCTTGAATGCAGCTTGTTTAGACAGCCTTCAACAGAATTGTGGACGTCTGCCTACTTTGTCACATGAAGATTCTAAGAATAAAATGTATTTTTCTAAGGCCCCCAAAATAATGATGGAATCTGCACCAAAACTAAATGTCAAATTATACCAGACCTGTGTGACCTGTGTATAGAGGGGGAGGGTAAGTATATTAAAAGTATATTTTCTTGCTAGGGTGTCATGTTTTGTTTCGTAAATGTAACACTTGTCATTTATAACTCGACTGGCTATTTCTATGTCCATGCTGCTAGTGTAACAGGCTGGAGAGAGACTCCGCTGACCTAAAACCCTTTGTCATATAATGAGTGGACACCATCTCCGTCACTGTGCTGGAAATTAGCAAAGCTTTTGGGCTGTGAACTAACTTAAGATGGTGTTTGCTGGTAAAGATGTAGCCAGCCTCCATTTTTCACTGTCTTTGCCCTGGTAGATAAAGAATGGGGAGGAAGTGGTATGACTGGGAATAATGGGGGTAATGGAAAAGGGTGGGATGAAAACTGAAGAGGTGTGAGATCAAGGGTGACATCAGTGTTCATGATTATGTTGAGGTTTAAGTTTTTCTTAATTTAGGAATACTTGTGTTCCATATCACAAATATGTTGTCTCCTTTCGTCAATAAAAAGTTTTTCCATCTAAGGTCGTCTTTGTTAACGTGAAATCTATCCTGTCTGGTTCCTCCAAAACATGTGTGTAGAAAGAAGACAAACATCCACGTTAAACATTTCACAAAAAAGGTCCCGTCTCAGGATAAGACATGTAAATGTTCAGAAAATTATTCATTTGGAAATTATTCAAATGTTCAAATGGAACAAATGATAATACGGTCACATTGAGAGACGTGTCAGTCGGCAAAAGAAAACTCATGCCTGTTAATGATTTTACCAATGACATTTCTATGTATTCTGCCTTCTTCATACATTGATGTGTATAAAATACAAAGCTCCAGTCATTAAATATGGGCTGATATGTACACATATACATGTACACACCCGGTGTCTCACTGACACCAGTCTTTCCACCACCAACATGTGTATGATGATCTCATGTAGGACTGAAAGAGAAGGTCGTCGTCGTCGCTCCTCATCATGAAGAAGCTGCCGCCCCAGTGGAGACACCTGAACCAGCACTAGAAGGTACCCCACATGTTCATTACACACTTTTCTCCCAGTATCCTGCTAGAATAATGAGAGACGAAGGGACACAGGTGTCATATGGTGACAGATTTCCACATTATCATTGGTCTCATCAGTCGCTGGTATTTATCTGTAAGAGAACCTGAAGGCTTTGTTCTGTAAAGTCATCCCAGTGCGTAGGATGGAACCTTTGAAGAGACAAATTTGCTTTAACCTTTGATTTATTTGATGACTACATGACAAACCTGATTAAACGTGCAGTTGTAGAACCAGACTGCACCTCAGCAGTGAGCTGCACACTTGTTTATTCATCTCCCTCCATTTGCTGCCTTTACATAATGTGGGAGTGTACGATTAGCTAATAGGTGGCCAAGCTATCAGGGTTAGGATTGACACATTCGCCAGAACTCAAGTCTAATGACCAACTAGAATGGCACCCATTAGAGCACATACCTCCACCAGGACCAAACAACCCTACTGACCCATGCCCCACCCCTCCACATGGGAATCAGTTTAGTAGTTTTTAGGTAAATAAGTTAAATGTTGAGAGGGGCCGTATCACACAATGTTAAAGGAAAAAGTCCTGGATCTGTTAGTTAATCCAGATTATCTGGCTGGCCCTCACCCCATCCTGTAGTGGAAATCCTTCCAACCAATGGACATGGGTGGAAACATAACCTCCTGGGCAGAGTTGGATACTGATGGAGGATGATTATCACATCCACACTTGGTAAACCGTTACAGTTGGAAGGGAAATTATTCAACCGTTGTTGTATATCAGGTTTATTTGCAAAATATACTATTTATGAGCCGTTTGCAATAACATAACTAAGAACTGATTGAATTTTGAGTGAGCTTCATTGGAGTCTGTGCCATTTTTCCTGAATTTTGTGTTGCTGGTGGCTTTATTGTACTTATATTTTTAGAAATGATCAGACAGATGGCACCAGCACGTTTAGGTAAGGACAGCTCAAAATGTGCTTAACTAAGACAACTGCATGGGAAGTTAATAAATGTGAAACTACTTCCCTCATATTTGTCATTACATTTGAAGTGTCATTGGAGAAAAGTACACTTGTCAGTAAGCATTAATAGCTCCGTTCTTTATATGATAAACCAACGTATCACAAACAGTGATTCAGTGTTCACAGCATGGCCTTTAGACTAGATCACCATGGAAATCATAAAGACCGTTATCAGTTACATGTGTCATAGTCTAAGGCTCTTTTAAGTTTTAATTAGAGGAATTGATCTTTAAGTTTCTGTGTCCTCCATCGATGAGGTCATGTTTTCACCAGCGTGTCTGTGTCCATTACATTTTGGAGTAGATCTGCATAAAGGCTCAGATCTTTTCTTCCTCTTTGACATAGATAGTAGTTTTTGTTGATCATTCATAAATTACTATATATACTGCGGATAACCATGAAACTGGGTGGAAGGGTGGTGATGGCGGTAGCACAGACCTCCATGTTATGGCCAACGGTCCCCTGACTGCTGTTAGGTACCGGGATATCAGACCTTACACTGGTACAGTGGGCCCTGGGTTCCTCCTGGTGCAGCGGACTCCGGGTTCCTCCTGGTGCAGCGGACCCCGGGTTCCTCCTGGTGCAGCGGACCCCGGGTTCCTCCTGGTGCAGCGGGCCCCGGGTTCCTCCTGGTGCAGCGGGCCCCGGGTTCCTCCTGGTGCAGCGGGCCCCGGGTTCCTCCTGGTGCAGCGGGCCCCGGGTTCCTCCTGGTGCAGCGGGCCCCGGGTTCCTCCTGGTGCAGCGGGCCCCGGGTTCCTCCTGGTGCAGCGGGCCCCGGGTTCCTCCTGGTGCAGCGGGCCCCGGGTTCCTCCTGGTGCAGCGGGCCCCGGGTTCCTCCTGGTGCAGCGGGCCCCGGGTTCCTCCTGGTGCAGCGGGCCCCGGGTTCCTCCTGGTGTAGGACAATGCCCGGCCTCATGTGGCCAGAGTCTGTAGGCAGTTCCTGGATGACGAAGACATTGATGCCATTGACTGGCCTCATGTTCCCCTGACCTAAATCCAATTGATCACCTAGTGGACGTTGTGTTTTGGTTTCCATTGATTGTTAAGTCATTTTGTTCTCAACAAATTATACAAAGTACATCAGTAAAGATTTACAACTTGACTAAATAATTCCTTCATCAAGATCTGACTTGTGATTTAAGTGTTCCTTTAATTTTTTTGAGCAGTGTAGTTTTTCAACAGTACAACTTTTTGCTTGTTCCTCTAGAACCTGAGGTGGTCTCCTCAGAGGCTGAGCCGGGGCTTGGGGCTGAACCAGAGCTTGAGGTTGAGCCTGAACCCGAACCAGAACCTGAACCAGAGCCTGAATCTGAACCAGAACCAGAGCCTGAACCAGAGGAAACCCCTGAGGTTGGTACAGGTCATTCTGAAACCATAAGTGGAAATGGGTCCAGTCTCAGATGGTCATTTTTGATCCCTTTATAACATAACAGCTCAAAGTTGAAATAATAAAATCAAATGTGCATAAGGAGCTTAATATATAATAAACAGTGTTATTCCTGAAAGGATTTGGTTATATTTAACTTGCAGAAGTATGGATGTGAGCCTGCTGACATTCACATGGTGTGTCCTTTCCAGGTAATTGAAGAGGATCCAGAGGTTCTGGAAGAAGAGGCTCCTGTGGAGGAGGAAGAAGCCCCTGTGGAGGAGGTATGTATTATCCGTTTTGCTGCAGTGGCTAACCGAAACCTTTATCTTGGTATGTGATGGGATACAGGTGGGTGAAAAAATCATGTTGTCCAGTTTTTGTTAAATGTGAAGCCCCTTTAGAACGGTTCTAAAGTTCTACTAATGGTTACCAATGTCGTCCATAGGTCAGGAAGCTGATAGCAGGAATTTATCCCTGCAGATGTCAATATTGTTTCCTATACTATGAATCAATAGCCGTTCAAAAATAGAGTATGTGCATCCTGCTGTTACACCTGTTCAGACAGCATGCTGGTATTTAGCAAACAAGGCATATGACCTGTAACACAGCAGCATCTGTGTCTAGTGTGACATTTTACATACGCATCTAAAAGCAAACAATGAAATGCCATGGCAACAACGATCCTTCACTGTCCCTGTTCCATGGTGGTTCATGTCCTGTACTCTGAGGGTAAGCAGATCCTTGACCTCACCCTGAAATGAAGACATTTTCAGTTGATTTTCTTCTTTGAGTTGGCTGCTAACTGCTTCTAGCTGCTCTTTAAATCTCCTAGTTCCACACACAACACGTCAACATGCCACACACATCCTTTTGTGCAGACGCCGACTCTGTGCTGTTTGTACCTCTGCTCACAATTGGACCAGCAACGACTCCCCATTGTGCCTTCATAACTTATAGAACAGAGAGAAGCAATAAGTGTGCACCAGATTCCACTTGTGTGTTTTGTTCCAAGCAGAAAAAAATATTTTATTACAACTAATGCAGAGATAAACATTAACATTCCACAAACTCAACACTACACAGTAAATTACCAGGGTGTCCTGTTACTAGAATGCTGACACCTCTTGGTGGTTAGACCCTGCTACACCTTCATACAGATGTAGTGTCTTTGTTGGGTTTAACATGAGATAAGCTATACTGTATTGTCACCATGGGGACATGCTTTGTCCCTGAGGAGCAGTGGGCAGCATTTACAGCGTCCAGAGAGCCAAATGGGGTTCAGTATCTTGCCTTCCAACCCTCTAAGTGGATGACCGCTCTACCCCCTGAGATACAGATGCCCCAGTTCTAGTTCTTAGAGAGTCAGTTCATGTTCCTCCTACTTTCCTTTAATCAACAGGCAACAACCATCTTCTAGCAGGTTTCTCAGGACATTGTCTGAAGTCAGTCAGCTGAAACGTGACTGTTCTCCAGTGTGGCTTCCAATCAGAGCCAAAGCTTGTTAACAGAGAAGCAGCTTAAAGCAGGAGAGGCCTGTTCAAAGAGTAGAAGAATCATCTCTGCTTCAGCTCTTCACCACATATTGTTATTGAGTGGTCAACTTTTATCCACATGAAGCATGAACTCTTATCTCTGTTAGAATAAAATGCTTCTAGTTCTTCCTAACCCTTGACAATCTTACTTGGTTCAGGCTGCTCCAGCTGACGAGGAGCCAGCTGCAGAGGAGATGGTGGCAGACCAGCCTGCAGAGGAAGTGGAGGACCTGGCAACAGAGGAGGCTGAGGAGGTGGTCTCAGACGTAGAGAGCTCCGATACAGAAGAAGCTGTTGAGGAGGTAACAGAAGAGGAGGAAGCTGTTGAGGAGCCCGTTGAAGAGGAGGCAGCTCCAGCTGAAGAGGCTGAAGAGGTGGTGGAAGAGGATACAGCTCATTCAGAGGAACCTACTGAAGAGGAGGTGGGACTCGCAGAGGAAGTAGAAGAGTGGGAAGCAGTAGACTCAGACGAGGCTGCTGAGGAGCCAGCGGTAGAAGACGAGGCTGCTGAGGAGCCAGCGGTAGAAGACGAGGCTGCTGAGGAGCCAGCTGTAGAAGACGAGGCTGCTGAGGAGCCAGCTGTAGAAGACGAGGCTGCTGAGGAGCCAGCTGTAGAAGACGAGGCTGCTGAGGAGCCAGCTGTAGAAGACGAGGCTGCTGAGGAGCCAGCTGTAGAAGACGAAGCTGCTGAGGAGGCTGCTGAGGAGCCCGCTGTAGAAGACGAGGCTGCCGAGGAGCCCACTGATAAGGAACCCGCAGGAGAGGAGGACGCTGAAACAGAGGAAGCTGTTGAGGACGTAGCAGAAGAGGAGGAAGCAGCTCTTTCCGATGAGCCCGCTGTAGAAGAGGAGGGAGCTTCTTCAGAGGAGGCAGTAGAGACAGAAGAAACTCCAGAAGAAGTAGTGGAGGAGCAAACAGGTAAAGAAAAAACTTAAACCAGTGACATGTAGTGCCAACAAAATATCCAGTTTGTTCCCAACAAGGTGCTGAAAGGAACAGTTCACTGTTCAATGAGATGCTTGATGCTGCTCTTCCTGTTAAAGGGAAAGTTTTACACACCAAAAAGTCTTCTTCTGAGTTCTCTTACATATGTGAAAACATTCTGTAGCTTGTTACTCCACAGGAATGTTTGAGGTCTGATTTTTTAAAAAGCCTCAAGTGATGTCACATGAGTCAGCAAGTTCAACTAGAAAGCACACAGTGTACGTACACACATGTATGTGCACGTGTACGTACACACATGTATGTGCACGTGTACGTACACACATGTATGTGCACGTGTACGTACACAGGTGTGCATGTATGTACGTGTACGTACACAGGTGTGCATGTATGTACGTGTACGTGCGCGTGCGTACACGCACGTACGCGCGTGTACGTACGTGTGTGTACGTGTATGTGTGTACGTATGTGTGTACGTGTGTACGTACGTGTGTGTATGTGTGTGTACGTACGTGTATGTGTATGTAAATACGTGTATGTACGTACGTGTATGTACGTATGTGTATGTACGTGTATGTATGTACGTGTATGTACGTGTATGTACGTGTATGTATGTGTATGTATGTGTATGTACGTGTACGTACGTGTACGTGTATGTACGTGTATGTACGTGTACGTACGTGTATGTACGTACGTGTATGTACGTACATGTATGTATGTACATGTATGTATGTACATGTATGTACGAACGTGTATGTATGTATGTATGTACGTGTATCTATGTACATGCATGTATGTACGTGTATGTATGTACATGCATGTATGTACATGCATGTATGTACGTGTATGTATGTACATGCATGTATGTACATGCATGTATGTACATGTATGTATGTACATGCATGTATGTACATGTATGTATGTACGTACATGCATGTATGTACATGTATGTATGTATGTACATGTATGTATGTACGTACATGTATGTATGTATGTACATGTATGTATGTACGTACATGTATGTATGTATGTACATGTATGTATGTACGTACATGTATGTATGTACGTACATGTATGTATGTACGTACATGTATGTATGTATGTATGTACGTACATGTATGTATGTACGTACATGTATGTATGTACGTACATGTATGTATGTACGTACGTGTATGTATGTACGTGTATGTATGTATGTATATACGTGTATGTATGTATGTACGTGTATGTATGTATGTATATACGTGTATGTATGTATGTATATACGTGTATGTATGTATATACGTGTATGTATGTATATACGTGTATGTATGTATATACGTATATTTATGTATATACGTGTATGTATGTACGTATATGTATGTATATACGTGTATGTATGTATATACGTATATACGTATATGTATGTACGTGTATGTATGTATGTACGTATATGTATGTATATACGTATATGTATGTACGTGTATGTATGTGTGTATGTATGTATGTGTGTATGTATGTACGTGTGTGTATGTATGTACGTGTATGTATGTACGTGTATGTATGTACGTGTATGTTTGTATGTACGTGTATGTATGTACGTGTATGTTTGTATGTACGTGTATGTATGTACGTGTATGTTTGTATGTACGTGTATGTATGTACGTGTATGTATGTACGTGTATGTATGTATGTACGTGTATGTATGTATGTACGTGTATGTATGTACGTGTATGTATGTATGTACGTGTATGTATGTATGTACGTGTATGTATGTATGTACGTGTATGTATGTATGTACGTGTATGTATGTATGTACGTGTATGTATGTATGTACGTGTATGTATGTACGTATATGTATGTACGTGTATGTATGTATGTACGTGTATGTATGTATGTACGTGTATGTATGTACGTGTATGCCTGTATGTATGTACACGTACGTGTATGTACATACGTGTATGTTAAAATAATATGTTGAAGTGTTAAAACAAATCCGTCAGGTCGTTATGTCTTATAAGTGTTTGATCAACTGTTAGTGTGAAACTCTGGGTCGAGGCCATTTGTTAACTGATACTGATCATAGTTTGAAATCAATTGAATTTTTTGCTCTGCAGAGACTGAAGAAGTAGCTGAGACGGAAGAGGTAACAGAGGCGGAAGAGGCAGCGGAGGCGGAAGAGGCAGCGGAGACGGAAGAGGAAGGGGAGACGGAAGAGGAAGGGGAGACGGAAGAGGCAGCGGAGACGGAAGAGGCAGAGGAGACGGAAGAGGCAGCGGAGACGGAAGAGGAAGGGGAGGAGGCAGCAGAAGAAGGTGGGCACACGCGCACGCACGCACACACACAGATAAGATCAAGCTGTTGTCTTACTTCTGCATCTTTTTTCTCTTTGCAGAGTTTGAGACAGAGGAACAGATTCAGGATGAGCCCACAGGTAAACTTTGTTTGCAACCTACAGTACTTCATTCTCATAATGACCTCAGGATATGTCCACTCTAAGCTTTTCTTTTGTATCTGGTCCACTCTGAGCTAGTTAACAATGACATAAACATTATTCTCACCAACAGTTAAGCTGTTGACGGGGCTGATCCTTTCCCTCAACAAAGTTTAGTGTCAATCAGTTCAGTCGTTTTTGACTAATTAGGGAAAATATTGAAAGGATGTTACGGATACTTCTAGTTAAGGATATTTCTAGTTTGTTACTGATAAATACTGATAAATTCAGCAGTATTTAATACTGCATTTGATACTGTATTTGATACTGCTAAAATATTTCTTATCATATATTTTCTTAAACTTTCTTATCTGAATGCATATCTGTGTAGTCTCTCTATTTCAGTGTACCTCATAACTCAAGGAAAATATCTGAATTCAAGTTTTATTATCAATTAATGAGACATGAGCGTGTAAAGAAGAAGAGAGAGGAGCTCAGTGCATCATGGGAAGTCCCCCAGCAGTCTAGGCCCTCTAGCAGCATAGCTAAAGACTAGCCTAAGCCAGCCTTAATTCTAAGCTTTATCCAAAAGGAAAGTTCTAAGCCTCCTCTTAAATGTAGAGAGGGTGTCTGCCTCCTGGACCCAGACTGGAAGATGGTTCCACAGGAGAGGAGCCTGATAACTGAAGGCTCTGGCTCCCGTTTTACTTTTGGAGACTCTAGGGATCACAAGTAACCCTGCATCCAGGGAGCGTAATTTTCTAGATGGGAAGTAGGGTACTACGAGCTCCTGAAGGTATGTTGGTGCCTGACCATTAAGGGCTTTGTACATGAGAAGGATTTTAAATTCTATTCTGGATTTTACAGGGAGCCAATGCAGAGAGGCTAATACAGGAGAGATATGATCTCTGATACTAGTTCTGGTCAGAACACGTGCAGCAGCATTCTGGATCAGCTGGAGAGTCTTTAGAGACTTGTTGGAACAGCCTGATAATAGGGAATTACAATAATCCAGCCTGGAAGAAACAAATGCATGGATACATTTTTCTGCATCTTTTTGATTTTTGATATATTAACAAGTGGAAGAAGGCAGTCCTAGAACTGTGTTTTATATGGGAATTAAAGGACATATCCTGATCAAACATAACTCCCAGATTCCCCACAGTGGAGCTGGAGGCCAAGGTAATGCTGGAGGCCAAGGTAATACCATCCATAGTGGTTATATCATAGATAGAGAGTTTCTGAGATGTTTAGGGCCCAGCACAATAACCTCAGTTTGATCAGAATTAAGTAGCAGAAAATTGGACGTCATCCAGTTCTTTTTTATCTGTAAGACATGCCTGAAGTTAATTAGTTGATTAGTTTCACCTGGTTTCATTGATAAGTATAATTGTGTGTCATCTGCATAACAATGGAAATTGATAGTGTTTCCTGATATTACCTAGAGGGAGCATATATAGGGTGAACAATATTGTTCCAAGCACAGAACCCAAGAACACATGAACCCTAAACATGCTTTTCTACATGTTTCCTGAGAGCAGAACTCACCCGTCCACCCAGACGCCGGTGAAAACATTACCTACTGGGTGGAGTTAATAATATACAGGAACACCTTATCATCCAATGAAATGTAACTTTTAACATTCAATGAAAACTCCACTCAGTGACATCATTGGATAAGTGGATCCAAATAGAAAACGAGATTTCCACACTCTGTATTATAAACCCAGCTCTCTTCCTTGCTTCATGTCTCCATAATAGCCACCTGATCACCTGATATCCTTCCATAGCTCTTCATTCTTCTTTTGAGGTACTTCCTGCTTGTATTTGTTATGTCAGGACTGCACAAAAACTACTGGACACATTTCCCAGTGGAGGGAAGGTTCTTAACGTTGCTAGATGAAGGCATTTTTGACATTTTCCCTAATAAGATAAAAACTACTGAACTGATTTCCTTGAAACTTTGTGGAGGGGTGGGGTCAGGAGAGCTAACAGACGTATAGGGTTGTGGAGCTCTACTGAGCACCATTCTAGTTTCCATAGCTTCAATTTGCATGTAGACATAAGAACTGCAGTTCCCATGAGGTGGAGCCTCTTCCACCAGGAGGTAACACACTAATGATTAGGATTGGTTGTGTTTTCCTTTCTGTCCATTCTTCATAGACCTTTCAGAAACTTCTGCTGCAGCTAACACTTCAAAAACAAGATGGTGAAGAGACTCATTTCATCCATCCTGTTTGTGTTTCCATAGAAACGTAGAGGCTGCTGCCATTGTCATCGTGCTGACGGAGCAGGAACCCACTGATGCTGCATCAGCACCATCTGAGCGCGCTCAGAGCAGTGATGCACCTCTCCACCTCTGGAGAAACGAGTCGTCATGACAACACTCGCCTCTCCTCCTCCCTCTGGTTTCATGCCTCCCTTTGAGTTTTCCTTTTGGTTTAAATGTGCAAGATAATGAATTGTTTACTAATCTGGTGTTTTTCATGTTTGTCTTTGCGTCTTTGTTTTTTTTTCTGTAAGTAGAGCATCTGTTTTTGTTCAGAGCAGTTTAGTTCTATGAGACTGTGACCAGATATGAAGTCTATGTGCTCTACTTGGGGCCAGTCCACCAGAGTCTACTATCTGAGAGATGTAATATTAAACCAGCCTGGAACTTTATTTTGAAGTCTCTCAGTAATTTGTTTTGGCTTCCTGGAGCTAAAATCAGTTGCCAAGTAACCCGTAGCCAAAGTTCAGAGGTGGTCGATCACCTCTCTGAGTTAGAGGACTCTGGTCTGTGCAGCATGTGTCCCATGAGCCGTGTCACATCCTGGTCACAGTGTTGTAGATTTTATGCAGAGCTGGTGTGACGTGTGTGTGCCTCCTGTCCCAGATCATTTACCACTTCAGGATGAGCCATATGCTAGCACCTGAATCCAGAGAAAAAGCTTGTTTGTGTGTGAGTGCGAGTGTGTTGACAATTTCTCCTGCTAATTAATCCTCGCTGTGAGCCGTAGATGTAGTTTTTTTCTTTTTTTTCTGACTGTGTTCTGTAGATTCTGTTCAGTTTTTCAGACATGATTACAAACCAATCAAATAGATGATCAAATGAGTTGGAGCTGAAGTTGTGGCTTTAAATGTCAGCTCTGAGGTTAACTGCGATGTCATTTAGACACTATGGACAGTTTAATGTTGGTTTCAACAGTCTTAATAATCCAGGCTCATCATCTTTTAACCCGTGTGATCCAGATCTCTCTCTCTCTCTGGCTCACAGAGGGTTAAACAGATCAGGTGTCATATTCCTGTGGAGGTTAACCAGAACTAGTGGACACAAGTCAAACTAGACAGGATGTAAATTTTTATCACCAGCGGCGACTCGTCACTGTCCCATTCTCTCAATTAAAGGGAAAGTCTGACTCGTTCTTCTTTAGTCACGGTTCCCTTTTCTCTTAGTGTGTCTTTGAATCATTGATCGATGGTAGCAGGGCCCCTGCAGAAAACTAAACATCTCACACATCCTCCCATCACACAACTACAATTGTGGAATTAAGCAGGCCAAATGTTGTGTATTTTATTTTGAAGGTGACGACCACATCTACAGGTAAACATCCTGTGTTAACTATGATGCTAGGATATTTTGGGACAATGGGTGTTGCACTGTGGAGAACATATTTATGTTATACTGACAATCAACTATTAATTCCAACATGAGATGAGACTAAAACATTCTTCCTTTTTTAGATTTGGCGTCACTTCTGTCTCTAGTCGTCACATCGTGTAACATCAGATTGTTTTTATGGATGTAACACATTCCAGTGGTGCAGTCTTTTTCCTGTAACACGAACTGGTCTTTTCTACTTAACACTTTGTAAGTCAGTGTGAACTGTAGTTTTAACATCAGAGATCACAATCTTTAGCGAGACAGAGCTTCTAGATTTTTAAAAGGAACATTTTTAAAAGGACTTCGAGAAATAAACCTTTTTCTGAAAACGCTTTAAAAGCTTTTTACAAAGCCATAAGATGTTTGTGACAGGCAGGGTGGAGGGGCTTCAGGACAAACGAAACGATGGGCAATAAACTGAGAGCTGCAGAACGAACACTTCTAATCTTACTAACCTTTGTTCAGAAGTCGTGTCCATGCTAGAAAGAGTTGTGAAGACATGGACAGCTGTGCCTCTAGATGAAGGAGTCAGCCGTTAGCCTCCAGTGTCTGCTGGAGTCGCAGCTCCACAGTATTATGGGGAAATAAAGTTGCTGGTTTAAACCTGCCTATGTCTCTGCCTCTCGGTGTTGTCTGCAGATTGAATACTGTCCTGACAGTCATTAAATTATTGTGAAGTAATGATGAATTGTTTAGAGGACATTCCCAGTGTCAGTTTTCTGTAAATGAGCTGTTGCTGCAATAAAAGGTTTGGGACAACAAGGAACACTGGTTTTATTCATAGTAAAGTTTCAATATCCTGATGGCATCTGGGCTTGTGGGAGACTTTGTGGAGCCGGTGTGTGGGAGAGGGGCGGCCGATGGATGAGGGCCTGTTTGTTGTTGGTTACTTCCTCTGGATGCATTGAGGTCTTCAGGAGGTGCTCTACCTTCACAGAGTGTTTCGGCCTTTATCCTCAACGCTGTCTGGTTGGCAGGCCGGCAGCGGTGGTCAGGTCACTGCCCCTCTAATTGGAGTCTGCAGGTTGTAACGGTCAATTGGTGTAAACCAAGACCATAGTAGAAGCTCCAACCACGATCCATGGGAACCTTGGAGATGAAGTCAAGTTAGTAACGTATTAATGAGACATGAATGTATTGAGGTGGAGAGAGAAGCTCTGTGCATCATGGGAAGTCCTCCAGCCTAAACTGTATGTTCTTGATTCTGCATAATATTAAATCTGTTATTGATTTCCTCTTATTTTGATCATTTGGGCAGCAACTTTTTTCCCCCTGAGTTTCATGAAGTGAATACCAGAGTTAAAATCCTACAATTTGAGTTCAGTTCCCTCTGGTCTGACATCAGGACAGCAGACAGCTGGAGGTAGAGATGATTCATGTAACATCTACACAAATCTCTTTTCAGTTTCTAAATTGTGTCTCAGATTCTAGTTCAGGGGTATATTTGACCTTTTCGGCCACAAACTATTTGAAAGAAACAATATGGATCACATTTAAAAGAAAAACAACTGTTTTCATCCAAACTGTTTATCAAGGATCACAATCAAAAACGGTTTATGAACCCCTTTGTATTTAATTCACAATGCATTGAATTTATAAGCCGATCATGGAGTAAAATGTACATTATTTACCTCAGAGTTGTAGGGCAGTAGAAATATAGTTAATAAAAGTGAAATTTCAAAGTAAAATACCAGCATGTCAAATTGCCATTGTAGTATACCACTGGAGTAAATGTATTTTAGTAACTAAATATGTGGCTGTGCTGCAGCAGTAGGACTTCATCGTCTGTCGTACAACATTTGGCCACAAGGTGTCACCATATCTCTATTTATCAGGTCACACAATTAACACTAAAACACAACCAGAGTTTATTCTCATATAAAAGTAATGTAATCGGTTACATGACATTTATCATTGTGTGTGACCCATAAACAATGAAAACAGACGAAATGTAAACATGAAACAAACAACGAACTACTAAACCTTTGACCAAAACTCAACGCACTACAGTACAAAGAATAAATATTTAAAGGAGCAGTTCACCCAAAGATTAGAATCCTGTCAGTATCTGTTCAGCCCATGTTGATGGTAAACCATGTGAATTTTCTTAGTCCACACACACTAAAATTAAAATGTGTTGTTAGATTCGACAGGTTCTTGTTGCTGCAGCTTCATCAGAGATTTCTCTGTTGTGCGTGACACAACTTTGTGGTAGCAGGTAAACACTGATGTATGTGGAGATAGCATCAGGCGTAAAGTGTAAACACACATTTAACCTGTTGCTGCTTCCTCAGACGGGGTTTGTGTTAATACTTTAGCTCAGAGGCTACAGTGAAGATTTCCTAATCATTGTAGGACCTCTACCTCTGGTTTACACTAGATACACCAATTAATGTCTGTTTTCAGTTTTTAAGTTTTAAAACTAGTCCCCATCTTCTCCAGTTGTTTAGCAGAATGCTACAATGCTGTTTTTGCAAAGCCCCAGAAATGTTTTGTGAACTAAGAAAAACTTCCATTCAATGACTGATTTTAATTTGTGTGTGACCTTTTATTGTTCTACTGGATAAACATGATGTTTTGTTAAAACACCTTTATTATGACACTCAGCACATGTTTGCTACCTGTGGACACTGATCACACTTGACAGGTTTGGTTGCATTAAAACAAACTCTGGTGCGATTGCTCTGTTAGTGTGGTTCATTTGAACAAGTGTGAACACGGCTACCCAAACAAGTGGACTGAGACCCCCTGAACAGACGGTGCTTCTGAAATATGACGCAGCACGAACCAAAGACCAAAAACAGGATGTGAACCACCGTCTCCATGAAGCACACCTTTGTTTGTTTGTGCAACGGATTAATTAGGAGTAGAAAAAGAGTAAAAATACCACCATAGACACACAAATGCAACAAACACATTTAGCCCAGCACACAGCATTGTTTGGAAGGTCACAAGTTCCTTTGCACAATATACGTCATAAATAAATCATAAAAGCTGTCCAATCAGGGTGAGACTTTATCCATATGCCTTTTGTTTTGTATAGTTTGGTTCGATGCCAGTGTGAGCACTAGTGAACCAGGACTGAAAATATTTTTCTGAAACATAAAGAGACCCAAACAAGTGTTCACACACCCTAACTCATCTTAACGTCTTTACTATTCTCCTCTTTGGATGAACTGCAAATTATTCTGTACTTCCCAAGATTTTAAATCTTAGATTTGGAAACATGGGATTAATTATCTTGTTTTTTTTTTATCTAGCCTACTTATTTCTATTTTAAGATTTCTTGACATGCACAATTATTTTCCTACATAGACTTATAACTTCACTAATATATAGCCATTTTCTCCTCCTTAGCTACTACATTTTTGTAGTGTAGTCCTTTTCCTCTTTAGCCCAGAGGACACAACGTCCATAATTTCAAAATCTATATGAAATCTGGACTCGTCAGACCAAAGGACACTTTTCCATTTTGAGTCAGTCCATCTCAGAGGAGATCGCGTCCAGAGAAGACAAAGATGTTTCTGGATGTTGTTGATAAAAGGCTTGTACTCATGTTAGAGTCTTACCTTACCTGTAGATTTATAAATTAAATGAACTGTGTTTACCAAGATGTTTTGGAGTGTTCCTCAGACCATGTACTAATGAACACCCAGTATTGGTTTTCAGCCTGTAGCTCTGTATGTGCAGGTTTCTCTGGATTCTGTTCTATGTTGATAACGAAACAGACTACAACATGCACAAGAACATCAGTCAGCAGCACACAGAAACAGAGCCTGACTCAGGTTCTCAGAATAAACACACTGAGCCTTAATACTGATGATAAACAACACACACTTCACAGCATCTGTCTTCATCATTACCTCTTGTTGGGCCCTCTGGTTACTTGCAGTGCTATAGTACTGCCTCCCAGTAACATGTGAGTTCCTGACCCAGCCTATAGACACTCAGCTGGATAACTTTGAGGCATCTTGCACATGAAGTCAAAAAACTATTTCTTACCTGACACTCACATAATTGGACAGTTTCATCTGCAGCAGATACTGTTCTGATATCTGTAACAGAGACTATTCTGACATCTGTAACAGAGATTGTTCTGATATCGGTAACAGAGACTGTTCTGATATCGGTAACAGAGACTAACAGACTGTTCTGACATCTGTAACATAGACTGTTCTGATATCTGTAACAGAGACTAACTGAGACTGTTGTGACATCTGTAACATAGACTGTTCTGACATCTGTAACAGAGACTGTTCTGGCATCAGTAACAGATTGTTCTGACATCTGTAACACAGACTGTTCTGATATCTGTAAGAGAGACTGTTCTGACATCTGTAACAGAGACTGCTCTGAAGACTGTTCTGATATCTGTAACAGACACTGTTCTGACATCTGTAACAGAGACTGTTCTGATATCTGTAACAGAGACTGTTCTGATATCTGTAACAGAGACTGTTCTGACATCTGTAACAGAGACTGTTCTGACATCTGTAACAGAGACTGTTCTGACGACTGTTCTGATATCTGTAACAGAGACTGTTCTCATACGTGTAACAGAGACTGTTTTGACATCTGTAACAGAGACTGTTCTGACATCTGTAACAGAGACTGTTCTGACATCTGTAAGAGACACTGTTCTGACATCTGTAACAGAAACTGTTCTGATATCTGTAACAGAGACTGTTCTGACATCTGTAACGTAGACTGTTCTGACATCTGTAACAGAGACTGTTCTGACATCTGTAACAGAGACAGTTCTGACGACTGTTCTGATATCTGTAACAGAGACTGTTCTGACATCTGTAACAGAAACTGTTCTGATATCTGTAACAGAGACTGCTCTGATATCTGTAACAGACACTGTTCTGATATCTGTAGTAGAGACTGTTCTGACATCTGTAACAGAAACTGTTCTGACATCTGTAACAGAGATTGTTCTGACATCTGTAACATAGACTGTTCTGACATCTGTAACAGAGACTGTTCTAATATCTGTAACAGAGACTGTTGTGACATCTGTAACAGAGACTGTACTGACATCTGTAACAGAGACTGTTCTGACATCTGTAAAAGAGACTGTACTGACATCTGTAACAGAGACTGTTCTGACATATGTAACAGAGCCTGTTCTGACATCTGTAACAGAGACTGTTCTGACGACTGTCCTGATATCTGTAACAGAGACTGTTCTGACATTTGTAACAGAGACTGTTCCGACATTTGTAACAGAGACTGTTTTGACATCTGTAAAAGAGACTGTTCTGACGACTGTCCTGATATCTGTGACAGAGACTGTTCTGACATCTGTCACAGAGACTGTTCTGACATCTGTAACAGAGACTGTAACAGAGACTGTTCCGACATTTGTAACAGAGACTGTTCTGACATCTGTATAAGAGACTGTACTGACGACTGTCCTGATATCTAACAGAGACTGTTCTGACATCTGTAACAGAGACTGTTCCGACATCTGTAACAGAGACTGTTCTGATATCTGTAACAGAGACTAACAGAAACTGTTCTGACATCTGTAACAGAGACTGTAACAGAGACTGTTCTGATATCTGTAACAGACACTGTTCTGATATCTGTAGCAGAGACTGTTCTGACATCTGTAACAGAGACTGTTCTGACATCTGTAACAGAGATTGTTCTGACATCTGTAACATAGACTGCTCTGATATCTGTAACAGAGACTGTTGTGACATCTGTAACAGAGACTGTTCTGATATCTGTAACAGAGACTGTTGTGACATCTGTAACAGAGACTGTACTGACATCTGTAACAGAGACTGTTCTGACATCTGTAACAGAGACTGTTCTGACATCTGTAACAGAGATTGTTCTGACATCTGTAACATAGACTGCTCTGATATCTGTAACAGAGACTGTTGTGACATCTGTAACAGAGACTGTTCTGATATCTGTAACAGAGACTGTTCTGACATCTGTAAAAGAGACTGTACTGACATCTGTAACAGAGACTGTTCTGATATCTGTAACAGACTGTTCTGACATATGTAACAGAGCCTGTTCTGACATCTGTAACAGAGACTGTTCTGACATCTGTAACAGAGACTGTTCCGACATTTGTAACAGAGACTGTTCTGACATCTGTAAAAGAGACTGTACTGACATCTGTAACAGAGACTGTAACAGAGCCTGTTCTGACATCTGTAACAGAGACTGTTCTGATGACTGTCCTGATATCTGTAACAGAGACTGCTCTGACGACTGTTCTGATATCTGTAACAGAGACTGTTCTGATATCTGTAACAGAGTCTGTTCTGACATCTGTAACAGAGACTGTTCTGACGACTGTCCTGATATCTAACAGAGACTGTTCTGACATCTGTAACAGAGACTGTTCTGATATATGTAACAGAGATTGTTCTGATATCGGTTACAGAGACTAACAGAGACTAACAGAGACTGTTCTGACATCTGTAACAGAGACTGTTCTGACATCTGTAACAGAGATTGTTCTGATATCGGTAACAGAGACTAACAAAGACTGTTCTGACCTCTGTAACGGAGACTGTTCTGATATCGGTAACAGAGACTAACAGAGACTGTTCTGACATCTGTAACAGAGACTGTTCTGACATCTGTAACAGAGACTGTAACAGAGACTGTTCTGACATCTGTAACAGAGACTGTTCTGATATCTGTAACAGAGACTGTTCTGATATCTGTAACAGAGACTGTTCTGACATCTGTAACAGAGCCTGTTCTGTCATCTAAAACAGAGGCTGTTCTGACGACTGTTCTGACATCTGTAACAGAGACTGTTCTGATATCTGTAACAGAGACTAACAGAGCCTGTTCTGACATCTGTAACAGAGACTAACAAGAGACTGTTCTGACATCTGTAACATAGACTGTTCTGATATCTGTAACAGAGACTAACAGAGACTGTTCTGAAATCTGTAACAGAGACTGTTCTGATATCTGTAACAGAGACTGTTCTGACATATGTAACAGAGCCTGTTCTGACATCTGTAACAGAGACTGTTCTGACATCTGTAACAGAGACTGTTCCGACATTTGTAACAGAGACTGTTCTGACATCTGTAAAAGAGACTGTACTGACATCTGTAACAGAGACTGTAACAGAGCCTGTTCTGACATCTGTAACAGAGACTGTTCTGATGACTGTTCTGATATCTGTAACAGAGACTGTTCTGATATCTGTAACAGAGTCTGTTCTGACATCTGTAACAGAGACTGTTCTGACGACTGTCCTGATATCTAACAGAGACTGTTCTGACATCTGTAACAGAGACTGTTCTGATATATGTAACAGAGATTGTTCTGATATCGGTTACAGAGACTAACAGAGACTAACAGAGACTGTTCTGACATCTGTAACAGAGACTGTTCTGACATCTGTAACAGAGATTGTTCTGATATCGGTAACAGAGACTAACAGAGACTAACAAAGACTGTTCTGACCTCTGTAACGGAGACTGTTCTGATATCGGTAACAGAGACTAACAGAGACTGTTCTGACATCTGTAACAGAGACTGTTCTGACATCTGTAACAGAGACTGTAACAGAGACTGTTCTGACATCTGTAACAGAGACTGTTCTGATATCGGTAACAGAGACTGTTCTGATATCGGTAACAGAGACTGTTCTGACATCTGTAACAGAGACTGTAACAGATACTGTTCTGATATCTATAACAGATACTGTTCTGACATCTGTAACAGAGACTGTACTGACATCTATAACAGATACTGTTCTGACATCTGTAACAGAGACTGTACTGACATCTATAACAGCGACTGTAACACAGACTGTTCTGACATCTGTAACAGAGATTGTTCTGATGTCAGTAACAGACTAACAGAGACTGTTCTGACATCTGTAACAGAGACTGTTCTGACATCTGTAACAGAGACTGTTCTAACTCTGTAACAGAGACTGTTCTGATATCGGTAACAGAGACTAACAGAGACTGTTCTGACATCTGTAACAGAGACTGTTCTGATATCGGTAACAGAGACTAACAGAGACTGTTCTGATATCTGTAACAGAGACTGTTCTGACATCTGTAACAGAGACTGTTCTAACTCTGTAACAGAGACTGTTCTGATATCGGTAACAGAGACTAACAGAGACTGTTCTGACATCTGTAACAGAGACTGTTCTGATATCGGTAACAGAGACTAACAGAGACTGTTCTGACATCTGTAACAGAGACTGTTCTGATATCGGTAACAGAGACTAACAGAGACTGTTCTGACATCTGTAACAGAGACTTTTCTGATATCGGTAACAGAGACTAACAGAGACTGTTCTGACATCTGTAACAGAGACTGTTCTGATATCGGTAACAGAGACTAACAGAGACTGTTCTGACATCTGTAACAGAGACTTTTCTGATATCGGTAACAGAGACTAACAGAGACTGTTCTGACATCTGTAACAGAGACTGTTCTGATATCGGTAACAGAGACTGCTCTGACAGAGGAAAGTGTGTGTGTCATTTTACATTGACTACACCATGTTGTACAGTAGCCCAGTATGGACAAACCTTTCATGTTTTTGTTTTTGTTTTGTTTTTATTTACATTTTTAGGAGTCATTGCAGGGGTGGGTGGGCAGTAAACCCTCCACACCGGATCTTTAAGGTAAACAAGAACATCGTTTTTTATGTAAGAGAACATGTCCCCTTTTTATTGCCTCTCATCACAGACAGACTCCTCTGCAGTCAGGACTGAATACTGAATGGTTGGTCTGCTGTCCTGAATTCTGACTGGATCACACACTCCATCTCCATTGCGTGTGTGAGTGTGTGTGTGTGTTTGTTTGAGTGTGTGTGAGCTCTTGTGTGTTGAAATCCTGCTGAGCTCTCTGGCATTGTTGCCATGGTGAATTTCTGACCAGCCAATCAAAGCTTTGTCTGCAGTGTGTGTGCAAACACGTACACCAACACAAAGTAGCACAAAATGTATAAAGACACACATGACATAAACACACAGGTTGCATTCCTGCTCAGATATGTGAAATAAAGCATCTCCATCCTCTCTCCACCCACCCCTAGTCTCTCTGCTCTCCTCCGTCTTATTGCCATGGAAACTCCACTCAGATTGCAGGGCTGCAGCAGCACTGAGGGGTAATAGTTAGAGACTGAGGGTGAATGAGCTTGAAGAGACAGAGGAGGCAGGCCAGGGTGAAAAGTAAGAAGATTACAAAGAGGATGTAAAATCATCATTAGCACATCCTTATTCTGTCCTTCATCATCTTCAGTCTCTGTATTCAGGTCATCAGATTTCTGACTTTCTGGCGTCTCTACAGTGTCTCTCCTCATCTGTCGCCCTTCATGCTTCTCCTTCCTCACTAAAACCCTCATGTTGTTGCCCTGCCTCCAGGTAAACATGAGGTAACGAGGTGAGGTAAACATGACCTTATAATATCATAAGTAGGCCTTGTCTCTGTCTCTATTAATAGTCTGGTCTGACTGCTGTGATGAACACATCCACTCCCTTTCCAGAGCCTCCAGGAGACGATTTCCTTACGTGTCAACTTCAGAGTGACTTTAAAGCTTCATCATGTGACTTTGAGAGCAACCAATGAAAGCAAGAAACGAGTTTGCAGCTTTATCTACTCATTTATTAGCTCCATGAAACACGGTGTGAAGAAGTAAACTGAATCTTTTACTGTGTTATTGGAACTAATGGAGAGATTCGTCTCACTATGGAATCTGATCTACCACGAGAACCTGGGACTCATCGACATATAAGTGATGTCATCAATCATGACACTGGCGCCTCGCAAAGATGGCTGAAATGATGATCAAATCTGTGGCATTCCTCACATTACATGATGCTTTGACTCAAGTGAGGCAATACAATGTTGGCATCAGCTTTTGCACCAACATGACGTGTAGACTCATGCATTATAATGTAACTATATCATGGAGGTGTCACGTTTGTGTTTCTCAAGAAAGCTACAAAGAGCAACACCACAGGCCAATCAGGAGGCTGATTCCACACATGCATGTTCAGAAAGGTCAGTGCACTGATCTATGTAACAATCATTAAGGTGGATGTGGTGGCGGTTTGGGTATCAGGATAGAGAGAGTGGGATGTTTTGTGTTGGACTGGTTGCTCTCTCTCCCTTACCTGTAGTGTGTTAGACCTGAGCAGAGCTGCCTGACACTGGGATCAGAGATAACTCCTGTGTGACAAACAGCGGTTTGGAGTTGTGTTTAGTTAAAAAATAAACACATCATCTGATCTGCTGCCTGAGAGAACCCTGCAGGTAACACAGACTATGATTACAGTGAATAAACAGTATTTCAAATACTAAGGACATTTTCCTCTTCAACTTTTATATATTATATTTATTATATGAATGCCTGCTTTTTTTGCCTTTGCAATATTAATGGGGAAAAACATATTTTTGTGCGTATCACACACAATTTATGAAAAATAAGTATGAAAGGAAGATTTGTACACAAGTATCTTAAGAAATTAAATGTTTAATTTTCTTATGGACTTTAAAATGCAGACAATCTGTAAGACTTACAGGCTTCCGTAGGGTTGACATGTATAGGTTTGTGGTCTAACTCTGTTTGAACTTTGTACTCACCAGTCTGAGCCACTCCCCAGGTACAGTCAATGTGTTGAGCTCACACATACAGACACATTGACTGTCAATGAACTAAATAAAATAGATTGCAAAAACATTCCAGCAGCTTGATTGGCAGAATCCATCCAATCATCCATTTTCTATAACCATGATTTCTTTGCAGCAGCCAATCCCAGTTGACACTGGTCAGGTTGCAGAATTAATAAGAAGAATCTCCACCTGTTAGTGATCTAAAAATAAATAAATAAAACAAAACATTTACATAAGCAAAAATGTTGTTTTTGTGAGAATGAAGACGCTTTATTCCCAGTCACATCAACAACAGGCCCATCTGATCACAATGGTATCATTTCTATCACAGCAGGTCTGTCACCACAGACTGGCGAAGGTGGAAACAGTTCACACAACAGAAAATGAAAAAGCCTGATTTCCTGTTTATGTTTTCACTTTGTTTGATGTGATTTTCCGACCAAAATCTATTTTAAAGGTAGAACAAACTCATCTGTATCAGTTTCTCAATACCACTGTGTTCCTTTCTGACACAAATCTGCATCGATCAAACCTTCACCTCAGCTGACCTGTAAACTACATCCATGAAGAGTAGCATCGATGGGGGATCAGTTCATCTTAAACATTAAGTTATTGATCTTACCAGCTAACATGAACATGTCAGACTGAATACATCAGATTAAATCTTCACCTCAGTCTGACGATGTTTTATATTTAAAGCTGTGAATATTGTCTTTTTTGACAGGTAAATCTGACCAATTAGAATGAGTTCTGAACCCTCCTTAAATATTCTTCTTCTCTTTTCTCTGTAGCTATATTTATTCAGGATTATTCAACATGTAAGGAAGGAAGTGATGTCTTTATTGACACAGGGATCCTAAAATCAGGCCACCTAAAGTCCCACATCATGTCAGTCAGTTGATGTTTGATACTTGTGGATGTTCCTTTAATTAGATGTTCTCTGTCCTACAGGCTCGTTGAACCTTTGTCATTTCTCTCCTTCTTTCTCCTCCCTTTAAACATTTCCATGTCTTTAGCATTTCTTGTCTCTCCTGACCACATAGCAGAGACAACCAGGCGTCAGGTAAACAGAATCACTAGGAGACACAGACAGTTCATATCAAACTTTATTTTGTTACACAGAAAACAGATACTTTAGAATGTCTGCCATGATCCTTACTGTCACTCCTTTGTGTTCAGAGTCAGTCAGGTCTCTCATCCACCCGGCAGGTAGACCTCAACACTTTCTGTTCACACATCGTCCAGTCTGGAGGAGAAACAGGAGCAGACTGTTTTCTCCTGTTACCGTCACAGAGTGAATGACCTCCATCTTTACATGTACACATTATTCAGATGCACTGTTGAATAATAATAATAATAATAATTATTATTATTATTCAGATGCACTGTTGAATAATAATAATTATTATTATTATTGTCCTGTTGAAGCTGAGTGCAAACTTTGACTGTAACTTACGCGTGCAATAAATTCACTGTATGATGGAATAAAATGTACAGAATAATGTGTACATGTAAACAAAGCCACTGAGAGACCAGACAGATACTGACCTCCATAAATATCCATTATCCATCATGCTGATACGTATAAAACTACAGCTCTGACTGTTTGTGCAGATGTTAGTGTTTCCTACAACTATCAGCATGATCTATAACTTTGACACGTTTATATGCATGACCCAAACTTCCAAAAAGAAAACCTCATATTTCCAGGACTGAAGTAGCCGGTTGGCTGACAGCTGGATTTTAGGATTAAAGGAACAGTTCAACCCCCCCAAAAAAGTGGTCAGTATCTACTCACCCCCATGCTGATGCAAAGTCGGGTAAAATGTCTTAGTCCACAAAACATTTCTGGAGCTTCAAAGCAAAACAACATTGCAGCTTTCTCCTAAACAACTGAAGAAAACGTAAACAAACCAACTGAAAACATGCTTAAAATGATTCCACAGATTGAACGGTGTAATCCAAGCCTCCAGAAGCCCAGAGATCCCAAACTGATTTAAAATACTTTATTTTACAATCTTCACTGTAGCCTCTAAGCTAAAGGTGTTAGCACAAACGCATGTCTGAAGCGGATGCACACCAGGATGTATAAAAGGGTGTACAGTAAATAATGTGTTTTCAAATCAGGTTGGGACCTCCAGGCTTCCATAGATTTAAATTATGTTGTAAAAGCTGTACAGATCCATCTTATGTTTGGTTCAGCCATTTTTAAACCAGTCTCCATATTTCTTCAGTTTCAGTGTTGCTGTGAAGCGTCCAGAATAATTTGTGAACTAAGAAACGTTCCATCGGTTTGAGGTGACTAGATAATGAATAAATTCTCCCTTTTGGGTGAACTGTTAATTTAACAGCTGTGCATTAATATAAAAAGACATTTCAAATGAAATCCTGGTTTAGTAAACAAAGTGGAAAATGACACCTAAGTGGAGTTACAATATATTCACATGACAAACCTTTTTTAAAACCACTTCGTATTGGTTATAAGTGTTGGGACGTAGCAGTAGTAGTAAGATCATTTGTCAGGAGACGGTCTCCTAGACAACAGTACAAATCAGCAGGATGACTGAACACTGCTGTCTCTTTAAACTGTCGATGATGTTGTTACCTTAAATTGACTCTATGTCACATTAAAAATGTCTTTAGGCTATGCTAAACATTAGCATTTTCCACTGAGCTAACAGCTTTATACTGATGAGTATAAAGATACAAATGTCTATTTACAGCAATAGGAACAGCAAAGTGTTACTGTTGATCATTATAAACAGCTAGTAGCACATGTCAAATGTTTACTGTAGAAATCTGATAGAAAACAACAACAACAACAAACCTAAACCTACACCAACAATCCAATAAGACAGTTCTGTATAATAATTAGCAGGCTAACCACTGGATCCTGTTGGACTTGTATGACATAATGTATTAACATTTCCGTTACATGGTCACAGTCATGATGGACAGTCCTCTCAGACGCAGGGGCGTGTCCAGAAGGGGCCATCCCTGATTGGTCATCCCAAGTACCACCTCCTTATCTTGCAGTATGATCCCTCTGATTAAGAGGCGGGGCCTTAGCTGTAATCAACTTTGTATAGTGGAACAATTTATTTTTGAGGACTTAAAATAAAGAATGGAAACTTTATATTATGTATAATCCCACTCTGTTCTGTTATTTTTTATATACACACTTATTATAAGCGGCTTTAGATAAAAGTATTATTAAAAAATAAACACAGGATTGTATGAAACTGTAAAATTCTGGATTGTTGGTAATTAAAGATGATATGAAATATGAAAAATGTTAAGCTCTTCTGATGAGTTTGTGTGTGAACTAGTGTGAAGACAATATTTTTTGGTCATTTTATTATTTCATTGATCACATCAGAATTTTCTGATCATTATCTGATGAAGATGCAGCTTTGCAGAAAGTGTGTGCAGTCTGTCTGTTTTCATCATAGTTTTTGTTAATGAAATTAACACGACTGTAAGCACACACATGTAAGTCAGTACCCCAACTGGGCCACCCCAGTCAAATATTTCTGGACACGCCCCTGCTCAGACAGCTAACTTGTTTTATAGAAATTGCGCAACATTGTGTGAAATACACTAATCTGCTTTCTTTACAAGAGAACTGTTCAAGCATAAAACACATTAATTTGACATTTCTCTTTGTGTACAGTCAGGTCATCAGCTTTAGGAGTTTAGATAGATGTATTTTGATAAGCTAGCCAGGTTAGCTGTTTCTGTCTCCAGCAGCTAATCACCAATCGATATCACTCTTATATTATTCTCTCTGATAGAAAGCAAACAAGAGTATTTTTAATGTTTTTTTTACATACACAGCCGTGTACGCTAGCAGCCTCCTAACAACCCTTTTAGAGCCTCAATGAGAAAAACCAAATTGCTTCTGCTGAGTCAGTGATTTAAGAGACCTACAGCAATGCTGATCTGACCAGTCTGCTGCGAGGCAACAATGGTGAGTCATAGAAAATGAAGTGAATTCAGGCTGGTTACCTCGATGACAGGCAGCAGTAATAAAGTGTCAGTCATAATTCACTGCCTTTAGCTGCAGAGTTAGTGTATGACTGTAACGTATGGACCACACACTCATATGAGCGCAGATGGTAGCCAGGCAATTAGCAACAAATTTAATGATAAAAAGTTCTCAAACATTGATAAAAAATATCTATATATCGATCTATATACCATATTAATAGAGATTCAATGAAAAAAGACAAAAAGAACTGATTATGAGAAATAAGAAAAGATTATTAAGCAGTTGTTTGTAGATCATTCAGTCTACAACAGGTAGCATTAAGGCTAGCTATCTAGCTATGTAGCTGCTAGCATAAGTAGCGACACCAACCAATGTATCCTTTGTATGCACGTCAGCTAATTATCTGCTAAACCCACAGATTAACTCGTTTATTATCAGTATCATTCAGTCTCTAACATGGAGCTTCTACCCACAGATGTAAATAATAAATATAAATAAATTAAACTTGATCGTTACGGCTGCAACTTGACCGTTTCTGGGTTAATGGAGCAGCAGGCTAACAGTGAGAGAGGCTAAATAACAACTTCAGAGAATATCTACTGCAAATGCAAACCATAAAATACAACTAGATTTAAAACTGCGAAATGAAAACATCTCATTACTTTACAGTCAAGACGCCGAAGTTCTCGACAGCACAGTGAACAAAGAGTCATTCTCTGTGGTAAATCAGGCCCTGATCTCAGCTAACGGCCTTACTTCTGTGGCAGTAATGGTCGGCAGGGACAGAAAATGATAACTGATGGGCTCATTATCATGAGAAAGGATCTGACACCATAAAGGGGAGTGTCAGTGGAATCACTTCACACACTTCCATGTTGGTGTCCACAAACAAAGCGACTGGACAGAAAAACAAGCAGGTGGACTTAAAAACAGAAACAACGGCTCAGTTCCAGAAGTTTCCCAGTAACAGTGACAGGAAACCAGTACGTACAGCAGCATGATGGAGAAGACAGAGGCTCACTGTGACACGCCCACTATTCAAAGCATGTTTTAGCATCAGACCAACCTTCAATTTGTGCTTTCCATTATCTGCAGGCAAAACACATCTGTTAGCAACATAAATGAAGAACAAAGTCCCTTCTTAGCTGGAAATGAATACTAAAAATAAGACCCCAGATGAGAAGTATATATAAATACTCAGTGTGAAGATACCATAAGATATGAATAGAAACATGCTGTGAGGTTTGCTAAAGGCTGTGAACCTTTAAGATATAAGATTACCCTTACAAACAAATCAGTTTCAAAATCATGTTTACACCAAAACTCATTAAATCTAATCATCAAATCTTCCTTCAAAACATTTTTCTTTGTTGCTCAAAGCACATAAAACTAAATATGCAACTAAGAAACATTGACTTTAAATATTCTACTGATATTTACAGGTAGCTCAGTAACTGAAATGATAGCCATGCCTTTAACATCAAATAACATCTGTTGTGTCTGATTACAAACCACATTCCACAACATCTATGATATCAAAATAGACATCTCTGTCTGCAGGACTATCTACAGCACTGATGGATGATTTCTATTCAGACTGTATCTCAGTGTTCATGTTAAACAGGAAACGTAGATATGAATAAATAGGCCTCACTAAAATGTATAGTATGTACTCACAGATCTGTATGTAAAAATAATGAACTATCATGGCAGTATTATATTCACTACATTCCTCCAGGTTGTGTTAGAATAATAACACAACTGTGTCCTGTCAGCACCCATGTGATGTCATGAGAAAACTGGTGAAGCAGCTTTGGTTTAGGGATGGATGTGTAGACATTTTAACTTTGCATTAGTGAACTGCAGACTTCTTCTCCCAGTAGGAGGACTGGACTAAAACATTGTCATCAAAGTCTGCTGTCCATGGCAGTTTAGTGTTAACCTCAGGATGCCTGATTGTGCTTCTTCTACACATCTGGTGGGATGGGGCTGAAGCTTTAAGCATTTAAGGAGAATATCCAGTATTGATTATGACATAACCTGACAGCATGATGCAGTACCGACTTCTGAGAAGTAAACTCAACCCACTTTCTAGAAAAATAGACCAATTCACCTCAAATAAAAAACTTATTCCAGAGTCAAATGATGACTCTGTCAGACTGCTGGGAGGTCAGTTTGTATCAGGTGTTTAGGTATGGCTGTTAGGCTCTGCAGACCTGGTCTCAACATCCATCCTGAGTAACAGGACCACAAGCAGACAGCTCTCAGAACAGGTGTCAACACATCTAAGATGGACTGAGGATAGACTGAGGATAGACTAAGGATAGATTGAGGATAAACTGAGGATAGATTTAGGATAGATTGAGGATAGATTAAGGATAGACTGAGGATAGATTGAGGATAGACTAAGGATAGATTGAGGATAGACTGGGGATAGATTGAGGATAGACTTAGGATAGATTGAGGATAGACTGAGGATAGATTGAGGATAGACTGAGGATAGATTGAGGATAGACTGAGGACAGATTGAGGATAGACTGAGGATAGATTGAGGATAGACTGAGGATAGATTGAGGATAGACTGAAGATAGATTGAGGATAGACACAGACACACAGTTTCAACTGATTTTATGATTTACACCAACTTTATGAAAGAAGACGAGATCGTTTAAATAGTAAACATGAAATATTTGACAAATACAGTAAATAATAGAGGATAGTCGACTTCTTTGTCATCCTTGTGGAAAGTCCTGACTTCAGAACCACTCAGATTTGTTGATTGTTGAGTTTGGAGCTATGGTATAAACGTTTGTTTGGATGTTGATGGCTGATCTGAGAACAGAGCCTTAATGATACTGTTAACAGCCATGAATGTTAATGTTAGCTGCTTTCAGCTGCACATCCACACAGTCCTAATTCACTACCCAGTTAATCTGAGACAGACTTTTAAACAGCAAACAGTCAAACTGCAGTCTTTCCAACGACTAAGTGACACACAAGAGTTTCTCTGAAGACAGAAATACATCTTACAGTTCAGCACACTCGTAAGCAGAGAGAATATTAACCACAAAACAACCTTTGTGATCTACTGTCAACAATCTAGTCCCAGTCATTATCTCTCAAATCAACAACTATATAGACTCTGGTCCTAAATCCAAACTCTGGACTTGTCTCATAAGATTGCCTTTAGATATGTGACTGTTTGGTCCGTAAATAAGTGATTATCACTGTGATCTATATCTTATTTATTATTATGGTAGAAAACAACCCAGAAATAATATAAAGTAATTGAAAAAACCCTCTTATATAATACTGTATTGTCTCCTTTACTTGATTCCACATATAAAAGTTTACTTCCTCTTCATCCCATAGTTACTGTGCATCAGACTCATTGTTACTCTACTTCAGTTGAAATTTAGGCTTTTGTCTAGAATTGTGATTTAATCAAGGATAAATAAGAAACATCTGTTTAATTAAAACCTTTTAATGCTGCTTTACAAAAATACAGCATTTATTATAGTGTTAGAATGAGGCTCTTACCTTCTACTTTCATACCACTCCAAATGTTCCCGCCTGCTACTCCCTTTAAAAGACGGCATCATAGAACACAGAACAAACCAAACTAGACCTCTGCTTAGCACAGAGACCCTCCTCAGTCCTTCTCATGTCTCCAGTTCACTGTGTCCATTACTCTTTGTTAGGTAGAAAAGACGTCGACACATAAAGGAGATGAGGATCATTCGCCACATTATTATCTATCTAAATACTCCCTATAACAAATGTTACATGATTAGAACAGAGGCCCTCTGCTCTAAGCTGTTGTGCATCCATTTAAAACACATCAACACATGAATGAGTAGCTCATTACAGCACCACAAGCATCCAGCATCATGTGAGCAGAGCTTCAATACGTTGTGTAGATATGTACAAAGCTATAAATATCCAGTGTCATCAAACTGCAGTAATTGTGCTTTGTCAAATTCAACATGATCCAAAGGAGAAGAAACCACTGACAGCGGAGAGCGAGCAGCGAACAGCAGCATGTGACGAGCCCACAGTCACATGACTTTTCTTCTGACGGCACTTTGGGCAACAAAGAATGTAAACACTGGGCTGACGTGTGTCGAATCATCCAAATGTGTGTCGTCATCAGTGCAACACATTCAAAGGTTATTTCTTCAAATATTCATGAGGTGGATAATAGTTCAGAAATGCATCCATTAGCATTATGATACCTCTGCTCAGGGGGAATAAATAAATATAATGAGAAAAGGGTCTGAGAAAAACGTCACAATCGCCTCCACCAACGTTTGTTTGTTTGTTTGTTTGTTACACAAAAACTAGTTGACAGATTTTCATGAAACTTGGTAGAAGAGTTGGGGATGTTTTCAGACAGGAAGTGTCAGACAGGAAGTGAATCTGGATTCAGGAATCACAGATTGTACATTACTTTTCAAGCATCCTATCTTTTTTTCCATAAACATTGTTATTCGTTGTTATTATGATGTTGTTTACATACGTTTACCAAACAGTGACTTCAAACTACATTCCTTTTAAAATGAATGTCATTCTATTCTTTCATATCCTAATTCTACTGCCATCATGGACAGTGTGTTTTCTTCCAAGTTTGTTTTTATTGTTGTTTGGTGATGATGCATGCTGGGTGATACACATTACACAGTGGCTGTGGTCGACCAGTTCTGATGTGGACAGATTCATCGCGGGTTTATTTCAATAGGTTTGTGCCCTTCTAGTCTGAGCGTTAAAATGTCATGTCATGACAGAGTTGTTTGAATAAAGTCATAGTTTTACACTATTATGAAAATAAAGATCTCATTTTCAGATAAAATAAATATTAATATTAATAAATGATTGTAGTAAACAGGTGAGAAATAGCTACAGACACATGGGCTATGCTAAAATATGCAAGCATACATACTGTACAACATACAACACGTCGTTTTTAAAATGTAACAAAATGTCCAAATCATGATTTTTTTTCTTCTATCATTTTGACGATGTTGTACAATTTTGTTCAAGGTATAAAAGTTTTACAGAACTGTTAATTAGAACTGATTTGTAATGTTTTGTTGTAAAATCACACGAAGCTCTTCTATAAAATATTGATCTTAAACCCTTTATTTGGACTGTGAGGACTCATTTAGGACTTTATTAGTTTAATTTAGTTCTTTCTTAAAGATGATTCATATGGTTATTTTAATATTATTCATTTGTTTCAAACTTTCTTGGTGTTTTGTTACAACTTTGTTGTAAAATTATGACTGCATTGTTTTAATATTGCACTTGGTTGATTACATTTTATTATTGTTATGTTTTCCTTTTCCCTGTTTTTTTCCATAAAATTGCAACCTTACCCATAAAACCTGCTGTTATATATTATATGATGTCTTTATTCCAGACAACTTCTGTAACAGTTATATTTCAACCTACACTGGGAGACATGATGACTTCATAAATGACCCAAACAAAGGAAAAAAAATACTCCTATGATCCTAATCCTAGGATTTGTGTCTGTTTTTTCAGATGATTCACATGCTGCATGTGTCAGTGTGCAGTATTACACAGTTATAATTCATATACTGCACATCATAAAAACTCTGCATGTAAAAATAGAATGCTTGTTGTCCAATATTTAACACCATGTATGCGTCATGACTCTGTTCTAGTCCAGCACAAACACAATACCACCATGAACTGTTATTGCCCAGAAGGGACTCATCGTAGCCCAGACACAATTAATACCGGGGGTTTAATTTCCACTGTGGCCACCCACAGTCATATCTACAAGCACAGCACAGTTATGGGCTTTGAATGCAAATTTCCATCTAATGCGGTTACATAGTAAAGAGTTTCTATCACTAACCTGTGTTTGAGAACAGGAAGAAAGCTGAGAGTTTGCTGTATGAATAAATACTGTGATAAGGAGGATATCATGTACAGCTGACAGACAGTCATTAAGCTCCACCCATCGCCGCTGACTGACAGACGGAGATCAAAGTGTCAGCAGTTTATGTAGCCCATTATCATTGTGCCTATCAGACAAATGCATGGTTTATTACATTTACAAAAGAAAGACAGAAAAAAGAAAAAAATGTTGAATCACACTCACCCTTCATATGTTGACTATAGTCCTTTTTCATTGGTCAATTAGAGATTGGGGTGGGGCTAATTGTGTATGTACTCTGTATGGCTTGGAGACACAAAGTGGATCATTAACCTACTGATGGTAGGTTTAAATAAGCCTACAGTACGTCTCCTGGTAGGACACAACATTTATGGTTTCTAAACTAAACACAATTAGCCTCATTAAGTGTCCTGATTGATCAGCTGAAAAGTTGTGGGTGGGACTAACAAGTTTGTGGCCCAATTGAAAGGCCCTGGGTGTTGAACTAATCGATTTTCTTTTGTGTCCCAAACTGTATGGCCCATCAGCATCTCCATTATCACAGGTGTAGATGGATGAACTTCACACCAACCGAATCATTCTTTATAGGCCAACCCCAGAGTAGGAGGCGGAGTATGAGTCAGGATGGGGCGGGGCAAGGTAGGGGGAGGGGTTGGGCTGGGACGACCAAACATACACTGCAACTGCCTGTTGGGATGGTTAGGGTGGTTGGGGTGCATGGGGTGATTGGGGTGGTTGGGGTGCATGGGGTGGTTGGGGTGCATGGGGTGATTGGGGTGCATGGGGTGGTTGGGGTGCATGGGGTGGTTGGGGTTGTTGGTTTGGATGGGGTGCAGGGGATTTTCTTGAAAACTTCGTAGGTTTTCTTGGAAACGCATGCTGCTCTCCTTGTCAATGCGGTTACTGTCGTGGTTATTGTCGAGGTCGGGGGTTGGCCCTCGTTCGGGGACATGGACGATGTGGGAGCCACCCTTCCTCTTTAGGGTTGACTCACGACTGGACGAGGCAACCGACTGGCAGTCTGAGCCGCCGTCGCTGCTGGTGGCCGTTCCTTCCACTGGGGTGACCCTGATGGTGGTGATGGCCTGAGGGTGGGGGTGGAAGGGAGGGGCGAAAGTGATAGTGGGAGTAAACGGCATGTTGGAGTTGGGGTTAAAGTTAACATTACTGAAGTTGGGATTGTTGGGATTGCTTGGATTGAAATTCAGGTGCTGGAAGTTGTTGGGGGGATGTAAGGGATGTAAAGGGTGTATAACATATGGATGGTTTGTGTATACACCTCCTCCTCCCCCTTCTATTCCTCCTCCTCCTCCATCTCCTCCGCCTTCACTCTCCATTTCAGTCCCCGTCACACTCCTCCGCCCATCCATGGACCCTCCATCCCTCAGCGAATCACAGCTGTCAGTGTGTCTGTTCAGGTCATTGTGGGTGAACGTTGACTGTCTCAGAGGCGCTCGTTGTTCTGGTGGTTTCCATCGCCAGGATCCACTTCCATCGGTGCTCGGAGGCTTCACCACCGGTTTTTGTGATCTAGACTCTGGGTGGGCTTCCACACGGACTATACTACCAGATCGTTCCAGGCCTCCTCCTAAAAGAACAAGACAAACGAACGATTCAGTAATGACTCAATAAATACCATCTGTGACTGCCACTAAGCACCAGAGTCCAGAATCTGGTACATAAGGTCACACCATGCCCTGCTGCTTACAGTCAACACCGCATTCAGTACAGAACCTGACCCGCCGGTCGGCCATATCAGGCCATTGGAGAACGTCTGTAGCCCTAGTCTTTGAAGTGTGAGCCACACCCTTGGCACTAATTGGCTTTTGACTGAATGAGTATATTGAATTGGCAGCTGAGCTCACTGGTGAGAGAAATCATCCTGATTGGTTGTTCAGCTGAAAGCGAATCAGGTCATGAGAAGAGAAACGAAAGAGAGAAAAGCCAGAAAATGAGAATCATGAGGGCACACACAAATCAATGAAATAAAATACTTTCACAACCACGTGGTACAAACCACTGCTTTATCATAACAACGCTTTATATTGCTGCCAGAGATATTATATAGCTATATAGTATAGAGATAGTTCACTCTCTGAACTTCCTGGTATGGAAGGTAGTCCAAAATGAATGAGACTCTATGGAGCTCTGACATTTATGGGGAAACATTTTTTCTCCCAACTTTCATTATGTTTTCAATTTAATGTGTTGATACAATAAATATCAGTCCATTTTTGTGGCTTCAATTGTAGTGAAATACCGTTATTTAAGTCATTGTGATGTCACGCAACAAAAGCCCCTTTACAGCATTAATAGTCGGTGGAATATCTCTGCTACATGAACCAGATCTACATGAACCAGATCTACATGAACCAGATCTACATGAACCAGATCTACATGAACCAGATCTACATGAACCAGATCTACATGAACCAGGTCTACATGAACCAGATCTACATGAACCAGATCTACATGAACCAGATCTACATGAACCAGGTCTACATGAACCAGATCTACATGAACCAGGTCTACATGAACCAGGTCTACATGAACCAGGTCTACATCAAGCTGTCAGAAATGAAGGTCCCCCTGGTCCTCTTTTAGATATTCATTAGATTTAATTAAAAAACGTCTGTAGACTCTGGGCGACTTCGAGGAAGGAATCAGTCGTGAATCCTTAACTGACCAATCAGTTCATTAGCAGAATGCTAGCAGTTTGTGGGTAAAATCTCCTTCCTTGTAAGAAAGAACATTGGTGTGTTTTCATTTAATTTCTGATATATAATCAATACTATATTTGCACAAACTGAAATAAAATGTGGGCTTTTTGTATAGAAGTATGTGTAAATAATAATCTTAGTCCTTCATCTCCATTCACTCCCATTCATTCTCCTTCTAGAGCCCCTCTAGGGGAATTTCAGCTGATTTGGTACACTGGGATTAATGAAGTGAACAGGCTGTAAGTAGAAGGGCTGTGTTGCCTCCACCTGTTAGGACGGAGAGTTTTCTCTTTTCTTGCAGACATGGAACATGTGCTCATTGGCCAGCAGCTATAGTCTTTGCCGTGTGTTCAAGTGCAACTTTTAGGCCTCGTTAAAGGCGACGTGAGGTGAAGCAAGACTCTGTGTTTGTCACCACTAGTTCTTTCACGTTGGTTTGGTGTGTCTGGGGCTTAAACTGGCTCCATTACAAAGTTACAGTCTTTGTGTGAAGCCTAAGTAAATTCTCCTAGATGTGTAACAGTGAATATATACAGAGTACAGAGTACAGACCTCCTCCTCCCACTACTCCAGTGGTGGAGGCCGGTGGCGATGGGTCCTGGTCCGTCAGGGCTCGGTACCGAATGGATCCGGTGCAGCTTACAGTGCTGCCACCGTCCTCCGACCGAGGAGAGTGAAGCAGACCCTGCTGCTTGGATAAGGCTATTACCTGGAACAGGAGGATTACAGTGAGATGTGAGTTATTCCAAATGTACTTCTGGGATTATTGCACACCATCAGCTAACCTGCTCTTCCTGTTGGTGGAGTGCTGCTGCTAACCTTTAACAAAGAGGTCATTACTGACATACAGCCTGCACTGAAGGTTACCGTGACTTAAAATGTTTCATCTGTAGGACAGTAAATCACAGTAAAGTCGGGGCAACCATCATCCATCTTTTAATTCATTTCACCTTTTCTGCAAAGGTCAAATGTAAAATCTCATTTTAGTAAAATCTCATTCAGTTTCTACATGTTTCTGTTTCCAGTTTTTCTTTATGAACCAACAACCAACTCTCTTATTTAGTCAATCAATCAATATGTTGTCAGTTCTATAAAATAATAACCATGGGCCCAAAGTGATGCCTTCAAACGGCTTCTTATCCAGTCACAACAACAAATGCAGTTTACAATCATATGAAACAGAGAAAAGCACAATCATCACAATAGAGAAGGTGGAACCATTACATGCATATGTTTAGTCAGTAATGCATCACTTATTTCAACGACCAACCATCAGAAGTGTTTGATAAAGTTCTCTTCATACTATTTCATACTAACCTCGTGCAGCACTGTGGGCAGGCCTAACTATTATTCAAATGAACAACTAAACACACAATAAAGATGAAAACAATTGTTTTCATTAGGTTACAATAATGTGTGTTGTCTGGACCACAACATCTGGACCACAACATCTGGACCACAACATCTGGACCACAGCAGCCCACAGACTGTCCAACAGAAGTCAGTTACTGGTAGCTACTGGGACTCACTGACAGTGACTGGAGATGATGACCAAAAACATCTGTTTGAACAATCTTTCTGATAATGTAGACTCCAGCTAAAGTAATTCATTGTTATGGCACAAGAAACACTAGAAAAGTTTTGTTCTGGGACACAAATGACGCCACTACTGGAAAAGAAACCCTGGATGTGAGCAAACGACATGAGAATTATTCAGCTGTGCCTAAAAATATTTTAAAAATAAGCAAATTGAAGAAACTAGTTATGAAATTCACACCTTTAGGGCAAAAAGAAGTTTCCAGCAGTGTAAAATGTGTGTGTCAGCAGGTAGAATGCAGATGAGGTCATTTTATTTCATGTCTGCTGATGGATTTCCTCTTGACACTAGAAGAACCTAGAAAAGGATGCTGCAGTGAGATGTAAAGATGGACTGGACCAGAGAAATGCTGGCTATTATCTTCATCCAGTAAGTTTATGATATTTAATATGTTCTGGTGTAAAGGTGATGCTGCTGTATTTGGTTCTCGTTTTCACTGCCAATACATTACAACCTAACATTACCATGTGTTCATGATCAGTAGTATGATTATAATGGTTGAACTGTGAACCTAACATAATGCTGTTTAACATTAGCTAGCCAATCAATGTTGTGATTGTTAAACGAGTTCACACGGATGTTTCGCCACAATGCTACAGGTTTATTAGGCTTGGCACTGTGTAAGAAGCAAAAAGCAGGGGAAGGACAACAAAATATTTTAACATTATTCTAAAAAACTCTGGAGGCAAACCAAAGTACAGGTGAGGAAGAAGGGAGCGAGAGAGAGAGAGAGAGAGAGAGAGAGAGAGAGAGAGAGAGAGAGAGAGAGAGAGAGAGCCTCACCGTTCCTCTGAACAGTGTGAACTGTGAACCAGATTTCTCCACCATGAACAGAGTAACTCACACAGCTAATTATTGCTTTTAGCAACATAAAGAAATATAAATTTATCTTTAAATTTAAGAATTTACTAAACAATCAACACATCAACCGCAAAAAATAAACATGGTAGACAAACTAGGAAAACAGTATGAATGAAATGAAAATCCTGAAATCCTGATGCTAACTATAGGGTTATGGTCCCTCTTCTCTGTTCCCATCCCACTGAACCTGCTGAGATCCATCTCTGAAAAGGCTGGGTGTCTCAGGCTCCACCCTTTGTCTGCTGGCATCCTACCTGAAAGGACACTCTTAGGAGAGTGGTGTCTGAACCATACAGCATCAGGAGCTCCTCAAGGCTCTGTCCTGGGCTCACACTATGCTGACGACACCCAACAATTCATTCTCCCCAGCTTGCCTAGCAGATATGTTAAAGAGAAAGTCAAGACCTCTCCTACAGCTCAACCTGGACAAGCCTTGCTAAGTCTTGCCCATCACCATGATAATATTATGCTGGCCTAAACCCACCTTCTCAGACTTTACCTCGACTCTCCATGCATTTTGTCATTTTGACAATGAAAGTATTTGAACTCCAGTATTCTGAATGTAGAGGAAACAAGGGGAGAGGAATAACATGCGATATGGATCCCCAGCCTGAACCAAGGCACAGTTAGTACTCATCCAGACCATACAGCTACCAAAGCAGGCAAAGTAAATGATTAACCTGCATAAGACGAGGCTGTCCTCCAGCACTGAGTGGCCTGCAAGGGAGGGTGGTCTTCTCAGCCACTCTTAGCCACTTTTCCCTCACTGACCCGCCCCCATCCATAATGCTGTCCTCTGATTCGCTCTCCTGATCCCTGCTGGTCAGGTTTTCTTCCTCAGGAATGTGAACCAGCTGAGAGGACCCAGGCCGGGGTTGGATAGACACTCTGGCCCCACCAGTCATTCCGGTGCTGCCATTATGAGGCAGGTGATTATGATTGGTCATAGGAACAGAGCTTGCAGCTAGTTTCATGTACTGAGCTGGGATATGGGCCCCTGCACGCAGCTCTGTTTCCTGACCAGTGACTGAAGGCAGGTGTGTTCCTCCACGGAGCTCTGCCTCCAGACCCATGGCAGAAGGTTCAGAGGAGCAGCGCAGCTCCATGTTCCTCTGAGGAGATGAAGAGGAGGCTGGTCTTATTCCATCCATCACCTGCAGGGACAGCTTCCTGTTATCATTCTTATTCTTCCACTGGCTGAGCAGCTGTTTGGATCGGGTTGAGTCCATTGAGGCGTGGATGGAGGCGTGGCGGCGAGGAATGCGGCCCTCCTCAAATGAGGAGCCTCCATGGGACCTGGAAGGAGACACAAAGATACTTTATGAGCAACAAGAAAGAAGATTCAGGCTTCATGCAGTGTTTTATAGAAATGATCTCATGCAGTCAAACAGAGTCTGATGAACTCAAATCAACCTGCTGCTCAAATATGATCCTGTTTATTGAATATTAACTGTAGTATGAGATGCAGATGTGGTGCAGTGCATTCTGGTTCTTGTAGTTTTTTTTGTTTTGTTTTTACATTTTCAGTAAAAGTAAATACAGCCTCTTTTCTCAATACCAGAACTGTTTGTGCCTTTCTCCAACATAGGCAGCCCAGTTTAACGACCATCCTTCCAGTGGTGAAATCGTTCTCAGCTAAACTGAGTCAATAAATGACTAATTTCTGCTCTCAACCAAACTGCTGTCACAAATCAATAAATCCTGCACACAAAAACATCTTGAAAAACATTCTGTGATCTTTAATTCCTTAAACGTCATTGGATAAGTGTAAAAGCATTGTTTAAAGTTATGTTACAGTAATTCCTCTAGATTAATTTGAGAGCAAAAATGTCATTAAAATTATAAGTTTGGGTCCTATTTTTTAAATTTCATAGGGGTTTCCTGTTAACTACATTGAATACACTGTGACTGGAGCCAAACACTCATTAATAGCTCTAGTATTGTCAATTAGTGTTGCTTAGTGCACTCATGCTGTGAGTGGCTGGATTTGTATAGTGGGAAGTATAACACAGTTGAAAACAAAGGGAGATCTGGGTTGAGGCTGAACCAGACTCAGGTCAGGTCGTGACAAAACTCTCTTTCAAAAGCAGCACTCTGTGATGGAGGAAATAACCCAGCATTCCATCTGATGCCATCCTGTCTAAAATACACTGGAGCTAATCAAATTAGCTTGGGGAGTAGATAAGGTGTTAATTTACAATTTTGTTCTGGACCATTTCAAATCTATTAAAAACATAATTGGATGTTGAGCCAAACAGGACCACAGGGACAGTTTGTCAGCATGATGTAAGCACTCGCCAATCTCCACTGACAGCGTCTGGAAGATGTGTTGCACTGTTTCTGATCCAGGAGAAACATCATTTTGTTCTTCTGTATACTGTGTATATGGTTTGAATGACAATAAACAACATTGAAGTTGAAGATGTTGGGAATGAATCCACCTCAGAAGTCTCACTTTGTGTGTGAGAGCACATACTAATAATACCCATAACCCCCTTTATTCCTATCGTTTGTACAGTCACTTCTATGGTGAGTCGCTCAAACAGCTTTGTGTGTTATCAGTGCTGCTTTAGTGAATTTCAAACTCATTGTCTTCTCAGTAACACCCACAAAAACAATCTAAGTGCCTTCCTCGGATGAAATGTCAGTCTTTTCACATCTCAAATCACTTTTCCTGTTCAGTGTTTCTTCCACAGAGATGACAGGGGAGCAGACAGGCTACTCATGGTAATAGAAGAGCTGTAAGAAAAAACTGTGGAAAGTATGGAAGAAGATGATGACACACATGTAATTATATTCCCTCTATAATATGACCACAGAAGGCAGACAGCTGTAATGAGACAAGCTGTTCAGAGACAAACATGACCTCAACCTTTCAGTAACAATTTGTAGCTATGCTGTAATCAATACAGATGGACTGAAAGGACTTTTTACACTATACACTGAAGCTAAGACATAATGGTTAGTTTTCCTCCCCTCATCAGGAAGTCAGCTCTTCCAAAAGAAAGAACAATATTATATCATCAGTTATTCTGCTACCATGCAAAGCACCACCTGCTCATTAGGAGCATTAACCATTCACACAATCATTCACACACCAATGGAACAACCATTGGCAGTGATTTGTGGTTCAGTGTCTTGCTCAAGTCAACTTGGACACGCAGACTGCAGGAGTTGGGGATCGAACCACTGACCTTCTGATAAGTGGACGACTACCTCCTGAGACAAGGCAGCAACTTTTACTACAATATCTTTAAATGAACTGCTTATTTTATGCAAAATCTGGCTCCATCTCATACCCTGATGCTATGCAGCCAAAGCTAAAGCTACATTCAGTGAATGTCTGAGTGTGATCAGGGCAGCCAAGGAACGTGCCACCCAGAAAACCCAGAATAATCAAGTTAGCTAGGGTTTCAACCTATAATCCAGGCTAAAGCATGAGGAATTATGGGAAAATTCAAAATGTTATGACTTTGATGGAATGAAAACGATTGAACTCATAAGTGAGGGCAGTGCAGCAGGACATTGGACAGAATGCACACAGTACAGGTATCTTTTATAAATAGTAACGTAGCTTCAGAAAACCGCAGCAAATGTGAGCATGTTTAGATTTATTGACTCAATAGGAATGAACCATAATTAGTGAACTGTCTATGTAGCAGTAACAAACTTCAGCACCGACACATGAGACTGTCAGACCAACACATGAGACTAGCTGACCGACACATGAGACTGTCAGACCGACACATGAGACTGTCAGACCAACGCATGAGACTGTCTGACCGACACATGAGACTGTCAGACCAACACATGAGACTAGCTGACCGACACATGAGACTGTCAGACCGACACATGAGACTGTCAGACCAACACATGAGACTACCTGACCGACACATGAGACTGTCAGACCGACACATGAGACTGTCAGACCAACGCATGAGACTGTCTGACCGACACATGAGACTGTCAGACCGACACATGAGACTAGCTGACCGACACATGAGACTGTCAGACCGACACATGAGACTGTCAGACCGACACATGAGACTGGCTGACCGACACATGAGACTGTCAGACCAACACATGAGACTGTCAGACCAACACATGAGACTAGCTGACCGACACATGAGACTGTCAGACCAACACATGAGACTGTCAGACCAACACATGAGACTAGCTGACCGACACATGAGACTGGCTGACCGACACATGAGACTGTCAGACCGACACATGAGACTAGCTGACCGACACATGAGACTGGCTGACCGACACATGAGACTGTCAGACCGACACATGAGACTAGCTGACCGACACATGAGACTGGCTGACCGACACATGAGACTGTCAGACCGACACATGAGACTGTCAGACCAACACATGAGACTAGCTGACCGACACATGAGACTGTCAGACCGACACATGAGACTGTCAGACCGACACATGAGACTAGCTGACCGACACATGAGACTGTCAGACCGACACATGAGACTAGCTGACCGACACATGAGACTGTCAGACCAACACATGAGACTGTCAGACCGACACATGAGACTGGCTGACCGACACATGAGACTAGCTGACCGACACATGAGACTAGCTGACCGACACATGAGACTAGCTGACCGACACATGAGACTAGCTGACCGACACATGAGACTGTCAGACCGACACATGAGACTAGCTGACCGACACATGAGACTGTCAGACCAACACATGAGACTGTCAGACCGACACATGAGACTGGCTGACCGACACATGAGACTAGCTGACCGACACATGAGACTAGCTGACCGACACATGAGACTGGCTGACCCACACGAGACTGGCAGACCAACACATGAGACTGTCAGACCGACACATGAGACTAGCTGACCGACACATGAGACTAGCTGACCAACACATGAGACTAGCTGACCGACACATGAGACTAGCTGACCGACACATGAGACTGGCTGACCGACACATGAGACTGTCAGACCGACACTGGACACTAGCTGACCCACACGAGACTGGCTGACCGACACACGAGACTGGCTGACCGACACATGAGACTGGCTGACCGACACACGAGACTGGCTGACCGACACATGAGACTGGCTGACCGACACACGAGACTGGCTGACCGACACATGAGACTGGCAGACCGACACGAGACTGGCAGACCAACACATGAGACTGTCAGACCAACACATGAGACTAGCTGACAGACACACGAGACTGTCAGACCGACACATGAGACTAGCTGACCGACACATGAGACTGTCAGACCAACACATGAGACTGTCAGACCGACACATGAGACTGGCTGACCGACACATGAGACTGTCAGACCAACACGAGACTGTCAGACCGACACATGAGACTAGCTGACCGACACATGAGACTGGCTGACCGACACATGAGACTGTCAGACCGACACATGAGACTAGCTGACCGACACATGAGACTGGCTGACCCACACGAGACTGGCAGACCGACACATGAGACTGTCAGACCGACACATGAGACTAGCTGACCGACACATGAGACTAGCTGACCGACACATGAGACTAGCTGACCGACACATGAGACTGGCTGACCGACACATGAGACTGTCAGACCGACACATGAGACTAGCTGACCCACACGAGACTGGCTGACCGACACACGAGACTGGCTGACCGACACACGAGACTGGCTGACCGACACATGAGACTGTCAGACCGACACACGAGACTAGCTGACCCACACGAGACTGGCTGACCGACACACGAGACTGGCTGACCGACACACGAGACTGGCTGACCGACACACGAGACTGGCTGACCGACACACGAGACTGGCTGACCGACACATGAGACTGTCAGACCGACACATGAGACTAGCTGACAGACACACGAGACTGGCTGACCGACACATGAGACTGGCTGACCGATACACGCTGCAGAATTAAACCAACTCCATGGTGAAGAAAATAACTTGGTGTCAAAAGATACTCTAAGAAATTCTTAGAAGAACCTTGTTATCTTCCCCAAACCAAACCTGTGGATAAAGCCTACAATCAAATATTTACCTCGGCAGTGTGCTGCTGCTGAAGGTCATCATGTTGTCATGGTTCCCAAGCGGACTTGAAGGAGTTATCACCTCCACCTCAGCACTGGCTCTCTTCAGATTGGACAGGGAGGGCTCTCGGTAGGAGGAGCTTCTCATCAGGATGGGTTCTGGTCGGTTGGGAGACAAGGTGTGGGAGGAGGTTCTCGTGATGATCGGCTCTGGTTGGCTGGGAGCCAGTGTGTGGTGACCTGTAATTGGACAACAGGGAGAGGTCAAAACGCTAATCCATCCATCCATCCATCCATCCTCTCTTCTACTTATCTGGAGTGGTGGCAGCAGGCTAAGTAGATAAGTTATATTAGCTCCAGCTTATTCTGGGTCTACCTTGGGGTTTCCTTTTAGAAAACCTCCAAGGGGAAGAAACCTGATCAGATTTCCAAACCACCTTTGGACTCGAAGGAGCAACAAGCTCCTCATCCTATCTCTAAGGGTGAACACAGCCACCCAATGAAGGAAACTCTTTTCAGCCACTTGTATCTGTGATCTAATTCTTTCTATCACTGCAGGTGATGAATGGAGCATAAATCACTGTGTGAAAGCTTTACCTTCCAGCTCAGCTCTTAGCTACAAGCAGCTGAACAGCATGAAGAGACAACAGTGTGTGTGATAGGTGCTACTTTTCTTCCCCCTTACCTCCCATGACAGATTTAGTAGCTTTTCTATTCTAGTCATTGACATGTATGTCTATATACATGTTTACAGGCTGATGATGTAACCTGCATTTCTCAGAGACACCTGGAAGACATGGTTTTACCTTGATGGCTGTTGCTAATTGCTGATTGGCTGACATTGGGCAGGGACGAGAGGGGAGGCTCTCTCAAGGTGGGGGGAGGTGGTCGACTTCTTGACCGATCCTCACTGGGCTGGAAATTTCCCACTGCATACACACCCTGCATACAAACACACAGTGAATCACAGGTGGGCATGAGCATAAAAAGAGTTTATCCAGTTTCAGGCAGCAGCCATGTCTGTTTCTCAGTCCAGCAGCAAAGCCTCCACTCAAGCCTTCACCTTCAGCTCCATAATATTCACTTACATTAATTATAACGCTGTCCTGTAATTGTCACTTGGTGCACAATGGATGGTTTTTAAGTAGTTTGAGGTATCAGTACATTAATTATTTCAACTTGATTTCACATCAAGATTTACATGTAGCTAAAAACATGCTATTGGAATCAGTGCCTTTCCTTCTAAACCTGACCCACTGCAGTACTAATGCACTGGAGCACAGAAACAAGCAGAGGATACAATCTGCCTCAAACAATCTGCTTTTCATTTATACTCTGATGATATATGATGCTATGCCAAAACAGAAATAGCCTTTTAATGTAGCCTGTACTCCTGTACTGTGTAAGCAGCATCCATCATCCATCAACATACGTTCTTATCCCATGTCACTAATCCTCTGTTTGCAGAAATAAAAGCGCCTCCACCAGTAAAACGTGTGTAGTTTAAACTGTGTTGAGGGACTGATGATTCTGTATGGCCTGTTTGAGAGTCGATGCTTCAGAGAACAAAACCACATCTGTATCAAACATTTCTACAGGCAGAACAACAGAAGTGTATACAGATGAAGAGGGCGTGTGTGTGTGTGTGTGTTCTCATGTAACTGCTCCAGTTCCATGTCTATCCAACCATGAGTGGGCAGGAGGGTGATGGTGTGTGGGAGTTATCAGATATACTCTGCACCAGGTTCTACACACAAGCTGAACATCCAGTAGTGAATAATACGCCGACACACATTCATCCACAGTACACAACATTCAGGAAATACTCTTCCTGCCTAATGCAATCAATGCAAGTGAAATTTACTCACAGGTAACCATAGCAACAGGAGCACATGGAACCACTGGTTAGATGTTGAGTTAAAGTGATTAAAAACAAATGGTCAATAATCAAACGTACTGTAGACTTTCTTCCTTTCCTCTGTTGGTAAGGAGCCATATTTAAAGAGTAATAATGAGTGAGCCAGTACAGGAAGTGGAGGACATGCCTACACCTCATCCATGATTTTCTCCAATCAGCATCTTGTAATATGTTATCTATTACGCATCTGCTTGTGTTAGAAAATGTACATTTCTACAAATTCTACATTAAATCATTAAAAAATCCATTAAATTATATTTGCAAATTGTGACATTGTGTGTATGTTATGGAAAAAAATATCACAACCCATGAGACAAAACTGACCAATCCTTAAAGCCTGCATGAGCTTCAACAACCTGGGTCAAGTTTTCTGTCCCACCTGCCTAAATGCCTCTACATATTATTTTATGAATGGATATTTATGTAAGATCTACTGCAACCCGCCTCAAGGTTTTCCTGAAACATGAACTGATGTCAGTCTATTCAGAAATATGCAGTTTTATCTTCTGACTTGGAGAGGAGCAGGTTGCAGGAGCAGCTCAGGCCTCAATGAACAACCTGCCACTTAAGGAGCAAAGTGTGTTTATACTCAGGTTAATTCTCTGCTCAGTTTGCAGGTGTAGTTTTTGTACAGTTATTTGTAGTTCTAATTGTTTGGATTTGTATGTATTACCAGGTAAACAGCAATCGCAGCTCCCAGTAACCACCCACAGTAGACATCAACAGGATGGTTTCTGAACTGGATGATCCTGGTCAACCCGGCCAGGATGGCCAGCATGACGAAAGAGAAGACCAGGAGAGGCTTCAGCAGCTTGGCCGAGTCTGTCAGTACTGTGTTGAAGTACATCTGAAACACACAGTCTCACATGAGCCAATCATCATCTCTTAATGTTGATATAAAAACAGATAATCCCAAACCCATGATGGTCAATTGAGATAATGGCAGATTACAGGAGTTATGGGCCAATTTAATCCTGACTCGCCCTTCCTGACAACGGGGGAGACATCTGGTTTGGGATCTTGGATCCAGATTATCTATAATGTTTCGATCTGCTCAGATTTAAAATCCTCATGATTACACCAGCACTTTATGAGCAGGACCACAATAGTCAGTGAGACGTCTGAAGCAGCTGACAGTGCTGCTAACCAGGTGGAAACATTCTAGCCCTTGAGGCTAACGTTAGCTAGAAACTGTTTCTCCACTTCTCTCTGGAGAACAGTGAGTCTTTGACGACCGTGTCTCTTTCAGCATTTTCTCATCCAGACTCGTTTAGCCTCCTGCTTTTGTTTTTCTCACGGTAAAACATTACAACACCTCAATCTGCATTTTGTTTGCATCTGCTTCTCCATGAGAACACATGGGAGAGATTACGTATGGTGGGACACGCCCCTCTGACATGATAAGCTTCATAATAATTGTTGTTGTTCCTGTTGCACCATTATTTTCAAATTGCAGTGTGTGCATGTTTGACATAATCTGAAATGTTTCTCCTTATTTCTGGGATGCAACCTAATTTTACATTCAGATAGGATTTTAAAACTCTTGTCTGAGCTCTAACTGATAACCTAGACAACTCGACTCTCCTCTGCTCTGGCCTGGTGTTCTTACCAACACAGATATACAGAGCGAAGTAGAGACAGGTTGAGTGAGAGTAACCTGATTTGAGGATGAAGTCGGTACGTTACATTCAAGAAAAACCTCCCAAAAACCAAAGATGGACAAATGTCAACCCCAAAGTGCAAACCAGGCCAAAATATCTTGGTTTTTGAAACACTTGGCTACCCCACCTGAACCTGGTACCAGTGGTGAGGATGCTAATAGCTCTAGCCCCGAGCACTGACACAGCTGCACCCAGCGACAACACAGGAAGACAGGCTTTGAACCATCTTGGCTGTCAGAGAGGAAATACTCCGTCTGACTCTACAAGACAGGTGTAGGTAAGGTTTGGTGTAAAAGTAAATAAAGTAATTGAATATACCCCTTCATTTAACCAATAAACCTTGGGGAAACACTGCATTCCACATATAAGTGTTTATATTAACCACTTACTGAGATGTAGACGGCAGCAAAGGCAGCCAGCGTTGCATGCTGGGATGGGAAAGACTTTCTAGAGAGAAACAAAGAAATAAACAAGAGACAAAGGTTACTGTACTAAAGAAAGAAAGAAAGAAAGAAACAAGAGACAAAGGTTACTGTACTAAAGAAAGGGAGAAAGAAAGAAAGAAACAAGAGACAAAGGTTACTGTACTAAAGAAAGAAAGAAAGAAAGAAACAAAGAGACAAAGGTTACTGTACTAAAGAAAGGAAGAAAGAAAGAAAGAAACAAGAGACAAAGGTTACTGTACTAAAGAAAGAAAGAAAGAAAGAAAGAAACAAGAGACAAAGGTTACTGTGCTAAAGAAAGAAAGAAAGAAAGAAGGAAAGAAACAAGAGACAAAGGTTACTGTACTAAAGAAAGAAAGAAAGAAAGAAAGAAACAAGAGACAAAGGTTACTGTGCTAAAGAAAGAAAGAAAGAAAGAAGGAAAGAAACAAGAGACAAAGGTTACTGTACTAAAGAAAGAAAGAAAGAAAGAAAGAAGGAAAGAAACAAGAGACAAAGGTTACTGTACTAAAGAAAGAAAGAAAGAAAGAAACAAGAGACAAAGGTTACTGTACTAAAGAAAGAAAGAAAGAAAGAAAGAAAGAAACAAGAGACAAAGGTTACTGTACTAAAGAAAGAAAGAAAGAAAGAAAGAAAGAAACAAGAGACAAAGGTTACTGTACTAAAGAAAGAAAGAAAGAAGGAAAGAAACAAGAGACAAAGGTTACTGTACTAAAGAAAGAAAGAAAGAAACAAGAGACAAAGGTTACTGTACTAAAGAAAGAAAGAAAGAAAGAAAGAAAGAAACAAGAGACAAAGGTTACTGTACTAAAGAAAGAAAGAAAGAAGGAAAGAAACAAGAGACAAAGGTTACTGTACTAAAGAAAGAAAGAAAGAAAGAAAGAAGGAAAGAAAGAATGAATGAAAGAAAAAAATAAACAAGACACAAAGGTTTCTGTACTAAAGAGAGAAAGAAAGAAGGAAAGAAAGAAAGAAAGAAACAAGAGACAAAGGTTACTGTACTAAAGAGAGAAATAAATAAATAAATAAATAAACAAGAGACAAAGGTTACTGTACTAAAGAAAGAAAGACAGAAAGAAAGAAAGAAACAAGAGACAAAGGTTACTGTACTAAAGAGAGAAAGAAAGAAAGAAAGAAAGAAAGAAGGAAAGAAAGAAAGAATGAATGAAAGAAAAAAATAAACAAGACACAAAGGTTTCTGTACTAAAGAGAGAAAGAAAGAAGGAAAGAAAGAAAGAATGAATGAAAGAAGGAAAGAAAGAAAGAAAGAAAGATGTGTTTTGTCTAGTGTAACCAAAGTATATGGTGGTAAAGAACAAGCTTTGAATGAATATCACTCAGACTCAGGTTTATGTTCAGTTGTGGTAAAACTCTACAATCCTTTACACCTATTGTTTTTGTTCACTAAACTGATGAAACAGGTTACATTCAGTAAGTTAAGTTACATACAGTATATATAAATATGTTCCCAGCAGCTGTTTAATCTGTTTACATATTTACACACAGAAAGCTTCTATATACCTGTAATATATACATAAAACTAGTCTCACAACAGACAAAATAACATCTTATGAATGCAGAGGATAAAGTGTTTTGATATTTACTAAAGAACATCAGGAGACTTTTGATGACGTCACCAGAACGTATCCTGTGTTCTCCAGACCTTTTGACTTTACAGACGGTGGAACATTCTGTTCACAAGGTTTCATTGCAGCACACCCACACTGTTCAGGTTAAACACAACTGTTAAGCATTTGGGTAGATTTTAGAAAGTTTCTGTGTTGTGCGTCGGCCATCTAAAGCTAAAAAACTGCTCTATGTTCATGATCATTTATAGAAGAGAGATCATTTAATAGGTGCTAACAGAAGCACAAGCACGTCTCATCTCATGTTTGTTAAAAAAGTTTAAAATACAAACATCTGATGGATGGTCTAACGTTCAGGGAGTGTTGGTAGATACTCCATCCTGTCAGGGCTAACAAGGCTTCCATCCCTCCTGCTTTATTAGAACATCTTAGATCTCTTTGCAGCCATGAGCAGCCAAACATGTTGTCACACTTCAGCTTTTATCCAATGAAATATGCACCAATGGATACAAGATGAATCTTTGAGTATATGAGACTCTATTTATTACTAAGTGTAAAATACAGTGTCATCTAAGCTCAGAAGCTTTAGGCAAAATGATGACCAGCAGGTCTTATCTATTATTAATGAGTAGAAAATCTGTTCTGCATTGTTTTCCCACAGTCCAAACGAGTGGTGCAGCGGTCAGGGTAGACTGTCTGCTGCCCACTTTGAGCTGGAGGGAGAAACCCTGCAAAGGAAACGTGGATTCAGCATAACGGATGGATAGATAGCACCGGAGGGAAAGCACAAACCACTCCTGTTTTAATTGGCTTCCACCCTCTGAGACTGACTTTAAGGCTTTTCCAGTTTTCCGTACCTTTGTGTTTTGCCTTATAAAGTTGTCATTTTTTACAGTCATCAAGAGCTACACAGATTCAATTTCAACACAGCCTCAGGTAAGTATATATGTCCCTCAATAAACACTTCTATACACTATTATAGGGGATATCAGACCATGAAACAAAAAGAAATAAAAAAACGCACCTTATTTTATTGATAAAATCACTGTAAACCATAACAACAAAAGAAAACGTCAACACAGGAAGATGCACACATTTGTTTGTGTTGAGACAGAAGTGTTGTGAAGTTTGTAGCTTTGTCTGCTTTATTCTCACTTCTTCTGTGGTGGGGGGACAATAAGTTGAACTGAATGGTATTTCTGGTGCCAACTAGAGCAATGACTGATTGACTCGTTGCCCATCTGCAGGTTACCATGGGTGTGTAGGTGTTTCAGTAAGCCGACATCCTACAGGTAACCTTAGTATGTTCTGTCTCGTCAGGGTAGAACCTGTTGTCACTAGTCCATGTCGTAGTAAATGACTTTGGCAGTGGTGCAGTGTGCAGTACTGGTCCTGGAAGAAGAGCTGTAACCATAACAACCAGGGAGAACCAGTCTAGGACTCTGAGCCACCAGAAATTATAGCCTGTGAATGTGTGTGTGTGTGTGTGTGTGTGTGTGTGTGTGTGTGTGTGTGTGTGTGTGTGTGTGTGTGTGTGTGTGTGTGTGTGTGTATGTTTGTGTGTGTGTGTGTTTGTGTGTGTGTATGTTTGTGTGTGTGTATGTTTGTGTGTGTGTATGTTTGTGTGTGTTTATGTGCGTGTGTGTGTGTATGTTTGTGTGTGTGTGTGTGTTTATGTGTGTGTGTGTGTGTGTGTGTGTGTGTGTGTGTTTATGTGTGTGTGTGTGTGTGTTTATGTGTGTGTGTGTGTGTGTTTATGTGTGTGTGTGTGTGTGTGTGTGTGTGTGTGTGTTTATGTGTGTGTGTGTGTGTGTGTGTGTTTATGTGTGTGTGTGTGTGTGTGTGTGTGTGTGTGTGTTTATGTGTGTGTGTGTGTGTGTGTGTGTGTGTGTGTGTGTGTGTGTGTGTGTGTGTGTGTGTGTGTGTGTGTGTGTGTGTGTGTGTTTATGTGTGTGTGTGTGTGTGTTTATGTGTGTGTGTGTGTCCCACTCTCTCCCACACTGACTGGCTCAGTTGAACACAGCCTTACCTCCCAGCGTTGATGAGCCCTATGTCTGGTCCAGAACAGATATCCTCCAGAATAAAAGCTTCATCACAGGTGGACATGTTAATGTGGGTCAGGTTGGGTTTGCACACATCCAACCAGTAGGGGGTGTGCTGACCGGTGGACAGCTGGAGGACGTCAGTTATCAGTGCTGTGACACACAGGCCGAAGATATGGACACCTGTGAAACATTGCAGAGCATGTAACCTTGTAGGAGTTATTATGATATAATGACATTTGTACGTTTTGTTACTGCTGCAGCTGCTGTCTGTCTGTATGGAATCACTTGTGAGTATAAAGTGTGTGTCCTCCCACCTATGAAGCGTACAGCCCTGCGGATGTAGGAGTTGAAATTACAGCCTGCAGCGTTGATGTTTGCCTCGGTCTGTGTGGCTGATGACCTCCTGGATAGATAGCAGTACAGAATGGCCTCTCCTATCAGAATCTGCACACACACAAAGATATCACCACATAGATCTGTTACTGATCAGCTGAGTAAAACACCTATTACTGCTAATATCCCACTGTCATCACTGATAACTGATTGTTTATTCACACAGTAAATAGAAAATAAAATATAAAATAACATTGAGCTTTCAATAACAGACGAGGAAGACTAAAAGATGTGATTAAAAGCTGCAGAAATTAGTCCTCCTACATCTTTAAAAATCACAAACAAACTTTATACATCTTAATAAGAGCCATCAGTAAATGGGATAGGAACAAACAGCAAACTGCTTCCCCCATGGCTCATTTTCCTGATGATACTGTGAATTATAATCTATATACACATTTAATATAAAATTCTGAGCAGGACACAATGTCAACATAATGTAACAACAATTCTACAGCAGTAGGCAGCACCACCTCAGAGATTAGTCAAAATGTAAAAAGTTTTCTAAAATGTAAAAAAAATACATGACAATGACAAAAGCCTCCAACCTTTGACTGATGACACCCTCGTCTGTTCTACAGGTTTGACCAGTTTGAAGAATTAAAATAAAATGGTGAAGATATGAAAAGGCCCATCCTCAGTACATGAGTGATACAAGTGTATATAGAATGTAATTTGAGATAAGCTCCAGAAACTCTGACTCATGTGAGACTAAGTTAAATTTTTAATTTATTTTTAATTAATTAATTAATTATTTTAAATTTTTCAAAATTAACAAAATATCAAAAGGCTGAACTTCATACATGAGATGTGTTTATAAAGTTTGTTTAAAATATATTTAATGTTTTTTAATAAGGCTCCAGAAACAAAATGATTATGGATGGATGGATGGATGGCTGGATGATAGATGGATGGATGGATAGATGGATGGATGAATGAATGGATGGATGGATGATAGATGGGATGGATGGATGGATAGATGAATGGCTGGATGATAGATGGATGGATGAATGGATGGATGGATGGATGGATGGATTGTTGAATGAATGGATGGATGGATGATAGATGGATGGATGAATGAATGGATGGATGGATGATAGATGGGATGGATGGATAGATGGATGGATGGATGGATGGATGATAGATGGGATGGATGGATAGATGGATGGATGGATGGATGGATGGATAGATGGATGGATAGATGATAGATGAATGGATGGACGGACAGATGGACGGATACAGTTTGAAAGGATGTAAGTTAGCAACACCTAACACATAATAGTGAGTCAGACGAGGAACATTCAGCTCCCTGGTGTGGAGACTGAAGTGTGGAGACTGAAGTGTGGAGACCGAAGAGCTGGAGGTTTACTTACAGTGGCAGTGGGAGCAGCGAAGGCCAAGCTGAAGAGCAGAGGCAGGGGGCAGACTTCCTGTCTGGGCAGGATGTAGGGCAGAGACAGGCTGCGGTCATTGCAACTGTACCCAGAATGGACCGGCTGGAAAATGTCCGTCAGCTCCAGGAAATAAAGACTGACGACAGAGGAGGCCAGGATAGGGAGCTGCAGGAAAGAACAACAACAAATTCAGAAACTGTTCATCACAAGGAAATACTAGAACCAGGTATTGTTACAAAATGAGTTTATGCTTTCATTAAGACACGACTTTTTGTTACCTTGATCCTAGGAATGATTTATTCACAAGCTCTTCTTCATGTAAAGGTATTTAAAGGTATTTAAAGGTTTATTCCCACTCAGTGTTTTCCTTCTCAAGGCCTGTGAAGAATTTTGTAAGTAACCATGATATTTTTATTCAGCAGGATGAACAACCTGATATAACGGTCATATTTGTAGCACAGCAGAAAACAGAGAACAATTCAGATTTTAAGCTAGTGAAGGGCGAAAAATATGAAGTAAACAATGCGATATTTTGAAATTCGGGAACGGCATATCTCTCAAGGGCTTCCCCAGATTTCCAGGCCAAGCAAGGCCCCATGCACATGAGCAGCAGTTTTATATCAGCGAGAACATGGAGAACACGGAAGTGTGGAGGACCTAAAATAACAGATAGTGCGAGGAAAAGGCGTTGAGTATCTGAACAAAAGAAACGTGGAGCAAAACTGGTAAATATTGGAGAGCAGAAGGATCGATGGATCCTGGACACATGGCTGGCTTACTCATAAGAGACAGGAAGCTGCAGGGAAATGGCTGATAGGTAGGAAATCCAAAACAAATCTACCCACAGAATTCCCTTTCATTAGACATGTTTTTGTTTGAATTATGCATTGAAACTTGACCAAATAATAAAATGATATTTATTCATTGTTATGCTGCATTTTGGGTGAAAAGCATTTGAGTGGGAGTTTACCTTTAAGGCACTCAGTATTCCTCATACCTCCACCAGGGCTAAGATAGTTCTTCTGTTTCTACCCTGCAGCTTTTATGTGAGAGAATTTCACTTGTTTCAAGATGTTTTGATCTTAATCATCTTAATAAGGTTTTTCTAACTAAGATTTTTTTTACTGGTTCTAAGTAACTTAATTCTTGGAACTAGAATCACCAGAACTTCCAGCTGTTTGATCAACACTAACAAGTAAAATAAGTATTTTGTGGCAGTCAGAATTTTTTCCCACATTTTCTCTCTGTGTGTATTGTTTCATCTGAAAACTAATAATTGACATTATATTTTTACATATTGACACTTTGAAGCATTGTCATATTTTTCATATGTCTTACATTTTCATTATTGCCTATAATTAGTTGATTTCTCTTAGCTAAACAATCTCATTAGTAGTACCATAATCTTAGTCAGGATTAGTTATTTTAAGCACAGTGTGGTATTTTATATCATAATGCTTAAAATAAATAGACTTATTTTAAAACGATAGCAGTGGTGTTGCAGTTGGTAGTAGGATCATGTCACACTGAGAAGGTTGAGGGTTTGAACCCATCTGCCCACTAGGACGTCTCTGTGATGGATTTACCTGGGAAGACCACAGGAAGAATCATCTTGTTTAGTAGCTCTGGTTTTAATAATAATAATGTAGTAAATGAAGAGGTTACGATGTGTTCCGTGGTGGTCTGTGAGGAGACGTGTGGATGGAGGTTTTTTCACCTCTTCTACCTTAAGAGGAGGACATCCTGTTTTTGTTTTATTCTGCTATCACTGTATGAATGCTGGATGTATGAGTGTCTTCTGTGCCTATTTGCTTCCCATATTTATCTGGGCTCGGTTAGACATGGACTTGAATCATTTATGTTTCTTAAGTATTTATTGTTTATTTATTTTTGCTCACCTGATGTATTATAAGGGGAAGTGAGGACCTGGAGAGGCAGTGACGTTTTCAGCGTTTGTGAGGTCAGCGGAGCTGCAGACACTTTTCTTTGCCAAAGGATTTAACAGCATATTGTGGATTATTCTTTGGGGAACCCTTGTGGATTACTGAACACCAGGACCTGTTTTGCGTTGCGTGGCTTGTATGGTTTTTACTACAGCGTGTCAACACGCTCCATCCTGCCTCGTCTGTTGTCTGCCTGTGGGACGGTGAGAGTATCAGACTAAGATAAGAAACTTTTGAGAAGCTTGGAGACTTTAGGTTTGTGGATTATTGTTGTGAATTAATGTTTAATTTGTCTGAAGTGTTGGTGGATCCACTTACTGAAGGTCACCTGTTATCACCTCCTGTCAGCAGCGAGATTTCATTTGATTTACTAAATATAAGATGATTTAAGAAACAAGTTGACTCTCTTTCATGATTTAAAATCTTTATGCATATTTTGATGTAAAGAGTGAGATTTTATGGTTAATTTTGGAGATACAACAAATTAACACAGGTCAGATCTGTTTAGCAGCACATGTACCTTTTTACCTCGTATGTTTTTTCATAAGGTGAACTGTTACAGTGTCCTGCTTGAATTATGGCAAAACTGGCCCCAATGATTTCTGGTGTTATTGCTCTGCTTCATCCGTAAATAAGTGAGTCTTAAAGCTGATAGGAATGCTAATAGTTCTACAGGTATTTGAATCTGAATGAAAGGTTTGAGCACCAGCCTCCTAAAGAACGTTTCCTGGCTGATAGCACTGATAACCTGCCTCCTCACTATCTGCTGTGTTTCAGCTGATGGGCAACCAGGCTGACTGTGTATACGTTTATACTAACCCTCAGGTTAAAAGCCCATAACAAGAACAACAACAATATTAATGCAGAGCAAAAGAAAATCTAACTCTCAGGAAAACCAGTCTTGTCCTTATATGCAATAATAAAGTTATAGAATAGATCAGAGATCAGAGATTCTAGGGCCTAGAACTTCTACCAGCAGCATTGTGTCCATGAGGATGTGAGTCAGAACAGCTTCACATTAAATGACCTTAGAATCAGTAGATAGGATCATTCATGTTTGTCTTTTGTGTCTTCATGTACCGGTTTTGACATTTATCTGTAGACATTAATATAAAATATTAAAAGCCACAACAAATAAAATTACTCTCATTTACTGAAAACTAGAAGTTAACATTGACTTCTGTACTGAGATAAACATTTTCTCAAGATAAAATTCTCTCCTCTCCTCTTTGCTTCTCTTTCCTTTTTTTTCCCCGTTACACACTTTAACACTAAATGTGTATTAAAGGCTGCATCGTTGCTTCCCTGCTGTTCAAAATATCAACCACATGATGTGACTTTTCACACGCTGAGCCCACACTCCTGACTGAGTTATGTAAAGGCCTGTCAATGACTGTGGAATACTGTCGGTTTCCACAGCCTGAAAGCAACCATTACCCACAAAGGGTTGCCATGAGTTTCTTGTGATCCGTAGACTTACACATTTACACAAGTCTCACCTCTGGACAGGATGATACGACCCAACAGTCAGTCTGCCTGCAGTAGATGTAGATTTGGTTTGACAGTGTTATAACATTGTAGGACAGACAGACACACAGATGTGCTTTGAGCCATAACCTCAGCAAAAGGCTTAGAGTAACAATACTGCTGTCTAATAGGTAGAAGTTTACAATGTTCAGCATTCTACTGAAGGCAGGCTGACCAGGGCAAACACCTTCCTCTGACGTCACCTTCCTCTGACGTCACCTTCCTCTGACCTAACCTTCCTCTGACCTAACCTTCCTCTGACGTAAACTTCCTCTGACCTAACCTTCCTCTGACGTTAACTTCTTCTGACCTAACCTTCCTCTGATGTAAACTTCCTCTGACGTAAACTTCTTCTGACCTAACCTTCCTCTGACCTAACCTTCCTCTGACCTAACCTTCCTCTGACCCAACCTTCCTCTGACCTAACCTTCCTCTGACGTCACCTTCCTCTGAAGTAACCTTTCTCTGACGTAACCTTCCTTTGACCTAACCTTCCTCTGACCTAACCTTCCTCTGACGTAAACTTCTTCTGACCTAACCTTCCTCTGACCTAACCTTCCTCTGACGTAACCTTCCTTTGACCTAACCTTCCTCTGACCTAACCTTCCTCTGACCTAACCTTCCTCTGACCTAACCTTCCTCTGACGTAAACTTCCTCTGACGTAAACTTCCTCTGACCTAACCTTCCTCTGACCTAACCTTCCTCTGACGTAAACTTCCTCTGACCTAACCTTCCTCTGACGTAAACTTCCTCTGACCTAACCTTCCTCTGACGTAAACTTCTTCTGACCTAACCTTCCTCTGATGTAAACTTCCTCTGACGTAAACTTCCTCTGACCTAACCTTCCTCTGACCTAACCTTCCTCTGACGTCACCTTCCTCTGACCCAACCTTCCTCTGACCTAACCTTCCTCTGACGTCACCTTCCTCTGAAGTAACCTTTCTCTGACGTAACCTTCCTTTGACCTAACCTTCCTCTGACCTAACCTTCCTCTGACGTAAACTTCTTCTGACCTAACCTTCCTCTGACCTAACCTTCCTCTGACGTAACCTTCCTTTGACCTAACCTTCCTCTGACCTAACCTTCCTCTGACCTAACCTTCCTCTGACGTAAACGTCCTCTGACGTAAACTTCCTCTGACCTAACCTTCCTCTGACCTAACCTTCCTCTGACGTAAACTTCCTCTGACCTAACCTTCCTCTGACGTAAACTTCCTCTGACCTAACCTTCCTCTGACGTAAACTTCTTCTGACCTAACCTTCCTCTGATGTAAACGTCCTCTGACGTAAACTTCCTCTGACCTAACCTTCCTCTGACGTAAACTTCCTCTGACCTAACCTTCCTCTGACCTAACCTTCCTCTGACGTAAACTTCCTCTGACCTAACCTTCCTCTGACGTAAACTTCCTCTGACCTAACCTTCCTCTGACGTAAACTTCTTCTGACCTAACCTTCCTCTGATGTAAACGTCCTCTGACGTAAACTTCTTCTGACCTAACCTTCCTCTGACCTAACCTTCCTCTGACCTAACCTTCCTCTGACCCAACCTTCCTCTGACCTAACCTTCCTCTGACGTCACCTTCCTCTGAAGTAACCTTTCTCTGACGTAACCTTCCTTTGACCTAACCTTCCTCTGACCTAACCTTCCTCTGACGTAAACTTCTTCTGACCTAACCTTCCTCTGACCTAACCTTCCTCTGACGTAACCTTCCTTTGACCTAACCTTCCTCTGACCTAACCTTCCTCTGACCTAACCTTCCTCTGACCTAACCTTCCTCTGACGTAACCTTCCTTTGACCTAACCTTCCTCTGACCTAACCTTCCTCTGACCTAACCTTCCTCTGACCCAACCTTCCTCTGACCTAATCTTCCTTTGACCTAACCTTCCTCTGACGTAACATTCCTCTGTTTAGTGATTATAACATTAGCTGTTTTTTTGTTGAGTTGAATAAAAGGATGAAACAAGCGTGTCCAGATGTGTGATTCACTTTTAATGGTCCTCTGGAAACACTTCCGTTGTGTTGTGGATTTTGCAGCGTGTTTTTCCTAATGTGTTGTGTTGTTTTTGAGCTGCTTGCATGTTGGTCAAAACGTTAACATTCACTGTGCCAACTTTACTGGAGGAGGCTAAAGTAAAAATGCTGCTAGAGCTCAGCGAGGGAACATTTCCTCCACAGATAAAAAGATCCTTTAACAAAGTGGAATGTTAATTGTGTGATGCTACTTAATTCGTAGTTCTAGCACTGTGCTGCATCACACTGGAACATGCACCCGGCTGCTACGTCAAAAGCATGGCTCCTATAGGTAAACATCATGTCCCTGCTGCCTGGGGAAAAAGTGTGACGTGTGCTGCTGTGAGGCAATTACCAGCAAATCTGTGGGGGAGAGGGGGCGGAATTTAAAGAGCTAGTTTGGTACGTCATGCTAAGAGCTACTATGAATAAACACACTGAAACACACAAGGATGAGCTAAAAGTCAAGGTAGCCGTAGCAGACAAGCTAACTCCTATACCTGACCACTGACTGCTGGACCGATCTCACAAACATCACCATGTGTCACTTCTTCACCACTAACTGGGAGAAACAGTCTAGTGTGTTCCTTTCTCACAATAATGAAACAGAATGTAAAAATAGATCCGCTATGCAGACTAGTGAGCTCCTCACTCAGAACATCTCTGGTGCTTCAGAGCTCATTTTCAAAAAATACTACCTTCATGCAAAAAATAGCAAAATGCTGAACCCTAACCCTAACATGCCACTGAAATGTGTTCAGTAGAACATCTCCATAGGTTGCACTTATTGACTAAACACCTGATTAAAACGACAGTCTTTTCTGTACATACATTACATAATTTAGTAATTTTTTGTTTCTTAAAAATGAACCAGTTATAGGTTAAAGCTACAGAAAGCAACATCTGAATTAGACGTCCCTAAATCTACAGTAAATACAGCAAATACTCCACAACATGTATGAAATCATGTCATCAGAATCTTCACCTATCATCACTATTTTCACTGACTGGTGCTATTAATGATAATGCAAACCTGCAAATACCACAAATCTAAAGAAAACTATCTATGGATCCACCACTCAACCATCCAGGTGATTGGCTAACACTGAAGCCTTCAGAGGAGTCTTAATATGAACGTATAATAATGTATTGTCTACTTCATAAGGTGTATTTGTATTATTAAACTGTAAAACAGGAGAAAACAGGAGAATACATCATTAATCACAATTACTTGTATGACAATTGATCATCAGCTAAAATGTAATGATCAAGACAACTGTACAAAATCCTAGCATTTAAATGCTGGTCCCCTTTACTTATTTTATTATTTCTATTTTTATGATTTAAATACATTATTTTGACAACTCTGTATTTATTCCCTGTGAGAAATTACACAAACCATTCAAGTGTGGCAGTTTACAAACCAGTTTTATGGGTGTCAGTCAGCACCTGCTGCTGAGCAGCTGCTCACCTACCAACAAAGATTTCATATAAAGTTCGACATAACATATCATTAGATCAGAAGCTTCCAGACACATCGACACAGCACACAGCTCCTGAGCTAAAACTGAACGGATAGTATTAGAAATAAATAATGATGTTTTTTAGCAGGGACACCCCTGCTACAAGGAACTATTGAGACACTTGAGTATCACGATATTATGTTTTGTGAAACTGAATCAATTTTGAAAACATTTGATCATTTTTTAAATGAATAGTTAAAATGCAAAGATTTGTGGCAGTCGTTCATTCTGGGTAGTGTTTACACTCCTGACCACTAGAGAGCAGTGTTTGACTCTTACACTCACAAAACAACTGTTGTGGGATTAGGCTGAAATACGGGAACAATAAAACGTAAAAACTGAACAGAAAATACACACAATAAAACGTAAAAACTGAACAGAAAATAGACACAATAAAACGTAAAAACTGAACAGAAAATAGACACAATAAAACGTAAAAACTGAACAGAAAATAGACACCATAAAACGTAAAAACTGAACAGAAAATAGACACAATAAAACGTAAAAACTGAACAGAAAATAGACACAATAAAACGTAAAAACTGAACAGAAAATAGACACCATAAAACGTAAAAACTGAACAGAAAATAGACACAATAAAACGTAATAACTGAACAGAAAATACACACAATAAAACGTAAAAACTGAACAGAAAATACACACAATAAAACGTAAAAACTGAACAGAAAATAGACACAATAAAACGTAAAAACTGAACAGAAAATACACACAATAAAACGTAAAAACTGAACAGAAAATACACACAATAAAACGTAAGAACTGAACAGAAAATACACACAATAAAACATAAAAACTGAACAGAAAATACACACAATAAAACGTAAAAACTGAACAGAAAATACACACAATAAAACGTAAGAACTGAACAGAAAATACACACAATAAAACATAAAAACTGAACAGAAAATACACACAATAAAACATCAGAACTGAACAGAAAATAGACACAATAAAACGTAAAAACTGAACAGAAAATACACACAATAAAACGTAAAAACTGAACAGAAAATACACACAATAAAACGTAAAAACTGAACAGAAAATACACACAATAAAACGTAAGAACTGAACAGAAAATACACACAATAAAACATAAAAACTGAACAGAAAATACACACAATAAAACATCAGAACTGAACAGAAAATAGACACAATAAAACGTAAAAACTGAACAGAAAATAGACACAACAAAACGTAAAAACTGAACAGAAAATAGACACAATAAAACGTAAAAACTGAACAGAAAATAGACACAATAACACGTAAAAACTGAACAGAAAATAGACACAATAAAACGTAAAAACTGAACAGAAAATACACACAATAAAACGTAAAAACTGAACAGAAAATACACACAATAAAACGTAAAAACTGAACAGAAAATACACACAATAAAACGTAAAAACTGAACAGAAAATACACACAATAAAACGTAAAAACTGAACAGAAAATACACACAATAAAACGTAAAAACTGAACAGAAAATACACACAATAAAACGTAAAAACTGAACAGAAAATACACACAATAAAACGTTAAAAACTGAACAGAAAATACACACAATAAAACATCAGAACTGAACAGAAAATAGACACAATAAAACGTAAAAACTGAACAGAAAATAGACACAATAAAACGTAAAAACTGAACAGAAAATACACACAATAAAACATAAGAACTGAACAGAAAATACACACAATAAAACGTAAAAACTGAACAGAAAATACACACAATAAAACAAGAACTGAACAGAAAATAGACCTACTCATTCATCGAGCCCCAGATAAAATGTAATACCTCCTCTCCTAACATTCCAGATATTTTAAGAAAAGTTTAGACCTTGAATACCCAAAAAAAAGGAAGAAAAAAGACATTTTCTGACTTTTTAAGGATCTATATGTTCCCTGTATTGATAACGACAGCTTTCAGGAGACCTCTGTAGTCTCTAACACAGGAGACATTAGCCCCATTCAAACAGTGTGTCCATTCAGGGCCTGTTGCACCTTTATTCTGCTCTGATGTCTGAGTGCAATGAAGGCCTAACTGTATGACTGTATGAATGAAGGTTGTAGTAATGTGTTCAGCTGTGCGACTGACCCCGGGGTATTTAACCATGCGATCATGACAAGAAGTCTGTTATTTGACGAACAACCACAGAAAATGAGGCTAAGCTGAGTAGATAGTGAAATATATCAGCTTTTATGTCTGCTGTTGCGTCGTGCGTCACGCCAGCAGACATTATGAACGCACACACCAAGGTGGCATTGTGACGCCTTGTGCTGGTCCAGTTTGAACACAGAGAAGGGAATTCATTTCAGTGCTGTTGAGCAACGCCTGTTTGAAAGAGGCTCATATTAACAGTGTTCATCCAATAAATGAAAGCCTCCCTCCTGTCCTCCAGCCTCTGTTCCACGGCCTCAGCCAGAGATCGCTCTAATATTTTCATCTGGAACAAAGAGCTGAAAACCAGTGAGGTTTTGATAATAGGTTTATTACTAAAAGTCATGGGAACTGTAGTTCTATATCTTGTTAAAAGAAACCATCATTATCATGGTTCTAGTGAGCAGATACTCAGGAAGTAGGCCAGGTCTTTGGCTCTGTGTTTCACAGCTTCAGCTCATTTCATGCCAAACAGATGTGTGCACCAACCAGCCAACAGAGGAGCATCAATAATACAGCAGACCTCCCTGGTGCTATCAAGGTCACTGATGAGACTCGACCCTCGGTCCTGCTGAAGGACAGTTTTCATCATGCAGGCTCTGCTTACCACTGAGACACTTCACAACATCATTTTCTCTGCCTCTTGAGATCAAATAAACAGGAAGTTTAGAGCAGCAACACAAATACCAGTAAAGCAATTAAGTGTCAGCTTGTCAGGTTTGAGCAAAAGCCACAAAGATGTGTTTTAATGTGAAAGTTGTCAACATCAATGGGATGAGCAGCATTTCCTCTGTGTAGTACCAGCTGTACTCAACTCTACTCGTCTGGTTTGCTTTTCCACTAGTTAAAAAGTACCCAGTACCTGGTACTACTTCTTTAGTACCTCCTCCATTGTGGTTCCAGGAGGGCTGGGCAGGTACTAGAATGTCACGTGAAACGTTACAGACCACTGATTGGTCAATACCCAGCAGGCACAGAATATCCTGCACAGCACAAACCAGTGGCTGTCATATTCAATCAGCGAAGCTACTTTAGGGGTTGTAACTTTCTTATTGCGGCTGCTGTATTCAGGAGGTGCAGATGTTCCTGTGGATGGAACATCTGCCATGCAATGAAAGCAGAGCCAACTGTCATGAGCCCCTTTTACATCATAGCCTGTTAAAGGCAGGACTGTTGCACATTCACTGCTGTTCCACACTGAGCTCGGAGCGGAGGTAGGCTTAACAGAGCCAGACTTAAAAAGCCGCAAGTATTAGCTGCAGCTAACATATATAATTAAAAAAAATCAACCCTAAATGTCTGTAAATTGGGAAGACAGCGAAAAGTCTGGAAGCTCCTTAACCTGCGAGCAACGGACAAGACCAACCACCATAAAACAGGGACAGGACATACTATAAAAACACATACTGTGGAGGCGTTGTTTTCGACAGTGTAAATAAGGTGATGTCATAAAGGAACTTTGTGTCAGGTGCAATCATTGTGTATAAAGGGCTACAAAGAGGGGGGAGATGGGATGCATGCAGCTGTGCACACAAAAGGACACAAAGAAGAAGTAGTTTAACTGTGTCTCCTCCGGTCACCTGACCAGTTGTTATGAATTTTTTGTATTTTTTTTCAACGAATTACAAAAATGATTGGACACATCCACTGTGAGAGAGGAGGCTTCAAATGCTAATAGATCTTTGACTGTGACTTGTTCTCTGCAAGAGTCAAACTGCAGTTTACATCCACGCCTGTCCACATTCATAGAAGTCATGTAGTGACTGACAGCTGTGAGAGGGAGAGAGAGCTTCATCACAATAACCTGAACCTCAACATCAGCAAAACCAATGAGCTCTGTGCCACAGGAAGCATTAAAAAAAGCCTTTAATGGAAAAACACATTAAAAACTGCAAATTAGTGAGCAGCTAACCCATGAATGAGGCAGACCTGAGAACTCTACCTGGTCTGATTCCCAGTGCATTAAATACACAAGACTTTCACCCAGGTGTGAAAGAAAATACATGTCACCAATCTAACATAACCACACACTTTTGTTCTAAAATCAAATGAACTTTGTCTGGATGAGACGCACAAGGCCACGACATAGTGTCCAGCTGGGATGAGAGTGTATCATACTAGATGTCTTAGAATCCAAGACTACGATGAAGACCCCCAGTGATGCTGTTGTGCTTACTCATGTTGCAGAGGCAAACAAAACTCCAATTATAAATGTCCATCTCATCATCTTCTCTATCAAATGTGTCTGATGAGGTGAAAGACATCCTGATAATAAATGAAAAGAAGTACCACTGAAGCCTCGGTGGCCACTGTGCACACGCAGAAAACTAGGCTGCAGTAGGGATGTTTTTCTCCTCTTAGCGTCTCTAGCCTTGAACACACAGATTTAAAAATACACCCCATTCAGAGGACCATGTTGCCTAGCAGCCAGTTAGTGGGTAGGATGGTGTGACAGTATGTGAAATAGAAAATGTAGGAGACAGAGAGCAGCTTTGTCAGAAGAGACAGAAGAGATGAGTAATACAAATTATGGATTTCAAATGTTTTTTAACACTAAGCAAATAAATCTCAGCCCAACACTAACAGATACGTTGATCTTCACAATGAGGATGATTCTTGGAAAAGATGGCAGGCTGTCACGTCTTAGTCATGTGTTCTGTTTGTGGTTAGAATCTCAGGACAAGCATAAAATCTGCAACAACTGCTTTCCAACAGGCTTTTCCCTCATTCATCAGTCATCCATGAACTGAAGTGCAGAATACATCATGGACAGCAGGGCTTCTAGCTTGGTGGGATCATGATTGGATCATACCAATACCTCAGACTAACACTTTAAACATAAATGCATCTAGTGAATATTCAAAATATCAACCGACTTGCATGCTGGGTAAACATGAGTGTGGTGGAGGCATCGCTGCACACAAGGTGCATACAGATTTAGCTTGCTCTGACCACTGGGTTTGGTTGTGCAGGCTCTGCCAAAGGATGAGCTCCTAACTCTGTATGTGACTGAGTATTACCAGTGTCTGCAATAATACCTGATTTTGCATCAAAAATGACAGTTCCTCTTATTTTTTCTCCTTGCAGCTCCAGTTTCAGTCCATTCCTGAGACCAGGACAGCCACAAAGAACCCTTAGGCTTGTTGCTAGGGGTCGGCAACCTGACTGACCATCACTCAGTCAGGACAGACTACATCTATTAATATTCTGCAGGCTGCCAGGTGACGATCACTAATCTAAAGCGAGAGCAAGAGTGGTTGAAACTATTTACGGCTACAGATAAGTGTTTTGTGTTTGAATGGGCAGCAGAACACAACTTCACTGCTGCTGCATCTCATAGTAACACCATCAACTGATTTCACATGGCTGTTCTGTATACGGACACAGTTCTATAGCAATTGTTGCTTTAGCTGACATTGTTAGCATACATCCTGTCATTTGTCACATTGTGTTGAGGCAAATATGGACAGGCTTCTCTTATCTACTCACCAAACACACTTCTTGGAGCATTATCTGTGTGTACTCACTTCATTCCAGCTGTTTAGTGGCTGTTCAGTCAGTTTAGTTTGATTCACAGATTACAGTCAATGTGACCTCATAATGAATTAGTAGCAGCCCTCAGGTTATTTTGCATTTCATTTCACACATTTTAACCTGCATAAAGCTTTTCCCAGGTTCCATATTAAGCCTTTCCCAGGTTCCAAATTAAGCTTTTCCCAAGTTCCATATTAAGTTTTTCCCAGGTTCCATATTAAGCTTTTCCCAGGTTCCATATTAAGCTTTTCCCAAGTTCCATATTAAGCTTTTCCCAAGTTCCATATTAAGTTTTTCCCAAGTTCCATATTAAGTTTTTCCCAGGTTCCATATTAAGATTTTCCCAGGTTCCATATTAAGCTTTTCCCAAGTTCCATATTAAGCTTTTCCCAAGTTCCATATTAAGTTTTTCCCAAGTTCCATATTAAGTTTTTCCCAGGTTCCACATTAAGTTTTTCCCAGGTTCCATATTAAGATTTTCCCAGGTTCCATAAGTTTTTCCCAGGTTCCACATTAAGCTTTTCCCAGGTTCCATACTAAGTTTTCCCCAGGTTCCATAAGTTTTTTCCCAGTTCCACATTAAGCTTTTTCCAGGTTCCGTATTAAGTTTTTCCCAGGTTCCATGCTAAGTTTTTCCCAGCTTCCACATTAAGCTGTTCCCAGGTTCCAAACCAAGTTTTTCCCAGGTTCCACGTCAAACTTTTTGCATGTAATTGAACACCATCTGCATGTAATTTAGTACATCATACAATAAGTTGCCTGATAATTCCATTTTTTGAAACTATGTGAAACTCCTGGTAGTAAGTTTTCAGATCACTCATAGAAAAACTCTATTAACCTGCTTTAACCTCAAACTCAACACCTATGATGCAAGAAAGGACTAAGCAGCAGCAAGCCAAACTCAATCCAGTCCCAAGACTTTTGATCATTTATTCCATTTACATCGTCCTGATGCTGCTCAGTCCTCAGTTGCCTTCAGCATCAGGTGGAGAATCAGAGTGCTAAAAAGAGCATGGCTGCCATTGAATTATGTTCTATAGTAGAATATATAAGCATTCAGACAAAGACAAGTAAAAGGATTGAAATGATCCTTTAAGTAATAGAAAAATTGCAATACAGCAATTATAGAACGCTGACTTTGTTTAATTAGGAAAACACACTAAAATCACATCAAGTAATGTTTATCAAGTTGGCATGTTGTTCTAATACACCAGGACAGTGACTCTGCCCTGTTAATGTTCACCAGACTGTACTAGAACTAAATGCATCCAGTAGTTTAGACTGGTTGATCCAGATGGTCTGGATGAATGTGCTGTGATACGTATCACATACTATAATCCACACACATTCTACAGAGGCAGCACACAGTTCTGTCCCTGCAGAGGGTAATGATGACAGCCACTGTTTGGACTCCTAGCCTCCGGCGAGAGATGCTGCAGCATATGGTTCTGCAGGAGATTCTTCTCTCAAGCCACACACACACAGACCCACACACACACACACACAGAAACACACACACACACACACACACAGACCCACACACACACACACACACACAGACCCACACACACACACACACACACAGAAACACACACACACACACACACAGACCCACACACACACACACACACAGACCCACACACACACACAGAAACACACACACACACAGACCCACACACACACACACACAGAAACACACACACACACAGACCCACACACACACACACAGAAACACACACACACACACACAGAAACACACACACACACAGACCCACACACACACACACACACAGAAACACACACACACAGACCCACACACACACACACACACACACACAGAAACACACACACACAGACACACAGAAACACACACACACAGACCCACACACACAGACCCACACACACACACACACACACAGAAACACACACACACAGAAACACACACACACAGACCCACACACACACACACACACACACACGCACACACACACAGACCCACACACACACACACACACACACACACACACAGAAACACACACACACAGACCCACACACACACACACACACACACACACACAGAAACACACACACACAGACACACAGAAACACACACACACAGACCCACACACACAGACCCACACACACACACACACACACAGAAACACACACACACAGAAACACACACACACAGACCCACACACACACACACACAAACACAGACCCACACACACACACGCACACACACACAGACCCACACACACACACACACACACACACACACACACAGACCCACACACACACACACAAACACAGACCCACACACACACACACACAGACCCACACACACACACACAAACACAGACCCACACACACACACACACAGACCCACACACACACACGCACACACACACAGACCCACACACACACACACACACACACACACACACAGACCCACACACACACACACAAACACAGACCCACACAC
>CM075198.1:26034406-26092619 GCA_037577475.1 Chaunax sp. Z400 | reverse complement strand
TGAATGATGGATGGATGGATGGATGGGATGATGGATGGATGAATGATGGATGATGGATGGATGAATGATGGATGGATGGATGGATGGATGATGGATGGATGAATGATGGATGGACGGATGGATGATGGATGGATGATAGATAGATGGATGGATGATGGATGGATGATGGATGGATGCATGATGGATGGGTGAATGATGAAATGATGGATGGATGGAGGGATGATGGATGGATGGATGGATGATGGACGGATGGATGGATGGATGATGGATGGATGGATGGATGGATGATGGATGGATGATGGATGGATGGATGATGGATGGATGGATGAATGATGGATGGATGGATGAATGATGGATGGATGGATGAATGATGGATGGATGGATGGATGATGGATGGATGGATGAATGATGGATGGATGGATGGATGATTGATGGATGGATGATGGATGGAGGATAGATGGATCGATGATGGATGGATAATGAATGGAGGGATGATGGATGGATGATGGATGGATGGATGGATGATGGATGGATGGATGGATGGATGGATGGATGGATGGATGGATGGATGGATGGATGATGGATGATGGATGGATGGATGATGGATGGATGATGAATGGATGGATGATGGATGGAAGAATGATGGATGGATGGATGGATGGATGGATGATGGATGGATGGATGGATGGATGATGGATGATGGATGATGGATTGGTGGATGGATGATGGATGGATGAATGATGGATGGATGAATGATGGATGGATGGATGGATGATGGATGGATGATGGATGATGGATTGGTGGATGGATGATGGATGGATGAATGATGATGGATGAATGATGGATGGATGGATGGATGATGGATGGATGATGGATGGATGGATGATGGATGGATGGATGGATGGATGAATGATGGATGGATGGATGGGTGAATGGATGGATGGATGGATGGATGATGGATGGATGAATGATGGATGATGGATGAATGATGGATGGATGGATGGATGAATGATGGATGGATGGATGATGGATGGATGGATGGATCATGGATGGAGGATGGATGGATGGATGATGGATGGATGATGGATGGATGGATGGATGGATGGATGGATGGATGGATGGATGATGGATGGATGAATGATGGATGGATGATGGATGGATGAATGATGGATGGACGGATGGATGGATGATGGATGGATGATAGATAGATGGATGGATGATGGATGGATGATGGATGGATGCATGATGGATGGATGAATGATGAATGATGGATGGATGGATGGATGATGGATGGATGGATGGATGATGGATGGATGGATGGATGGATGATGGATGGATGGATGGATGGATGATGGATGGATGATGGATGGATGGATGATGGATGGATGGATGAATGATGGATGGATGGATGAATGATGGATGGATGATGAATGATGGATGGATGGATGGATGGATGATGGATGGATGGATGAATGATGGATGGATGGATGGATGATTGATGGATGGATGGATGATGGATGGAGGATAGATGGATGGATGATGGATGGATATGAATGGAGGGATGATGGATGGATGATGGATGGATGGATGGATGATGGATGGATGGATGGATGGATGGATGGATGGATGGATGGATGATGGATGATGGATGGATGGATGATGGATGGATGATGAATGGATGGATGATGGATGGAAGAATGATGGATGGATGGATGGATGGATGGATGGATGGATGGATGATGGATGGATGGATGATGGATGATGGATGATGGATGATGGATGATGGATGATGGATTGGTGGATGGATGATGGATGGATGAATGATGGATGGATGAATGATGGATGGATGGATGGATGATGGATGGATGATGGATGGATGGATGATGGATGGATGGATGGATGGATGAATGATGGATGGATGGATGGGTGAATGATGGATGGATGGATGATGGATGGATGAATGATGGATGATGGATGAATGATGGATGGATGGATGGATGAATGATGGATGGATGGATGATGGATGGATGGATGGATCATGGATGGAGGATGGATGGATGGATGATGGATGGATGATGGATGGATGGATGATGGATGAATGGATGGATGGATGGATGAATGGATGATGGATAGATGATGGATCGATGGATGGATGGAAATGGATGGATGATGGATGGATGGATGATTGATGGATGGATGGATGGATGATTGATGGATGGATGATGGATGGAGGATAGATGGATGGATGATGGATGGATAATGAATGGAGGGATGATGGATGGATGATGGATGGATGGATGGATGATGGATGGATGGATGGATGGATGGATGATAGATGGATGGATGATGGATGGATGGATGAATGATGGATGGATGATGGATGGATGAATGATGGGTGGACGGATGGATGGATGATGGATGGATGGATGGATGGATGATGGATGGATGGATGGATGAATGATGGATGGATGGATGGATGGATGGATGGATGGATGGATGATGGATGGATGGATGGATGGATGGATGGATGGATGGATGGATGGATGGATGGATGATGGATGGATGATGGATGGATGGATGGATGGTGATGGATGATGGATGGATGATGGATGGATGGGTGGATGGATGAATGGATGGATGGATGAATGATGGATGATGGATGGATGAATGATGGATGGAATGATGGATGGATGGATGGATGGATGGATGGATGGATGGATGGATGGATGATGGATGGATGAATGATGAATGATGGATGGATGGATTGATGATGGATGGATGGATGGATGGATGGATGGATGGATGGATGGATGGATGGATGAATGATGGATGGATGGATGGATGGATGGATGGATGGATGGATGGATGGATGATGGATGGATGATGGATGGATGAATGATGGATGGACAAATGGATGGATGATGGATGGATGGATGATGGATGGATGATGGATGGATGGATGATGGATGGATGATGGATGGATGGATGGGTGGATGGATGGATGGATGATGGATGGATGATGGATGATGGATGGATGGATGGATGAATGATGGATGGATGGATGGATGGATGGATGGATGGATGATGGATGGATGGATGATGGATGGATGAATGATGGATGGATGATGGATGGATGAATGGATGAATGATGGATGGATGGATGAATGATGGATGGATGGATGGATGGATGGATGGTTGATGGATGGATGATGGATGGATGGATGGATGGATGATGGATGGATGATGGATAGATGATGGATGGATGGGTGAATGATGAATGGATGGATGGATGAATGATGAAATGATGGATGGATGGATGGATGATGGATGGATGGATGGATGGATGATGGATGGATGGATGGATGGATGATGGATGGATGATGGATGGATGGATGATGGATGGATGGATGAATGATGGATGGATGGATGAATGATGGATGGATGGATGAATGATGGATGGATGGATGGATGATGGATGGATGGATGAATGATGGATGGATGGATGGATGATTGATGGATGGATGATGGATGGAGGATAGATGGATGGATGATGGATGGATAATGAATGGAGGGAAGATGGATGGATGATGGATGGATGGATGGATGATGGATGGATGGATGGATGGATGGATGGATGGATGGATGGATGATGGATGATGGATGATGGATGGATGGATGATGGATGGATGATGAATGGATGGATGATGGATGGAAGAATGATGGATGGATGGATGGATGGATGGATGGATGGATGATGGATGGATGGATGATGGATGATGGATGATGGATTGGTGGATGGATGATGGATGGATGAATGATGGATGGATGAATGATGGATGGATGGATGGATGATGGATGGATGATGGATGGATGGATGATGGATGGATGGATGGATGGATGGATGAATGATGGATGGATGGATGGGTGAATGATGGATGGATGGATGGATGGATGATGGATGGATGAATGATGGATGATGGATGATTGATGGATGGATGGATGGATGAATGATGGATGGATGGATGATGGATGGAGGATGGATGGATGGATGGATGGATGATGGATGGATGATGGATGGATGGATGATGGATGAATGGATGGATGGATGGATGGATGGATGATGGATAGATGATGGATCGATGGATGGATGGATGATATGGATGGATGATGGATGGATGGATGATTGATGGATGGATGGATGATGGATGGATGAATGATGGATGGATGGATGGATGGATGGATGGATGGATGGATGGATGGATGGATGATGGATGGATGAATGATGGATGATGATGGATGAATGATGGATGGATGCGTGGATGGATGATGGATGGATGGATGGATGATGGATGGATGGATGAATGATGGATGGATGGATGGATGGAATGGATGGATGGATGATGGATGGATGGATGAATGATGGATGGATGGATGGATGATGGATGGATGGATGGATGATGGATGGAGATGGATGGATGGATGGATGGATGATGAATGGATGGATGATGGATGGATGATGGATGGAAGAATGATGGATGGATGGATGGATGGATGATGGATGGATGATGGATGGATGGATGGATGGATGGATGGATGATGGATGGATGGATGGATGGATGATGGATGGAGGAATGATGGATGGATGATGGATGGATGATGAATGGATGGATGATGGATGGATGATGGTTGGAAGAATGATGGATGGATGGATGGATGGATGTTGGATGGATGGATGATGGATGGATGGATGATGGATGGATAAAATGATGGATGGATGATGGATGAATGGTGGATGGATGGATGATGGATGGATGGATCGATGGATGATTGATGATGGATGGATGGATGATGGATGGATGGATGGATGGATGATGGATAGATGATGGATGGATTTATGGATGGATGATGGATGGATGGATGGATGGATGGATGGATGGATGGATGATGGATGGATGGATGGATGATGGATAGATGGATGATGGATGGTTGAATGATGGATGGATGGATGGATGGATGGATGATGGATGGATGAATGATGGATGATGGATGGATGAATGATGGATGGATGGATGGATGGATGATGGATGGATGAATGATGGATGGACGGATGGATGATGGATGGATGATAGATAGATGGATGGATGATGGATGGATGATGGATGGATGCATGATGGATGGGTGAATGATGAAATGATGGATGGATGGAGGGATGATGGATGGATGGATGGATGATGGATGGATGGATGGATGGATGGATGATGGATGGATGGATGGATGGATGATGGATGGATGATGGATGGATGGATGATGGATGGATGGATGAATGATGGATGGATGGATGAATGATGGATGGATGGATGAATGATGGATGGATGGATGGATGATGGATGGATGGATGAATGATGGATGGATGGATGGATGATTGATGGATGGATGATGGATGAGGATAGATGGATCGATGATGGATGGATAATGAATGGAGGGATGATGGATGGATGATGGATGGATGGATGGATGATGGATGGATGGATGGATGGATGGATGGATGGATGGATGATGGATGATGGATGGATGGATGATGGATGGATGATGAATGGATGGATGATGGATGAAGAATGATGGATGGATGGATGGATGGATGGATGATGGATGGATGGATGGATGGATGATGGATGATGGATGATGGATTGGTGGATGGATGATGGATGGATGAATGATGGATGGATGAATGATGGATGGATGGATGGATGATGGATGGATGATGGATGATGGATTGGTGGATGGATGATGGATGGATGAATGATGGATGGATGAATGATGGATGGATGGATGGATGATGGATGGATGATGGATGGATGGATGATGGATGGATGGATGGATGGATGAATGATGGATGGATGGATGGGTGAATGATGGATGGATGGATGGATGGATGATGGATGGATGAATGATGGATGATGGATGAATGATGGATGGATGGATGGATGAATGATGGATGGATGGATGATGGATGGATGGATGGATCATGGATGGAGGATGGATGGATGGATGATGGATGGATGATGGATGGATGGATGGATGGATGGATGGATGGATGGATGATGGATGGATGAATGATGGATGGATGATGGATGGATGAATGATGGATGGACGGATGGATGGATGATGGATGGATGATAGATAGATGGATGGATGATGGATGGATGATGGATGGATGCATGATGGATGGATGAATGATGAAATGATGGATGGATGGATGGATGATGGATGGATGGATGGATGATGGATGGATGGATGGATGGATGATGGATGGATGGATGGATGGATGATGGATGGATGATGGATGGATGGATGATGGATGGATGGATGAATGATGGATGGATGGATGAATGATGGATGGATGGATGAATGATGGATGGATGGATGGATGGATGATGGATGGATGGATGAATGATGGATGGATGGATGGATGATTGATGGATGGATGATGGATGGAGGATAGATGGATGGATGATGGATGGATAATGAATGGAGGGATGATGGATGGATGATGGATGGATGGATGGATGATGGATGGATGGATGGATGGATGGATGGATGGATGGATGGATGATGGATGATGGATGGATGGATGATGGATGGATGATGAATGGATGGATGATGGATGGAAGAATGATGGATGGATGGATGGATGGATGGATGGATGGATGATGGATGGATGGATGATGGATGATGGATGATGGATGATGGATGATGGATTGGTGGATGGATGATGGATGGATGAATGATGGATGGATGAATGATGGATGGATGGATGGATGATGGATGGATGATGGATGGATGGATGATGGATGGATGGATGGATGGATGAATGATGGATGGATGGATGGGTGAATGATGGATGGATGGATGATGGATGGATGAATGATGGATGATGGATGAATGATGGATGGATGGATGGATGAATGATGGATGGATGGATGATGGATGGATGGATGGATCATGGATGGAGGATGGATGGATGGATGATGGATGGATGATGGATGGATGGATGATGGATGAATGGATGGATGGATGGATGAATGGATGATGGATAGATGATGGATCGATGGATGGATGGAAATGGATGGATGATGGATGGATGGATGATTGATGGATGGATGGATGGATGATTGATGGATGGATGATGGATGGAGGATAGATGGATGGATGATGGATGGATAATGAATGGAGGGATGATGGATGGATGATGGATGGATGGATGGATGATGGATGGATGGATGGATGGATGGATGGATGGATGATGGATGGATGAATGATGGATGATGGATGGATGAATGATGGATGGATGGATGGATGGATGATGGATGGATGAATGATGGATGGACGGATGGATGATGGATGGATGATAGATAGATGGATGGATGATGGATGGATGATGGATGGATGCATGATGGATGGGTGAATGATGAAATGATGGATGGATGGAGGGATGATGGATGGATGGATGGATGATGGATGGATGGATGGATGGATGATGGATGGATGGATGGATGGATGATGGATGGATGATGGATGGATGGATGATGGATGGATGGATGAATGATGGATGGATGGATGAATGATGGATGGATGGATGAATGATGGATGGATGGATGGATGATGGATGGATGGATGAATGATGGATGGATGGATGGATGATTGATGGATGGATGATGGATGGAGGATAGATGGATGGATGATGGATGGATAATGAATGGAGGGATGATGGATGGATGATGGATGGATGGATGGATGATGGATGGATGGATGGATGGATGGATGGATGGATGGATGGATGATGGATGATGGATGGATGGATGATGGATGGATGATGAATGGATGGATGATGGATGGAAGAATGATGGATGGATGGATGGATGGATGGATGGATGATGGATGGATGGATGGATGGATGATGGATGATGGATGATGGATTGGTGGATGGATGATGGATGGATGAATGATGGATGGATGAATGATGGATGGATGGATGGATGATGGATGGATGATGGATGGATGGATGATGGATGGATGGATGGATGGATGAATGATGGATGGATGGATGGGTGAATGATGGATGGATGGATGGATGGATGATGGATGGATGAATGATGGATGATGGATGAATGATGGATGAATGATGGATGGATGGATGATGGATGGATGGATGGATCATGGATGGAGGATGGATGGATGGATGATGGATGGATGATGGATGGATGGATGGATGGATGGATGGATGGATGGATGGATGGATGATGGATGGATGAATGATGGATGGATGATGGATGGATGAATGATGGATGGACGGATGGATGGATGATGGATGGATGATAGATAGATGGATGGATGATGGATGGATGATGGATGGATGCATGATGGATGGATGAATGATGAAATGATGGATGGATGGATGGATGATGGATGGATGGATGGATGATGGATGGATGGATGGATGGATGATGGATGGATGGATGGATGGATGATGGATGGATGATGGATGGATGGATGATGGATGGATGGATGAATGATGGATGGATGGATAAATGATGGATGGATGGATGAATGATGGATGGATGGATGGATGATGGATGGATGGATGAATGATGGATGGATGGATGGATGATTGATGGATGGATGATGGATGGAGGATAGATGGATGGATGATGGATGGATAATGAATGGAGGGATGATGGATGGATGGATGGATGATGGATGGATGGATGGATGGATGGATGGATGGATGGATGGATGATGGATGATGGATGGATGGATGATGGATGGATGATGAATGGATGGATGATGGATGGATGAATGATGGATGGATGGATGGATGATGGATGGATGGATGAATGATGGATGGATGGATGGATGATTGATGGATGGATGATGGATGGAGGATAGATGGATGGATGATGGATGGATGAATGATGGATGGATGAATGATGGATGGATGGATGGATGATGGATGGATGATGGATGGATGGATGATGGATGGATGGATGGATGGATGAATGATGGATGGATGGATGGGTGAATGATGGATGGATGGATGATGGATGGATGAATGATGGATGATGGATGAATGATGGATGGATGGATGGATGAATGATGGATGGATGGATGATGGATGGATGGATGGATCATGGATGGAGGATGGATGGATGGATGATGGATGGATGATGGATGGATGGATGATGGATGAATGGATGGATGGATGGATGAATGGATGATGGATAGATGATGGATCGATGGATGGATGGATAATGGATGGATGATGGATGGATGGATGATTGATGGATGGATGGATGATGGATGGGTGAATGATGGATGGATGGATGGATGGATGGATGGATGGATGGATGGATGATGGATGGATGAATGATGGATGATGATGGATGAATGATGGATGGATGCGTGGATGGATGATGGATGGATGGAGGGATGATGGATGGATGGATGAATGATGGATGGATGGATGGATGGATGGATGGATGATGGATGGATGGATGAATGATGGATGGATGGATGGATGGATGATGGATGGATGGATGGATGATGGATGGAGGATGGATGGATGGATGGATGGATGATGAATGGATGGATGATGGATGGATGATGGATGGAAGAATGATGGATGGATGGATGGATGGATGGATGGATGGATGGATGGATGATGGATGATGGATGGATGATGGATGGATGGATGGATGGATGGATGGATGGATGGATGATGGATGGAGGATGGATGGCTGGATGATGGATGGATGATGAATGGATGGATGATGGATGGATGATGGTTGGAAGAATGATGGATGGATGGATGGATGGATGTTGGATGGATGGATGATGGATGGATGGATGATGGATGGATGAATGATGGATGGATGATGGATGAATGATGGATGGATGGATGATGGATGGATGGATCGATGGATGATTGATGGATGGATGGATGATGGATGGATGGATGGATGGATGATGGATAGATGATGGATGGATTTATGGATGGATGATGGATGGATGGATGGATGGATGGATGGATGGATGGATGGATGGATGGATGATGGATGGATGGATGGATGATGGATAGATGGATGATGGATGGTTGAATGATGGATGGATGGATGGATGGATGGATGATGGATGGATGAATGATGGATGATGGATGGATGAATGATGGATGGATGGATGGATGGATGATGGATGGATGAATGATGGATGGACGGATGGATGGATGATGGATGGATGATAGATAGATGGATGGATGATGAATGGATGATGGATGGATGCATGATGGATGGATGAATGATGAAATGATGGATGGATGGATGGATGATGGATGGATGGATGGATGATGGATGGATGGATGGATGGATGATGGATGGATGGATGGATGGATGATGGATGGATGATGGATGGATGGATGATGGATGGATGGATGAATGATGGATGGATGGATGAATGATGGATGGATGGATGAATGATGGATGGATGGATGGATGATGGATGGATGGATGAATGATGGATGGATGGATGGATGATTGATGGATGGATGATGGATGGAGGATAGATGGATGGATGATGGATGGATAATGAATGGAGGGATGATGGATGGATGATGGATGGATGGATGGATGATGGATGGATGGATGGATGGATGGATGGATGGATGGATGGATGGATGGATGATGGATGGATGGATGATGGATGGATGATGAATGGATGGATGATGGATGGAAGAATGATGGATGGATGGATGGATGGATGGATGGATGATGGATGGATGGATGATGGATGATGGATGATGGATGATGGATGATGGATTGGTGGATGGATGATGGATGGATGAATGATGGATGGATGAATGATGGATGGATGGATGGATGATGGATGGATGATGGATGGATGGATGATGGATGGATGGATGGATGGATGAATGATGGATGGATTGATGGGTGAATGATGGATGGATGGATGGATGGATGATGGATGGATGAATGATGGATGATGGATGAATGATGGATGGATGGATGGATGAATGATGGATGGATGGATGATGGATGGATGGATGGATCATGGATGGAGGATGGATGGATGGATGATGGATGGATGATGGATGGATGGATGATGGATGAATGGATGGATGGATGGATGGATGGATGATGGATAGATGATGGATCGATGGATGGATGGATAATGGATGGACGATGGATGGATGGATGATTGATGGATGGATGGATGATGGATGGGTGAATGATGGATGGATGGATGGATGGATGGATGGATGATGGATGGATGAATGATGGATGATGATGGATGAATGATGGATGGATGCGTGGATGGATGATGGATGGATGGATGGATGATGGATGGATGGATGAATGATGGATGGATGGATGGATGGATGGATGGATGGATGGATGATGGATGGATGGATGAATGATGGATGGATGGATGGATGATGGATGGATGGATGGATGATGGATGGAGGATGGATGGATGGATGGATGGATGATGAATGGATGGATGATGGATGGATGATGGATGGAAGAATGATGGATGGATGGATGGATGGATGATGGATGGATGATGGATGGATGGATGGATGGATGGATGATGGATGGATGGATGGATGGATGATGGATGGAGGATGGATGGATGGATGATGGATGGATGATGAATGGATGGATGATGGATGGATGATGGTTGGAAGAATGATGGATGGATGGATGGATGGATGGATGGATGATGGATGGATGATGAATGGATGGATGATGGATGGATGATGGTTGGAAGAATGATGGATGGATGGATGGATGGATGGATGTTGGATGGATGGATGATGGATGGATGGATGATGGATGGATGAATGATGGATGGATGATGGATGAATGATGGATGGATGGATGATGGATGGATGGATCGATGGATGATTGATGATGGATGGATGGATGGATGGATGGATGATGGATAGATGATGGATGGATTTATGGATGGATGATGGATGGATGGATGGATGGATGGATGGATGATGGATGGATGGATGGATGATGGATAGATGGATGATGGATGGTTGAATGATGGATGGATGGATGGATGGATGGATGATGGATGGATGAATGATGGATGATGGATGGATGAATGATGGATGGATGGATGGATGGATGATGGATGGATGGATGATGGATGGATGGATGGATCATGGATGGAGGATGGATGGATGGATGATGGATGGATGATGGATGGATGGATGATGGATGAATGGATGGATGGATGGATGGATGGATGATGGATAGATGATGGATCGATGGATGGATGGATAATGGATGGATGATGGATGGATGGATGATTGATGGATGGATGGATGATGGATGGGTGAATGATGGATGGATGGATGGATGGATGGATGGATGGATGGATGGATGGATGATGGATGGATGAATGATGGATGATGATGGATGAATGATGGATGGATGCGTGGATGGATGATGGATGGATGGATGGATGATGGATGGATGGATGAATGATGGATGGATGGATGGATGGATGGATGGATGGATGATGGATGGATGGATGAATGATGGATGGATGGATGGATGATGGATGGATGATGGATGGAGGATGGATGGATGGATGGATGGATGGATGATGAATGGATGGATGATGGATGGATGATGGATGGAAGAATGATGGATGGATGGATGGATGGATGATGGATGGATGATGGATGGATGGATGGATGGATGGATGATGGATGGATGGATGGATGGATGATGGATGGAGGATGGATGGATGGATGATGGATGGATGATGAATGGATGGATGATGGATGGATGATGGTTGGAAGAATGATGGATGGATGGATGGATGGATGGATGTTGGATGGATGGATGATGGATGGATGGATGATGGATGGATGAATGATGGATGGATGATGGATGAATCATGGATGGATGGATGATGGATGGATGGATCGATGGATGATTGATGATGGATGGATGGATGATGGATGGATGGATGGATGGATGATGGATAGATGATGGATGGATTTATGGATGGATGATGGATGGATGGATGGATGGATGATGGATGGATGGATGGATGATGGATAGATGGATGATGGATGGTTGAATGATGGATGGATGGATGGATGGATGGATGATGGATGGATGAATGATGGATGATGGATGGATGAATGATGGATGGATGGATGGATGGATGATGGATGGATGAATGATGGATGATGGATGGATGAATGATGGATGGATGGATGGATGATGGATGGATGGATGTTGTCAGCACAGGTATGCATGAATGGTTTCCGGTTTCATTTTGTAGCTTATTTGTTTATATTTATCCTCACTCATGGATTTATATTGTGTTGTACTTGTATACATATACAAATATGAAACAAATGTTCTTCTGTATGCCTCCATTTTAAATGAATACCCAAAGTGATGCATATAAATTCAAATGGATAAAATTCATTATATAAATAATCCCAGTTAATTATGAATGAATGTGTCAATAAATGGAGCTTAATCCTGTACTTTCCATGGAGAATGGCTTCTTCAGAATAAAATGCATTATCAGTATCATTTCAGTGAAAGATGAATAGTATTAGAATATAATGCTCTGAAATAATATGAGGAACATTTTTAATTTATTTGATCTATCTTGTTAGATTTCCTCCAGTACAGCCGGTGGCAGTGTGGGCTGCTGGCTCCTATCTTGGCTGCCATTTTCACTGCAGAAGAAGAAACAACACTGTGGGCAAGGTTAGCAGGCTAGAAGCACTGCAGGAAAAAGATTGTGAGAATACAATAAATATGATGTTTACAATGACAGAACTAAACAACACACCCAGGCAGTCAGGAAACAAGACCAGGAAAATATCAAATCAGTTATTGTATGTTGGAAAACCTGAGTTAAAAGAGTAAAGAAGTATTATTAATATTACATTATAAGGTATGGAAGGAGGGATGCTTACCCACTCAATGGAAGGAGTCAGTGATTGTGCTTATATATAAGCCAGGCAAAGATCCGAGTCTAGTTGAAAGTTACAGACCGACTGCTGTGACTTCACATGTGGGTAAAATCATGGAGAAAATGATAAATGAAAGAATGAAGTACCATCTAGAGTCTAAAGGGTTATTACAGAATTATCAGAGTGGATTTTGGAAGGGTAGAAGTACAACCAGTGCTTCAGTACTACAATCCAGCCCTCAGCCTAGAAAATGAAATAAGGAAATTTCAAATTAATAAAGAATTTTTAATAGCTGTGTTTTTTTTACATTAGGCGTACGACATGATGTGAAAACAAGGACTTCTGATCAAGTTGTATAGCATAGGTATAAAAGGGAGAATATATAGATGGATTAAAGACTTCCTTTCAAATAGGAAAATAACAGTCAGAGTAGGAAAAGACCACAATAACAAATATTTAGCTGAAAACGGAACCCCACAAGGGAGTATAGTCAGTCCAGCTCTGTTTTCAATCATGATCCATGACGTTTTTAGGAGGGTAGATTTGCGGATGACAGAGCTATGTGGAAAAGGGGAAGGAATATAGGGTTTGTAGTTAAAAACATGCAAGAGGCAATTAAGAAAGTTCAAACATGGGGACTGGAATAGGGTTTAGATTCTCAGTGGCAAAAACAATAACGTGAATTTCAACAGAGGGAAACTCCAGGATCATTTGACTCTTCAACTGTATGGAGAAAACATAGAAAGAGTAGAATGTTTCAAATATTTAGAAATCTGGTTTGACAAAAATCTCACTTGGAAAACTGAAATGAAAAGGAAATGGCAGAGAGAACGGGACAGAGAAAGGAAAGTATTCCAAAGAAAGTGGGAGAAATGAGAGATACTAGCAGAAGCAAAAAGGAAGAAGAAATTATGTCAAGAATATTTTCCTCAGGAAAATATTTAACATGTCATTATTTATTGTCCACAGCACCATCAGCAAAGAGAAATGATCAGAGGCAGACTGGAGAATGAACACATCGCACTTCATCTCAGACAAGCACTGCAGGTACATTCAGTGGTTATAAGGCTTTGTTTAGATATCTAGAAAAGACTAAACGGATCAGTAAAGTGTACACTGTAAAAAAAAAAAAACTGTAAAAAAACGGTAATGTTCTGGCAGCTGGGGCGCCAGTAAATTACTGTAAAATAACAGACAATTACCGTCACGTAAAATTACGGTAATTTTCCATATTTAAAATACAGTTTCTGACTGTGATTTGACATAAGCTCTTGTGTATTTTTTCAGTTTTTTCATGTTTAATCACAATGAAATTGCCAAAAAATATGATAAAACACTGGTATAATACAAATTATGAGGCGTTAAATCACAGGCAAATTCTGTTATTAGTTGGGTTTTATTACATAATTTTATGTATAAAATCATGATATTTAATTAATATTTCATATAATAAAATGGTATACCACCATTTAAATACATGATTTATCTTTTAAAAGATGTTAAAATACTGTTGTATGACTGGTAATTGGGTTTATAATTACAACAATTTTCTGTTGATTTTAGATGATATCCAGTTTAATAGGAGTTTATACATGTAATTTTACACATGAATGCTGTAAATTTACAAGATCTTTACTGTTAAAAAACTATGCTTACCTAGAAAATTAATGGATTCACCTTTTAAAAAATGTTCAAATGCTGTTATTAAACAGACAATTCTGCTTATAATGACATTGATCCTCTGTTAATTTTAGATCATATCCAGTGTAATAAGAGTTTTTACATGTAATTTTACACATGAATGCTGGACATTGACAAGATCTTTACTGTTAAAAAACTATGCTTACCTAGAAAATTAATGGATTTAACTTTTTAAAAAATGCTCAAACACTATTACACTGAACAAAAATATAAACGCAACACTTTTGTTTTAGCTCCAATTTTTCATGAGTTGAAAGCAAAGATCTAAAGATTAAACAGACAATTCTGATTATAATTACATAAATCCTCTGTTAACTTTAGATCATATCCAGTGTAATAAGAGCCTTTGGAAAGCAGCACTTCCTTATATACCTTATACCATTTGTTATGGTCACTTAATTAAAGCTACAGAAAATATGTGGCCTCCAACCAGACATGATTGAATGACAAATGCTTTACAATAACAGCTCTCAAACAATCAGGACAGAATTAATTCCTGTTCTTTAACGTATTTAATTCTGTTGACAAACAGACCAGAACATAAAACAGATGTCCCCCTTGTAAATTTACAAAACTTGAAGTTCAATATGTAAAATTGTTTTTTTTACATCAATTTTTTTTAACTCAGGACACACACAGCAAAATAAATACTGGGACAACGGGACAATCAGCGATTCTGCCTTTTGATTGGATTCTAGAAATAGAAAGCCCATTTTGAACAACAATTTTCAATTTCAATTTGTGACAACACTCTTCTCTCTCGCGCGCTGTCTCTCTCTCTCTCATATAACCTTATAACAACACTGAACATGCCAAGGCCACGAGGTGCCGCAGACCTCCAACTTGTGCTTGTGGCCACATAAATCGGGCACAGTCCTTTTTACAGCAGGTGCTGTAAATTGTACTCAAATCCACAGTCAAACAGATTTAAACAAGGGTAAAGTAAAAACAAAGTAATCAGAAACTTTCAGCCATACTGAACATAGCGATTCCACCAAATGCTGCAGACCTCCAACTATTGGTTACTTGTGGGTGGATAAATAATGAAATAGGACTGAAACTGCTGCCCATATTGGGGAACAAAAAAAAAAAAAAAAATTAAAAGAGCTACATTTTACTCCCTCCATTCATAGTCTGCAATTTTGGTGATGAGGAAGAGAACCTTAGGGCTCACTGCCAGCTGTTTTCTGGATGTGGTCTTTTCCACTTTCGATCCCTTGTCTGGATTAATCTTGAACAGACATCTGTGGAATGAAACACAACAAATAACTTCAGTAATAAAACATGTAATCCACCTAGAAGAGAAGACTCTGTCTTATCTCTTTAGAAACTAGCCTTCATATTTTTGTGCCATGGACGCTTCATATCCATGTCAATTCATGCAACTTTCTACACATCTATATTTTTGTTTGTTGATCTTTGTTACATGTTAGAGATGTGGCAGCACATACCTGGGGCCTGTATTACGAAGCAGGTTCAACATATCCAGGATATGTTTCAGTTCTTTGGCTTTACTAATCTTAACAATTGTAGTCATGCTAAGCAGTTACACGAAACTGGGTTTCCCCAGGGTTTCCCGATCTAGACCTGAGCGCATTCACATGAAAGAAGTGGTGTTTGCAGAATATGACCAATCACAATCATTCACAAAGCAGCATATTTTACAAATGAGGAGCTGACAACTGCTCTGACTATAATTAATGTTACACTTGTATATTCCACTGAATTAATGTGTTTCCTTGACAGTTTTAGTCATTTTCTTTCAACTGAAACCCTGGCCGAGTCTAACTGGCTAAAATTGTTAGGGAAAGCGAGTGAAAAAAAGACTGCTGGTGAAAAAAAGTAATATTCTGACAAAAACTGATTGTGTCACCCAGTTTATGTCTATTGATACTTTTATCTGGATCACACCATCATAAAGTGCAAATACATGCAACTTTATGTCCATGGTAATAACAAGATATCTTAGTCAAACTTTAAAGTTGCTTGTAAAAGAGTTTGCAATATATAATGCAATTAAGCATGACATTTACATGATTAAACACAACAATGTAGAATGGTTTATATGTGTTTGATAGTCTTATAGCCTTGTTTAGGACGATAGAACTAGACTAATTTACAGATAGGTTATATATAAAAAAGAACATCACTTTTTATCCTTATGACTCTATATTATTTTACCTGCTGCTCTGTGTCTTACATTACAACCAATCCAGTTCTTTTAACAGTTTAAATACTTAAAAGCAGATTGTAATCAGTTGTTGGCAGATGGTCACTTTTCTCTCTCACTTTACCCTCATCAGAGACTCGCTGACAAGCCACGCACCGAGCTTCACAGGACCTCATACAAATGATGTCATTTTCATGAGAATTGATTGGTCAATAGGCAGTGTTTTTACCTATGCTGATCTCCTATCGGGAACATAACCTGCTAAGAGCAGGTTAGGCATGCAGCATAAGTTACCATGGTGATGCACTGCAGTAAGAAGTGAACCAATGACATAATCCTCAAAACCGAGAGTTAACCTTGATGTTACCTCGCTAACCGCAAATCCTGCTTCGTAGTCCAGGCCCTTGGAGTTAAGTCATCAAAAAGAAAGAATGAAGATGAAGAGAAGAGCAAGTCTGTGTTTTTGTGACACACAGACACACAGGAGAGCCTCTCAGCCTCTGAACCACTAGCTTAGCTATTTACACAGGTATCCCGTTATTAAATCTGCAAAAGACAGTGTGCCAGAGCCTTTTTTTTTCCTTTTTAAGAATTTAAATTATAAAACATTTTGCATTGTTTTCACTCCTTTTGCTTCCTATATAATTCCATACAATTACATATTTTATAGTGTTGATGTCGCTAGTATTTATCTACAATGCAGAAAAATGATTTTTTTTCAAATAAAGAAAAAACACTGCTACTGAAAAACTCATAGCATACACTTATACTGAACAAAAATATAAACGCAACACTTTTGTTTTAGCTCCAATTTTTCATGTGTTGAAAGCAAAGATCTAAAACTTTTTCTATGTACACAAAAGGCCTATTTCTCTCAAATTTTGTTCACAGACTTGTTTAAATCTGTGTTAGTGAGCAATTCTCCTTTTCTGAGATAATCCATCCACCTGACAGGTGTGGCATATCAAGACTGATTAGACAGGATGATTGTTGCACAGGTGGGCCTTAGGTTGGTCACAATAAAAGGCCACTCTAAACAGGCAAAATGAGCTTCTTTTTTTTTTAAAGTAGGTTTTTTATTTGTTCTAATAAATGGCTTTTTTCATTCATTTTACACAAGCTTAACTCAGAGTGAACATACTCCAAGTTGACTGAACTGACTCTGATCAGGGTTTTTTGATCTCAGGGTTAATCAACTCAAGAGTTCATGGTTAGGCTCAGAGTTTGTTAAACCTTCTTTCTGAAATAGACCCCAGCACAAACTGCAGTCTTCAAAATGACAACACAATTGACTAACCCTAACCCATTGCAGGGCTGTTATATTTGATTGTATTAAATAATGGAGAGTAAACTATTTTCTGGTCATTCTATTAACTGTTTTGATCTATAAAATTGCCTTCTGCTTTCTTACCTCTGCAAGAACTCCAATGTTGCTCCTAGGGCTGCTGCGTAACATATGTTCAGGCAGTAGTAGGAGGCAAACATCAACACTACAGCGTCACTGAACACAGTGATGTGACTGGTGACAATCGTCTGGTCCACAGACAGCATGAAATGATCTGCTGCCAAAGGAGAACTCCCTATCATACACATACACAAGAGAGGGTATTAGTAACGTTTTGTGACAAACTGAGCTAAATGACAAAGTCTAGCAATCGATAAATATAATTTTACTTTACAAACTGATTGAACTTTATCAAAAGAACTCAACATCCATCACCCTAGGTTATCTAAGCATTATAGTCCACTTCAAAGACCTTCTAAGTAATAGTTTGGATTTATTGACATATGGTCATATAACTTATTTTCAGTAAAATAAATATAAAAACATACAGTATCTTATCAGCATGGATGTAGCCTGAGCTAATTGTCGATAAATTAATTTTGCCATCAGTCAATAACTCATGCCATCATATGTCAGAGCATAGGAACTACCACTTTAAAGATCAATAGTATAATATAATATTAGAATAACAGTAAGGAGAATAGAAAAAGAGAAATTATCAAAACCTACCACACACAACAATGCATGGTGCATTTGGCAGTTCAGCACAGTCCACTTCAGATGGCAGGGTTGTTTGATCCACTTTATGGAACATCTGGTCCTCTTCCTCGTTGAAATGCTTAAGAAGTACTGGGAGACACCCGGCAGGATGCAACAGGATACACTGTTACCATCTTCCTTGCAATCTCACTGAGTTGTTTCTTTCCTGGTGATGGGCATATTGTTAAGACTTCACTGACAATCAGGCGTATTGTTTCAAGTCTTTCAGCTTTTGTTGGTCGCTTCCCCATTTCCAGCTTTCTGATGACCTCAGATGGCATCTTCTTCCAAGGAATTTCAAAATCAAAATGCCAGCTGTTGTCAGGTGTTGACAGTCGACGAGGTGTCAATCCCATACTTGAACTGGATGTTGACCTCGGTGAGTGTGAACTTGGTGTGCTGTAGCCACCTGAAGGGTTGCAGAAGTACACAAAGAACAACTTAGGCTGTTGCTGAAATGATGGTGCAACATACATTGTAAAGTTTTTTTTTTGTTTTTTTCTCGTTTTTTCCACACATTGAAAAATTTGCGGTGGCTTAGTTCATTTTTCAACCCATTCCACACACAAAACAATATCCTTGTAAATCTAGATTATTTACAATTTAATCCTTAATATCTACATATTTGACCTGCACAAGGGATGAGGAGCCTCCCATATGATTTGAATCTTGCTTAAAAATGTTAGACTCCCAGCAAATTATAGCTTGAGACACTGAACAAAGAGCAGTGGCTTGTGTAACATCTGTGTTGACACTGTTGGGAGTGAGGTTGGGACTAGCACTACAAATACATCAAACATGGCATTTGGGATCATGCAAAACAGCACATTATCAGTATTAGTAGTTCAGGTTTTATGCTAATGTCAGATATCTGCTATCATAAAATCCTGTGATTTGTACAATTGCTTTCAGACCACAAACCAACTGCAACAAGTCCAGCTTGGAAGTAGACTGAGTCTTACCTTTTCAAGCGGTCTCAGTCCATTTGTTTGGTCCACATCTCAACAATATAAACAACATTCAATCTGTTAAGATGAGTGACCTGAATACTGTCTGGAGGTAGTTTTATGGATACATCAGGACAACTAAAGGAGAACTCTACAGCAGTGGTGCCCCAAATTCAACGAGTGCAAACTTCATATTTAAGTGTTTATTCACGCTGCTACAATATTTTGGAATTTGGATAAACCTGATATCTCTTTTTATGTACATGAGACCCTAAATCACATGGTTAGAAGTCTATTGTATATTTAGGCTTCCAGAGGCTTTAAGGCAAAGATTAGGTTAGTAAACAACTTTTGTAGGTTACGGTTTTGTTGCTTATCCATTAAGTGTCGAGACGACCTAATGAGAGTCAAGGAGAGAGCACAACAGGCATCCTTTGACGCAGGATGTAAGACACTGACCCCAGCTGACATACCAAGTTTTTAGGGAGTGCTGTAATACAAGCATGTACTCACCAGGAAGGGAAATGGCATCAGGCTGTCTTTGAGGACTGGCTGCATTTGAAGACTGGTTGCTTGTAGGACTGCCCAACACATCTGTTTGGCCTTAATAATGGACAAGTAATACCAGATTATGAATTGTATTATATTTTGCCACATTAACAACATACAGCTTGATTTGGAAATAACTCAACCCACACACTATTTAAAGGGATAGCTGAAATATTTGTTCCATAGTCAGTGTATTGCCTACAGTAGATGGAAGTTGACAGACATACCATTTCCAAATCAATGTATTACTGTGGACAGAATCAGCAGCAAAATGTATTTTAGCTATCAAAAAAACATCAGTTAATCTGTACACTATATGTACAATATTTACACTTTACCTTGCTATCAGGCAGCCTTTTGTGACAGGAAACAGTCGTTATATAAGCCAAATATCACTTTCTCCAAACCAACCAGATTCCACAGGAAAAAACAGTGATTTTTACTCTCAGAACTGGTCTGCTCTACCCCCACCTATTGTTACTTTGTTTGTGTCATTGTGTGACTTTAGTGAACCTGAACTAACCTTTTAAACTCACCAAAGTCACACAATAACACAAACAAACTAATAGCAGTAGACCAGCGGTAGACCAGTAACTCCTGTGTTCTGCAAGGTAAAATTACTGATTTTGCCAAAGGAGTCTGGTTGGTTTGGAGCAATATTTGGTTTATATAACAATGGTTTCCCTATCAGAACAGGCTGTGTGACGGTAAGGTAAAGTGTTGAAAATATTGTTAATATAGCATACTCTTAAACTGATATTGCTTTTTTTAGGAGTCTAAAATACATTTTGCCAATGAGCTCATCTACAGCAGTACATTGCCTAGCGTCCTACACAAGTGCATCTCCAAACCGGGGGCTTGAAGACTGCCATCGACTGTAGGTACACTATGACTATGGAAAAATACCTCACTTCAAAATCTGAACTATCCTTTTAATATTAAAGTTGCATTATGTACAAATGAAAACACTTGCTTGTCATTTTGAAGTGTGAAATCAGCTTCCTTGCTTCCACTGGCTTAAGGACTTGGAGGTGGTCACTCTCTGGAATGTAGCTGAGGTCCTCAAGGTCCTGGACTCCTAACTCTTCCAAAGCCTCAAGCAAAGGCTATAGTTCTCTTATTTTTGGAAGAGTTGATTTTATGAAAGAGGCAAGGCCACTCCCGCTATCCATGGCTATGGGGAGATAAAACAGTTAGTTTGCTGCTCATTGTTCTTCATGTATGACTCAAATGACTCTATAAGGAGTAAAAGGGACTTGAATATCTGTGGCCAATATAGTCATCATCCGCTAAATGTCATCAATTGTAAATATAAACCAATCAGTGTAACATTTCCAGTCATCTCTAAAGCAACCTACTATGCAACACGCATACTTACAATTTGCCTCATTTTTGTGTAGCCCTTGATGATATACATAACCTTTTAAGGTTTTCACAGAAACACTACATTTGTCACAAGGGTAATTTTTGGACATCTTGACAATGGCAACACTCACCTTTTCAGCTAAACCTTATCTCTTCACATCAACAACTTGCACAGCTTAATGTAATCTGATGAGCAAAAGAAAAATAGACCAGTTGACACCACCTTAACCATATAACATTAGCTATGCTAGCTAATATGTCAACTCTCACTATAATGTGAGAGGGGAGTTGGCTTTATTAGCTTGATAGTTGGCTTAGCTAAAACTTCTTTTTAAAATGCAATATGACACAATAAGATTTAGTACCTTTGCCAAGCTGAAAATAAAAATTCAAAGTGGGAAATAGCTAAGTAGCAAGCTAATAATAATAATAATAGTAATAATAAAAGACAGAACTGATCAACCCTCGGATGTTTTATAGATCAGTATTGGTGGAACTCTGCTCCGATAGGGGCAGATGGCTGCATTTTCTCCACCAGCCAACTTCTCTTAATGACTTTGAAAGAAAACAATAGCTAAAACTTAAAAGAATTCACAACTACCTAGATTATGATTTGTTGGGTCAGGTCTAGATTTCTTTAAGAATCCATGGTCACACAGGTGTTACAAGCCCTTTAAGTGTCGTCGAAGGATCCTTATACAGCTTTATCCTAGATATTTAACTCCTGAAGTCCCTAAGTGACATCTACTGAACTGCCCAGTTGCAGTCATCTGACAATGTGTGAATTGGTGTATCGAAAATGGTGTCTAACTGGGCTTTATGGAAAATTCCTTGTGACCTTGGAAATTCCTTGGAAAATGAGCTGCTTGATTAATTTAGCAAAATCAATTATTTTGAATTAATTGATTTTCTCATCAAAGCATATTCAAACAAATGTAACATAAAATCGCTAATAAAAAATATTATGAAACAATTTTTGCATATCAGTATTGAAATTGTACCTCCGCTTTAGCTGAGACACTTCCTGGTATAAAAAGAAAAAAACAGCAACAAGATTTTAGTATGCTAAGATAGCAAACATTCATTCATTTTCTGTAACTGCTTATCCTGTGTGGCGCAGAGGGGCTGGAGCCTATCCCAGCTGACTTTGGTAGGGAGGCAGGGTTCATCCTGAACAAGTCGCCAGTTCATCACCAGTTCATCACAGTTCACCACATAAAAAGACAAACAACCATTCTCACTCACATTCACGCCTGCGGTCAATTTAGAGTCATCAATTCACCTATATTACATGTTTTTGGTGGTGGAAGGAAGCCGGAGAACCCGGAGAGAACCTCTTGTGGAGTACAACACATTCATGGGGGGATACAACTCATTGATGCATATGTTGCATTGTACAAGTACCACATCATGTCACGGAGGTGGCACCTCTGCCTGCTCTGGCAAACCATCATAGGCCTTGTTAAAGTCTACCGCTGTGGCTGTAAACTATTTGGTGTTGAGGGGCCACTGAAACAAAGAAGCTTCCAGGAAGAAGTTGCAATGAGCCTGATTGTACAGTACTGTGTCCACAAAGGGGTCACCTAACACCTAACACCTAACGCCACATCACCACCACCACCACCACCCAGGAGCATTTGTGTTGGAGATCCAGATGTTCACACTGACCAGGTTAAATACTGGCCTGTGAAATGTTACAAGCATGCAAATTTTGCAAAGTTAATGCAACCGCCACTCTCCATGAGAAATGTGATGTGCAGCTTTGCTTCACGGAAGAAATAAATTGTTTCAGTTGTTATGATTAAGCCAAGGCTAAACCCCCCAAAAGGTTTAACAGGCATTAAACCAGACAACAAAGGTTCAAATAAGTTGCTGATTTTAAGTTTATTATCACATAAGTCTGTTGCTCAGTTTTCTACAACTACACTAATCTCTTGAGACCCTCCAGAACATTTTTATTGTAAAACCTAACCACTTAAGTTTAATTTTTATATTTTTTTTTAAATGAAAATAAAAAATTTAAATTTGTGTTTTGAAGTAAAAACACTGTCAAGCGGATTTATTTTCAAATAAGTAAAAAAATTACAATAAAAGTCTGATGTGACAAATATGTAACATTACAGATCTCTGACACTAAGGAGCAACATTGTGTTTCATGTGGTCCATTTGGTCTATTTTACATATTTTATATTCCCCATAATTTACTTGATGTTTGTTTGTAATTATGTGTCCTCATGTCGATATGTAAATTTGATCATTCACACCAAGTAATATTCAAGTAAACTTCTGAAGTGACATTACAACCTAACAAAACCAAGTAAAATGTGATCGGTAATAGGACCTGGCAACCCGTGCCCTCAGTGGCCGACGTCATTTGCGCGTTGTTTTCAGACACCGAGACAGCTGCACCTGTTCAAGCCAGTGGACCGGAGATCGGTTTGATTAATCGTTTGTTGGAGGAAATCATGGATATGGAGCATATTGGTAGGTTATATACTTAATTAAATTTTTACATTCCTGTTTTGGTCGTCAGCTTAAGTCATTGTTCGAGTTTTGAATACTTAACATTGTTAAGTTTTAGCTACTGCTATTAGCTTAGCCGCTAGCTAGTTATCGTGCTCTCAGACTTGGTCCCGCTGTACACAGGAGGCACCACAGAGATCCAGCAGATGTCTTACTTACATGGGGGTCTTGGACAATATTGAGCTACAGTGTTTATTCATTAAAATATGTCGCCTTTTAGCGAGATTTGCTGTCTTGAAAGGAAAAATGTGCTATTGGGGGAGGGGGAGGCGTCGTGGTGTCCGACGCCCTCCGGCTGGATAAAAAACACACCTGCATTTGCGGGTGAAAGTTTTTTTTAGTCGTTAGTTTTTGCTATTTGCTATAATCCCACAAATGAGTGTTTGTTTGTTTATATTAAATCCTGGAATTTTAACTTCTACTCTGTGTAGTATGTCGGATATGACATATACATCACTCCACATGATGTTTTCAGCTCAGATGAGAGAATACAGTCAAGCACAGGTGTACCGATCATCTCTATAAGACAACCCTCTTCTCACCATGACCGCTTTTTCGCAGTCCTGTTTTGTTTGCCATTAACATACATATTAATTAAATTTTTCTGTCTCAGGCGAGCGGGTCCAGCACATATGGAGATCTACATGCTACCAATTACTGTCGATAGCGACGGCGCCACAGAGGTCAGTTTTGTAGTTCACCGTTAAACACTTAACATTGTATAGCAAGTGGTAGAAGGGGGGACTTTTCCAGTCAAGGTTCAGTTATTCCTGATTCCTGATATGATGGCAAGCAAACCAAAGTAGGTGAAAGTGGAGAAGGTGAAGTTGACAGCTGGGTGAGATCATATGATAATGTAAACAAGAAACATGCTGCTCATACCTATTATATGCACACAATAATGTTCATCTGTGATAGATAGATAGATTATATATATTATTCTACTCTTTGTTTTATGTTTTTTTGTCTTGCATACCTTAGTAAAATACTCAGTAGTATACCTATTGCATTATTCTCTGTATTAATTGTTTTAGCAAGGGATCTTTTTTATGATGATAATTGATGATTTTATTGTCTTTGGTTTCAGATCAAAGAAGAGTTCAGAAGGATAGCAACAATTCATCTGGAGTGAACAGTTTTATCAAAACTGGACACCTACACTACCAAACTCCTGGAGGTGTTTGGGATAAAGGGTGGGGTTGCAGGCACAACAATAAGACCTATGCTGGAATCAAAATAAAATACATATAATTACACTCATCTTATTTTGGGCTCATATACACTGAGAATAGATAAGTGTTGAGACAAAATTCATTACAGTAAATGTGAGGCATTCTTACAACTTATTGAAAATATCAGCCCTGCTTAAAAGAAATGTATTCCAAAACAAAAAAAGAAAATTCAGTCATCTGTATATCCAAATTCCAATTAAAACATGGCAGGACAGCTGTTTCCTCTGACCCTCAATTCCTCTGTTTAATATCCTATAATTTAGACAAGCGGTTCCACAGTCAGACTCAACTAAATTCAGAGTTTTTCTAATTCTTCTGCATAGGTCAGGTCAGTGTGACCAAACCCCCAAAGACAGAGCATCTCTGACAGTGGGTTTCAAAAGAAGTTGCACTTTTCTCCACTTGCCCTTTTAGAAGACTGGTGCAGGCTTCCATTACAAATGGCTAACATTCTATTCATGATTGCATTCTCTGCTAAAAATTGTTCTTTGTAATAGATTCCTTTCTGTCTTTTTAACAGCAACATGTTGAAGGTAGAAGAGATATCATCACCTGCTGCCTGATGGAGTTTCTTGAAGAATCTGGAGATGAACTCATCAAAGTCTACCAGGTAAATTATTCAAATTTGGGTTTTACTTATGAGTATTTTGACTATAATAAACGTTTCTGTTTGCAAACCTAATAATCAATCTGATCTTCGTATATCAATATATTTACACTTGCAGGTAAATACATTTTTAATTGGAAAATATTTTTAACTCGGTTTAACAACTATTAGGACATACATTTTAATTACCATTGAAGACACTTAAATGCCAACTTTTGATGGGTACATTGTTTGAAATGTGTAAAAGACAAACATTTACCTTATTCAGTTTTCTCAGTTATGTCTTCATTTGTTTCTCAGTCATTTTTTTCAGTTTCAAGATGTTTATTTTCACACTGTACAATCGTGTGAAAAACTTATGCCGGGAAGCTCCATAAGAAAGAACAGTAGTTAAGTAAAAGACACAACAACAATAAAAATGGGATGAATATACAGTAGTAGAAAAAATAAAATGTATATTCCATACTGTGAATCACCTCTTGCATATTAAGGAATTTTCAAGAAATTATGTGTTGTATATTTACTTCTGCGCACTAATTTATGTTTTTCACAGGTTGTCAACAAAGAAGCCATCAAACAGGACTATGCTGATCATGTCTTAAAGATCTTCGTCATCCATAGAAATGCTGCACAGGAAGGCTTCACTCCTGCCCATGTGTCGAGCATCATTGGGGGAAAAAAGGTTCTTGATGACATGGCAAAAGCTTGCCTTCTGCTCATCTTATTAACAATATTTAACAATTAACAGTAGAAGTTATAGTTAATTGTTAACCAAAAAGAATTGTTGTATTTAAAGATGTTGGTTTACTCAGACTAAGAGTTTAAATGAACTTTGTTGTTAAAATTTATTTTGTTTCGACATGTTTTGTTTGGAAATGCCAAACAGAATGTTTCAACTATGGTATGGAATACCTATTGCACCAGTGTTGACAAACAATGAAGGTGCTGTTGTTTATTAAAAGTATCTGTTATTTCATGTTTTATAGAAGCCTTTTGTTAAGACAATTTTATTGAATAAAAACCAGCCCATGTTGAAAATAAAACAAATCCAAATTCTATTCATGATTTTGAGTTGTGGTAGATGGATGATGTAAATGTTAGATATAAATTTTTTATAAAAAGGTGAAAAAAGCTAATTAGATGAACTGGAAATGGCAAGTATTTTTATAGGGACTTTGCAATTCTAAAGAAAGGTAGTTTGAATAATTTACTTTGAAAGGGTGAGTATGTTTTGGGCCTAAGGAAGAAAATTGCTTGTAAAACTTCAGTGTTTTTGATACAAACAATTGTTACTCTTAAGTAAATGTTACTTAAGAATTTCTGTGTGGAAATTGTTACCAAGCTTTTTTTTAAGTAAACGTTACTCCTTTCAGTGTACATCTTATTTTCATCATATTCTTATTGTAAGAATATGACGATAAAGACAAAAAATTGAACAAACTGCTAAATTGAACAAATTGAATTCCATGGAAGTTTATCAAACTCACACAGAACAATAATGAATAAGATTCATGGCTTTTTAGGAAGGTTCTTCCAAGTCTTGGGAATCGAGAGAAAGAAATGAAAATTATAACCAACACTGATCGAAAGATATTCACATTTTACAAAGGAAGTCTTATGCAATTTTTTCTGTTATAATGCTACTCTAATACACATCAATAAATCAGAATGGGCAGCAGGCTCCAGCCTTGTGTCTGACGGTGAAAAGCTGGTAGCATCATGGGTTGCACTGTGCCTCTGACTGGTCGATAAGTGAAATGGCACAATGATGTCACTACCCATGACGCCTTTCATGGCGGAGACGAGAAATCCTCACAGAAAACGTTCATTATTGTGTTAATCATTATGTATAAATCATCTATTTCGTAAAAGTCTCGAAAAAACTGACAGTTCAAGGTTCCATTATGAAAATTATGCATACATGGGTGCGCAGGCAATTCTGCTGTATCGTCGTCTTGTCACATGATCAAACTATACATGCAGTATTACCAAGCAATCATTGCATGAATTGTGTATAATTATGACAAATATTCAAAAATAATAAGCAATTATCCATTAAGTTGAACATTTTGGGTTTCTTGATCATGTTTTACACTTTATAGATGGCTACAGATTGCTTTATATAAAATAAAGAAAACCATGACTTTGAATGCTGTAACATAAATAGTATGGCAAGAACAATCAACCTTGAATATGATTGGAGGCATTTTAGAATTGATGTTGGACTTTATGTGTAAACACTACAATGCTATTCTTATTCAATAGCTAATAAGATAAGATATCCCTTTATTAGTCTCACAGTGGGGAAATTTACAATGATGTTAGGAAAGGAAAAATTTGTATAAGGACATTAAATAATTGTATTTTAAATCTATAAACTTGTATTTCCTCATGCAATTTAACCCCCATAAAAGTTGTGAATGTCTGTTGTGAGAACTTCCATAGTTTCACAAAATATCTGTCAATTACCAAAAAATCTTGGTAAAATAAAGAGCCATTTCTTTTCCTGTAGAGTGACACTAATTTTATCTAATTTTAGGAAGGTATTTACAGAATTAAACTTGAATTTAACAGTTTCATTCTTTAATTATAAAAGAACTATTTGTGAAATTATGTTGAATTTGTCAATGTATTTTAACAGTCTTATGTGAAAAAAATTAAAATTTCTCACATTTTACATTTCTGTTTTGACCTCATTAAAGTTGTTAATATCTGTCAATTAACAATCAATCTATATAGAATTACAGAATATGCACTTCATTTACAATTACCTTTCTGTAATTTTACCACTTTTAACCAATTATTTACTATGTTAATCTAAATTTTAAAAGTTACAGAACTATAATAAAAGTCACTATCTGTGAAATTAGAGTAATTATGTCTGTTTTCAATTAAATAAACTCTATTTTAACAGTTAAACAATGTTTATAGACAGTATACACTGAGAAAAACACATTTATTCAACATTTTTGTTGTGAGAACTTCCATAGTTTCACAAAATATCTGTCAATTAACAAAATATTTTTGTAGAATTATGGAACCATTTCTTCTTTTCATGTTAAAAGTCACTAATTTTATCTAATTTTAGAAAGGTATTTACAGTATTAAACTTTAATTCAACAGTTTCATTCTTTAATTAAAAAAGAAATAATCGTGAAATTATGTTGAATTTGTAAATGTATTTTAACAATCTTTTTATGTGAAAAACCTAAAAATTTCTTTAACAAAACAGAAAATTTATGATTTTTCACAGTTACAGATTTTTCATGTTATTTTACATTAGCCATGTAAATTCACAGTATATTTTAGTAATTTTATTGATATTTTATGTATTTTTAAAATACAGGGAAATTCTGTAAAAATAAACGGAAAAATGTATGTAAAATCACAGTTGTTTTTTTTACAGTGTAGGATTTCTACAGTAAGGCACCATGACCACTTAGATCCACACTCCCTCTCACAAGGTGGCGGTAATGCGCATACAAGTTGTTTGGCACCGGCATAAACAACAGAAGAAGAAGAAAAAAAGAAGGAAGAAGAAAAGAAGGAAGAAGAAGAAGCCTTTTAAAGTCCTGTTTGTGTCTTTGCGGTGTAAAGTTGTCCCGTTTGTGTCTCTGCGGTCCTGAGCCGGTACCGGAGCAGCACACCGTCTGCAGCCACATGAGATGACTAGATATGGAGAAAACGTTCAGTCAGTGGAAGAGGCAGTGTCTGAACAAACTGGACCTGAGTAAAAAGGGCAGTGTGGATGAAGACATCAAACACGTCGTGTCTCTGCTGAACAGCTGTGATGAATACTTCACCACCAGCTCCTGCGCCGGGAGGATCATCCTGATCGACGGGGTGAGAGACGCTCTTCTCTGGTCTGAGAGGAGGAGCAGCTCCTGTTCTCAAATAGTCCCAACTAAAGCTCTTATCTGTCTGAGGATGGAGCACCGAACCCGGTACTTTGAAGGGCACCGACCCAATAATGTCTGTACAATATAGAGTCATTTAAATAGACTCATTTAAATTAGCCAGTAGGAGAAGTTGTTGTTGGATATTGTTAATTGTTAAGTGTTAGCCAGCAGCTAGCCTCCGACTCCATTAGACATTCATTATATGAACCTAAGTATGCTGAAACAGTTAATGAGACTTTTTAGATGAGTGTTAAACTATTAGTATGTGTGTCATTCCATGAACGAGGAGATGTTACAGTAACAACATAACAGACATGCGGTGCTTCTTCTTCTCTGGATCAGACAGACACTGGAGTGACGTATGGCTGCCCTCCACTGTTTATTATGAATGATTCTTATGAGGGTCTGTTTTTTCATTCAACCCTATGCTGTCCTGATGTTCCATCAGTCTCTTCATTTAGACCAGTTATCAGGTGAAAGTGTGCAGAGTAAAAACTGATCTGTGAACAGCTTCCTCCTTTGAAGCCTTGCTGGTGTTTTCACTCATTTGGTAACTAATTTTTTTTTTTTTTTTTTACAGCCGAAATGACATTTTTGTAACTGCAGAGGGAGTAAAGTGCAGAAATATGGTCGCAGTGGGTAGAAGTATTGAGCGACTGGTACCAGTCCTAGTATTGGTGCAAGAACTGCATTGAACCCTATTTGAAACCACAACCTGTCGGGAAGATTGGTCTTGATCTGGTTATTAAAAATCTTTTCCTGTCTCGTCTCGTTCCCTCTAGGCCCCGCAGAAAAATGATGTCCAGAAACAGAATTGTGTTTGGCTCTTTGTCTCACATCAGAAATGTGAATCAGACGAGCTGGTGAGATATGATGAACGTCTGTGTGAGTGATATTTCATTTATTAATGAGCGTGTAATATTAACGAGTCCATAATGTTTGATCTACAGATGTCTGGTCTGGCCAGGTCCAGTGGAGATGCAGTGTTGAAGTTTGAGCCCTTTGTGCTCCATGTTCAGTGTAGACAGCTGGATGATGCACAGCTGATGGTAAGTGATTATACAAACCAGTGGCTGCCATACTACGTAATCATTTAAACTGTTTGCCCCATTCATCGTTTAAGGACTGATTCTCACTAATTGAGATTAAAGCAACACACTGGCCATTTACTGTGAGGCTATAGACTGACTTCCTTTCAGTAACCTTAGCTTTCCAATGACTGCAGTCCAGTATGAACTAACAGAGCCTTATAAGACTGACAGCAGTATCAATGAGAGGTTAATTTCTTGCTACTCTTTGTCCAGAGTCATTTGACCCTTTTCCCTGTACCTTTACATGGTGATGCAGTTAATGCAGGATCTTTTTAAAAGCACTCCTTGGATGATGCATTCATTGACGGTCCTTTCTCCAAATCCAGACAAGTAGAGAAATTAATGGTCGGCGAATAGAAGTATTAATTGACAGAACTGATCAACCCTCGGATGTTTTATAGATCAGTATTGGTGGAACTCTGCTCCGATAGGGGCAGATGGCTGCATTTTCTCCACCAGCCAACTTCTCTTAATGACTTTGAAGGAAAACAATAGCTAAAACTTAAAAGAATTCACAACTACCTAGATTATGATTTGTTGGGTCAGGTCTAGATTTCTTTATGAACTAGAGATACTCAGACAGCTCAAACCTCCGCTGAAGAAACTCAGTTTTCCCATTTTATCATTGCACCTAAAAGCAACAGTCCCATGATAGTCTGACCCTCATAATGTGACTCCTTGACCGTGAAAACCTGCCCCTAGAATCTGGAATCATTGGTGTCATTATTAGTTATATCCACTCCAACATTTGATGTTTTCTTCCATGTGCCCCCTTCCACCCAGTTTCATAGTTATCCATCAGGAAGTTTATGTGTAACTTGTGTAGTCCTGCTAACAGACAACCAAACCGAACTGATCACTTAACCTGGCTGAGAGAGGTAATGATAATCAATTATAATCAAGACGAGCTCAGACAGGACAATGCCGTTGAAAACATTACTCCCTGGAGGAGGTATTACTTTATGTCTGATATTCATCGATCCAGGTTTATTTATTAATGTAGGTATTCATTACTTTGACTTAACATGTTCACTTCAGTCAGATATTCAGGGTCTAATTTTTTTTTCCGGGGTGGAAGCACAGATTAATCCACAGATTAATCAGCTGTCAGTTTTTTCCTGCTTCAAACTATCATCATTATGTCAGCCTTTGAAAATCCTCCATTGGATGACCTCCACAGACAACAGTACAAGTCATGGACATTATGGGATTAATGTGAATTAGCTCGATTTTTAAGTTTGACGCTCAGCAGCAAATTGTTTTATCACAGATGTCTGATTGTCCTTGAATGCATCAGTGAGTGCATTATAGTTTGTTTCCCTTCTTACATACATTTCCAGAGTACAGTATTTATTTATTTCTATTAAAAATAGTTTGTTTTTCAGAGTGATGTACACAGGTATTTGCATTTAGAGCTTAGAAATGAGATCTGATCACAAGTGGTCAGCGACTCATATGGAGACATATTTTAATGCGAACTGATGAACTCAGAGCCGTCCACTTGTGATCGGCTCACCCAGGATGGATGTTGATATTAAGTTTGTTTACCAGGTTCTCTGACTCATTAGACCTTCTCATCGTTAAAATGTCTCTCCTCCAGCACTCGGTGGCCGTCAACTCAGGCTTCAGGAACTCGGGTCTCACCTTCAGCAAGACTGGAAAAATCATCACGGTAAACTGTGTAACATTAAAGACATTTCCTGGAGGCTGGAAAAGACAATGAAATAGTACATTTAATAGTCCACGCAGTAGAAATAGCCATTTGCTTTGTGTTGTTTACATATAATTGTAAAGGTTTTTAATGTGTCCTTGTTGTTTTTTGTCCCTCTAGGCAGTCCGTAGCACCCACGGCCTGGAGGTTCCTCTAAGCCGTGAAGGAAAGCTCCTGGTTGAACATGAATACATCCGTTTCCTATCTCAGGTAGCCAATCAGAAGTTGGAGGAGAATCTCAGACGGATTGACAGGTCAGTGTGTTATTGGTCAGACAAACAATTGCTGCCACACCAAGAGTTCTCAGCTGGAAACCGAACTGCTTGCAGCTCTAATTTATATTCCATCATGTCCAGGTTCTACCAGAATCTCCAGTCAGCCCTGCCTACAGGGAAACTGCAAAAACTACAAATCCCAGATTCACAGGAACTACAGGATTCCCCTCACAGGCTGGAGACAGAGAAGAGGACACAACCAGAGGAAACTAAGGAGAAAAAGAAAACAAGTGTGTATAAAAGGAGGCGGAGGAGAGAACAAGATCATCAGACTGACTGTTGCTATGGCGATGGTCCCAGCAGTGTGCCAGAGCTGGACGACTGTCTGGATCTGTTCACGTGAAGCAGTGGCTCTGCTAACGTGCTGACGGTTAATGGTGGAGAGCCTGAGCTACAGGACGCCGGGACTCATTACAGAGGTTTAAAATGAGTAAACAATCAGACCAATCAGTTTGCCAGAATAATACTGTAACATTTCTACAGGGTCCCAACATGGACAGGATTGTTGCATTCACAATAAAATGACGTGTCCGTCTTTAACGTAGAGCATGAATGGGCCTTATGAGTACAGAGGCTGGTGCACCCCTGCGGCTGGGTTTTTAACATTTATTTATGAAATTTAACATTTATTAACTAAACCTGACTATCTGAAATTCAGATTACAGATATAGAACACATAACATTTCTACTAGTCACAATGTAGATATTTAATTGAAGGATATTAAAGATATGGTTAACAGATTTATGACTTGGCAGAAATTAATTGTAAAGATGTGAAAGTGGAATTACAATTTTTCATAATTCAACATTTGTGGATATCTGGAATGAGAAACCCCATTAACATAAACACCATTTGTCCCAGGAAACATAATGTGGTGTATGTGAAATGTTCTATTTGATGAGTAACAATGAAATGACAGATATCTGATAGATCTGTCCAGCCTAGTTATTTCATGTTGCTATAGAGGAAGAGATGAGGAAGAAGGTGATTAAATCCATCAGTCTGGTTACAAATCTGTCTCTAAGGCTCTGGGCCTCCACAGATCCACAGAGAGACACATCATCTACAAATGAAGAAGACCTGGAACAACAGTGAACCTTCCTCAAAGTGGCCCACCTTCCAAATTTCACCCAAAAACACAGCAGAGGTTCATTCAGGAAGTCACAAAAGATCCAAAGAAAACATCCAATGAACTGCAGACCTCTGTCCCCTCAATACAGGTCAGAGTTCATGGCTCCACTATTCCAAACATCATGGTGAGGAGAAAGACACTGTTAACCTAGAAGAACATTAAGGCTCGTCTGGATTTTACCTCAATCATCCAAAACAGCAAAGTCCACCTCTGAATGGCTCAAAAGGAATCAAATTAATGTTCTGGACTGGCCTAATCAAAGTCTGGACCTGAACCCCGTTGAGATGCTGTGGTGGGACCTGATAAGATCAGTTCATGCTCACAAACCCTCCAGTGAACTAAAGCAGTTCTGCAGTTTTGGCCATGAGTAGAGATTATAGGACGGGAATCTCCCAACATCACATATAAATGTTCGATCCTTTGGTTTGGGAAAAATCGATCTTCTTCTCTGGGCCACTGAGATACAATCTTTTTCTTCTAGCTGATCAATTTGTCATCCATTTTTCACAACAGGTAACTTTGTAATATTAAATGATCTGTTGATATTATGTAGGTAAAAATGACATGTATTGTCTAATAGAGAATAGCAACAGTGTTGAACCTTGTATCAAGCACAGGTTAAACAAAAGATAAAGATTCCCATGTGCACAGTCATGTTCAGGAGCATTAGCATTAGCATTAGCCTTAGAAACTGGCAGGTTTAACAACACTTCAGAGGAGGACAGACTTCGTTACATGAGCGAGGAAAATTCAGAATGAGGTTTTCTTTGTTCGGTGGTTCTGGTGTGGATAAAAGGATCTATATGAGCAGAATGTCCTCTATTATGATTTATTTTGGTTTTAAGATTAAAAAGAATATGATTATTTTTATATAACTACTACAACTGCATGTTCTGTGTCTTGTAATCCTTTGAGGGCTGTGCCCTTTGTGTGCATGACGTAAAAGAAATCAAATTGATTTAAAATACATATAATAAATATCCACTCGTATGTAAAGAAGGACAACAAATGATTAATACAAATCTATATCAATATAATAACCAGGAAAGCACCACCTTTACTATGACGTCCTGCTCCTAACAGCAGGATCAGCACCTGGCATATCATATAAGATGAATCTTTTCTGCTCCTTTTCATTCAGGATGGGAGACTTTGTGTTTATATTAATTATTAATATAAAGTTATAATATATAGTTATTTGTTGATGAATGAAATAAACTTATTAAATTTTTAAAAAAAGTTTGTCTCTGTCCTTGTCTCTAATCTCTGTGCTAGAACAAAGCATAAAGCTGGTGGTTTGTGTCGTTACGTGTTTCTGGGGTTGTGTGGTGCAGTGGGATTAAAAATCTCTGACCAGTCCCTGGAACAATCTTACAGTTATCCTGCTTGATATCTTCGAGGCATTGGTGACGTCTCTGTCGGCTCTCAGATCAGATCTTTGAGCATTTCACACACAGCAATCGAGTGCTATGAACTGACGAAAACCATCAAGTGTTTTAATGTTTTACCAGATAAAACTGAGACTCTGAGCGCCAGCTATCCTGAGGGAAACTTCAGAGGGAACCAGCTACTAGATGGTTCCATTAGTCTTTGGCCCCCATACCCAGGTCAGACCAGCTACTAGATGGTTCCATTAGTCTTTGGCCCCCATACCCAGGTCAGACCAGCTACTAGATGATTCCATAAGTCTTTGGCCCTTATACCCAGGTCAGACCAGCTACTAGATGGTTCCATTTGTCTTTGGCCCCTATACCCAGGTCAGACCAGCTACTAGATGGTTCCATTGTCTTTGGCCCCTATACCCAGGTCAGACCAGCTACTAGATGGTTCCATTGTCTTTGGCCCCTATAGCCAGGTCAGACCAGCTACTAGATGGTTCCATTGTCTTTGGCCCCTATAGCCAGGTCAGACCAGCTACTAGATGGTTCCATTTGTCTTTGGCCCCTATAGCCAGGTCAGACCAGCTACCAGATGGTTCCATTAGTCTTAGGCCCCTATACCCAGGTCAGAGCATCTACTAAATGGTTCCATTAGTCTTTGGCCCATATACCCAGGTCAGACCAGCTGCTAGATGGTTCCATTAGTCTTTGGCCCCTATACCCAGGTCAGACCATCTACTAGATGGTTCCATTTGTCTTTGGCCCCTATACCCAGGTCAGACCACCAATTTGTAGGTCAGGACCGCTGCGGGCCTCCACCAGAGTTTCCTCTGGTTCCGCCCTACCCAGACATAGTTCACCATCTTTAGGGTCCTATCACACTTGCTCATGCTCCACCATCCCAACAGAGAGGGCGAGATGGGCTGCTGGGATCAGGAAACCACCTGCTGCACACACCATCAAATAAAGAGAATATGTTGACACATTTTTTGTTGACAGAAATAGAGACATTTTGGTAAAGTTTTTATTCTTTAAACTACATTTTAGCCTCATCTTTTTCCTGAACAATATTTCATGTTGAAGTAGTCAGTTAGTGTTTAATGACGTCAGTGTCATCTCGTCATCGTCTCGTCTCAGTCATGGAACAAAGGTTGTTGACAAATATTTTTTATCATAGTCTTTATTAATGAAATTATCACAAGTTGGTAGAGACCAAAACCGAGCTAAAAGAAAGTGAATATTGGACTTTCATTCATCAGGTGAAGATAAAGAAAAGCTAAAAGCTAATGTTGCGTAAAACAGGACACTATTCACACTTATCAGCTTTGTAAGGTGACAATATCAGTGCTATATTTTTGTTCTGCTGCCCCCATGTGACCAAAAAGTAAATCCATTAATGCACCTTTAAAAGAACAGCTTGTCTAAAAATGACAATCCAGTCATTACCTCCTCACCCCCATCTTCAGACAGGATACATGCTAACACTTGTAGCTAAGATGCTACAGTGAAGACTTCAGGTGTTGAGAGGAATGCTGCAGTTTTTCTGTGAAGCTCCAGTTCTCTGTACTAAGAAGATTCATCCACCTCTCCATCAGCATGAGGGTGAGCAGATACTGACATTTTATTTTGACATGAACTGTTCATTAAATGATGTAAAACCAGAGGTCAAAAATGAATAGTGTCTTTTTTAACAACCTGATCCAACCTGCTGAATCAGTGTAGGAACTTCTTGTCCCTCCTTTGCTTCATCTTCTCCATCTACTCTGCAAAGCTCTGATGTGAGTTTGTGTTCAGTTGACTGCTGGTGGCTCTTTAGAAGTTGTTCAGTCAAACAGAATAAATTCTGCGATTCTCTGCAGTCAGATGATTCAGGAAACTCACGGGAGCGGAAGGACAAGGTTTCCCTCCCACCGAATCACAAAATAGGCGACTCTCTCTGTCTCTGAGGGACAAATCATCATCATCATCATCATCATCAGGATAGTCACCATCATCCTTGATTTGACTTGGTGAGCGAGGTTACGCATCCTAATTGTTTGGAACCATGGATTACACAGCATCATGGTGGACGACATTAACCAGGGCTGATTAAAAGTGTCAGCGTTGGATTTTACAGCAGCTATTTTTGGACTTCTCATCACCACAGTACCAGAGTCCAGGACGCTGTGGGATCAGACTGCTGGAGTCCATCATGCTGTACTTCCAGGTGGTGATTCTGGCAGCTACAGTGATGCTGGTTTACTACTGTGAGTTCACGGACACCTTCAGTCCAGCCCAGCAGGGCTTCATCTGTGGAGACCCGACTCTAACGAAACCAGATCCTGGACCTGAGCAGGAGAGCCGCATACAGCCTGTAATTCTGTACTGTGTGGTGGGTGGACTTCCTGTTGTACTGGTGAGTCTACCTGGGATTTGAATATAGAATGTATTGGATGTTTTGTTCCAATGATGCTACTGGTATGCATTGTATAATGTTATGCATATGTGTCAGACCCTAGTAAGAATAGCAGCAGCATTTGCTGCAGCTAATGGGGATCCTAATAAACTAAACTAAACTTAACTGATGGAGAGCTGCAGAGAAGCCTCCTGTCATACATTTTAAAGGGGTAATTAGTATTTTGTAACATCACTTTGGGCTCTGGTGCACAGTGGTGGTGCACAGTGGTGGACAGTGGTGCACAGTGGTGGTGCACAGTGGTGGTGCACAGTGGTGGACAGTGGTGCACAGTGGTGGTGCACAGTGGTGGTGCACAGTGGTGGACAGTGGTGGACAGTGGTGGTGCACAGTGGTGGACAGTGGTGCACAGTGGTGGTGCACAGTGGTGGACAGTGGTGGTGCACAGTGGTGGACAGTGGTGGTGCACAGTGGTGGTGGACAGTGGTGGTGCACAGTGGTGGTGCACAGTGGTGGTGGACAGTGGTGGTGCACAGTGGTGCACAGTGGTGGTGCACAGTGGTGGTGCACAGTGGTGGTGCACAGTGACCCAGTTGTCACATTCAGGCCCAGCTCCCTCATTGTTTAAGCAGCAGATGTAGTTGCATCCCTTCATGCGCCCATGGGCGTGTTGGTCTAATCATGAAGTGTGGTCAGACACATTGATGCATTGCTATTTTGAGGCTGCAGAAAGTGATTACAGCATTGAACAACAAAAACCTCATCTAAAGTCAATGATACTGAATTTTTCTTGCTATTTGGTACATCATATGTGGCCTCATAGGCTGGTTCACCTTCTGATTAGATCACATGTTCCAGCCTTTTTACCTCCGCCAAGGAGGTTATGTGATCGGTTCGGTTTGTCTGTCTGTCTGTCTGTCTGTTTGTTTGTTTGTTTGTTTGTTTGTCTGTCTGTCTGTCTGTTTGTTTGTCTGTCTGTCTGTCTGTCTGTCTGTCTGTCTGTCTGTCTGTCTGTCTGTCTGTTTGTCTGTCTGTTTGTTTGTTTGTTTGTCTGTCTGTCTGTTTTTTTGTTTGTTTGTTTGTCTGTTTGTTTTGTTAGCAGGATTATGCAAAGACTAATAGACAGATTTGCATGAAACGTTCACCTAAGATGGACCCTAGCATATCCTAGAAGTGATTAGATTTTGGTGATGATCCGGTGAGAGATGGGACTGGTACTGCTGGAATAAAGGCCTGGGTCCACCAAAGAGTTTTTTCCCAGCTGAAAATACCAGGTGCTCTTCTGAAAACGCCTAGCTGGGAACACCTGAGAGCACTTTGGAGGCACAGTGTTTTTCAGCTGAGGTGCTTTGGATGCTGTGATACAGAATATCCACAGAAATAATTTGTGTTGCAAGTACCTAATTTTGCGGATAGTTTGTTGTGAAAATACTCCTAGAATGTCTCAAATAAATGACAGAGCTGCTAATAATGATCAGGTTTTTAACATCACCCCCTTTACTACAAGAGAGGTCATTAATGCTCTGAAAAGATCTTAATCCCAGAAAACCCGTTGGTCCAGATAATTTAGACCCTGTCTTTTAAAACTGGCATCAGATTTTATTGGCGAACCTTTGTGTCACATTTCTAACCTGACACTGACAACAAATGAGATCCCCCAGGCTTGGAATGCTGCATTTGTTATTCCCCTCTTGAAAAGGGGGAGACCCAAGCATTTTAAATAATTACAGGCCAATCACTAAACCCCCTGTCTTGGCTAAAGTGCTACAAACCCTGCTCTGTGAGCAAGTACAGGAATTCCTGGCTACAAACTCAATCATATCTAGTCTTCAGTCAGGATTCCGTAAAAATCATAGAACCACTACTGCTGCTGTGAAGGTATTGTATGATATTACTGAACCACTAGATAACAAGCAGTGCTGTCTCTCTTTTTATTGACCTCTCCAAGGCATTTAGTGTTGACCACAATATTCTGATTGGTCGTCTTTTAGCCACTGTTTTTTCATTAGATGCAGTTGGCTGGTTTAAAAATGACCTCACAGACAGAACACAGGCTATTCAGCCAGAGGGAGTTACCTCAGAGGCTCTACAGGTCCAGAAGGGGGTTCCCCAGGGTTTTGTTCTTGGACCGCTGTTATTTACCATATATATAAATTGTCTTGGTCAAAATATTCCAAGTGCAGCCTTCCATTTTTATGCTGATGATTCTGTCATTTATTGCTTCTCACCGACTCCTGCTTAGGCTCTGGAGTATCTTCAGTGTGCTTTTGACAGAGTACAAGAACAGCTTAGTGAACTGCAGCTGGTTCTCAACTCTGAAAAAACAAAACTTATGTTTTTCACTAACTTAAGAGTTGTAAGATCTACATTATCTGTGCAAATTGTTACCAGGAATGGTGACCAGATTGACTTGGTGTCTACTTTTAAATACCTTGGGTTTTTAATTGATGACCAATTGTTTTTTAAGGCACACATTCAACATATTGATAAAAAGCTGAAGCTTTTATTATTTTATTATAGAAATAAGTCCTGTTTTTCTTTTAATGTGAAACAAAAATCACCTGTCCTTGATGATGGTGATGTGTTGTACATGAATGCCTCTGCTCATTGCCTTCATATGCTGGATAGTGTGTATCATGGGGCTCTGAGACTCATTACAAACTGTGGATATCTTACGCACCACTGTGTTTTATACTCATATGTGAATTGGCCTGCTTTATGTACACGCCGCCTTAGCCACTGGTATGTTTTTATTTACAAAGCCATTATCGGCAAATTACCCTCTTATTTATCTTCTCTTTTAACCCGGAAAAATCTAGAAATCACAATCTCCGTTGTCAGGACTTTATACATTTCAGTGTTCCCAAAGCCCCAACGGCTTTAGGATATTTTGTGGCTGATTCCTTGAACAATTTGCAGCCTGATCTTAGACTTTAAAGTTTGGTGAAATCCATTGAATCCAGGCTGTCAATGTGTTCATGTTTTCTGTGATTTTGTTCATGTATTTTGATTTATGTGATTTTATGTGAAACTTTGTGTTGCTGCTATTCTTGGCCAAAAAGATCAACAAAAAGAGAGATCTCTGATCTCAATGGGACATTGAATTGGGATTTCCTGGTCACTATGACATGCTGTTTCACACAACACACAAAAACAAAATGAATCATTTAATTACTTATAAAAAATGTATTCCAACGATTCCTAAATAGTCTCTTCTAAAACTAATCTTTTTTTTGATCTTTTTATCTGTTTGCAGATTTCAGGTGTAGAAATAATTATCTTCCTCCTTCGCTACAACTCAAAGAACCTGTACGACCAAGAGAAGGTTGTCATGATGGGTGACTGTTGCTATGTGAACCCCATGGTGCGACGGACCTTCCGCTTCCTTGGTGAGTTAAGTACAATATTGCACTAAAATAACTAAAACCTGTACTGACATTTTTTATTCAGAATTTCATATCTTTTAAAATTGTTTAATTGAATTTCAAGTCCCATTGTGATTAAAAATCTTTTTTTCAAGTGAGTCCAGGCTAAAACAGGAAGCAGCACCGTTACAGTGTTACAGATGGAACTAGAAGGCATTCAAAGCTGATGCCTCCTTTAGCCCCCTCTAATTCAATCAAAATCTATCCAAAATCAAAAAACAGAGGTAACAAACAAAAACAACTGAAGCAAAAACAACAAACAAATGACTATTATAAAATAAAACATTCATAAGAACCATACATCTACAAGCAGATGTCCTTTTTCCAAATCACTGAGAATAACTTTGAATGTAACCAGTGATTTCAGCTTCTGAACGTTCAAGCAATCAAAGATTCTGGACCAACATACTGAGAAGCTCTTTTTCATAAACTGCTCCTCAGGATGAACAGTTAGTAGAAATAAGTCCTGGGAGTGAAGACTTCAGATTTCCATACTTTTTTGAAGGATGTAGAGACAGCTGTCAGAAAGACTGAAGGCTGGTCGCAGCGTCTCGACTGCATGGGTAACTGAACCATCTCCCTGGATGTCTCTGGATGTCTGAGCCAGGGTTAAACACTGCATGGGTAACTGAACCATGGATGTCTCTGGATGTCTGAGCCAGGGTTAAACACTGCATGGGCTTGATGGATGACTTGCTGGAGAGCAGCAGGACAGGCCCAGTAATTCTAGACTTATAATTAAATTCTCACAGAGCTTATAATACTTTACTGGAGTATGTTCATCACAGTGTTTCTACTTTCACTGAAGTAGAAGTAGAAACTGTGTTGATGTATTTAAATGTAACATGATATGAAAACATGCTGCTTTTAAATGTTGCTCCAATATTAATGATGAAATGTATGTGTGTCTCTGCAGGTGTGTATGTCTTTGGTCTGTTTGCAACAGACATCTTTGTCAACACCGGTCAGCTGATCACAGGAAGTCTGGCTCCTCACTTCCTGTCTGTTTGCAAGCCCAATTACACTGCCCTCGGCTGTCAGGACACGCCGCAGTTTGTCAGCCAATCAGATGCTTGTACTGGTGACCCTGATGACATCACGAGAGCCAGAAAGACTTTCCCTTCCAAAGAGGCTGCACTGAGTCTGTATACAGCAGTTTACCTGGCGGTGAGTGGCTTTGTTGAATGAACACGTGCTGGACTGGAGACCAGTGTAAAGTTTGTTTTCACCACTGCTAAACACCAACACTGGTTCTGAATGTGTCACAGAATGAAAACTATCTTCCTTTTCAGATGTACGTCATGTCCTGCGTCGGTTCCAGTGGAGGTCGTCTGACTGGCCCCCTCCTCAGCCTCTCATTGGTCAGCCTGGCTGTGCTGACAGGCATCAACAGAGTGGCTGAGTACCGAAACCACTGGAGTGATGTCATTGCCGGAGGAGCCATCGGAGGAGCTATTGCTGTCTTTCTGGTATGTTAGCATTCAGCTATAGTAGCTGTTTTTTTTTGTTTTGTTTTTTTTCAACAATATCTTGATTGATTTTATTATTAGTACTATACAATAAAGTTTTAGAACATGTAACAAACAAACCTGCTCTCCCTCCCTTCTCCATAATTCTCAAAATCCCATCTAATGGGAAATAAACAAGCGAAAACAGAGAAATAAACCAAAAACTATTTACAACAGTGATGCGAATTATAGGATGTTACATAAAGTACAGCCCATGTAAAAATTAATTAATTAATTAATTTAAAACATAGTCATGATAATCATTAAAAAATAATAAAAACCATAAATTAAATAGTAATAACAACAATTAAATAAACAAAGTATATTAATACATTTTTTCGTTGGTTTTCTTTTAATTACATCATCATTTGCCGATAACCGGTTAGTGAATTAGGAGTCAACAACAGTTTGTGTTGGTATGTGTGAAAGAATATAAATTGATCTCTGATACCAGATAGCTGTTCAGTTTCAATGAAACGTAAAAAAAGGTTTCAATATCCTGTAAAAACCTTTTGTTACGTAGTTAATTTTTCTAGAGCCAGATTAATCCATTGACTTAGCCTCAGCAGTTATGTTTTAATCTATACACTAACACTACAGTGTCATTTGTGATATTTTCAGTGATTCATTCTACATTCAGTGTTTTTTTTTGGATATGTCTACATATAAAACACATTAATGTTTGCAGATTAGTCATATTAATAATTCAAAAAAAGACCGCACTAAATACACCAATCAAACAGTCTAATTTCTTCATGTTAACAAACAGTATGAGTGTCAATGTGAATGTAATTTACTTCTTCACATGAAGGCAAAGGGCAGAGACAGTCTGCAGAAATCGAAACACAAAGTGTCCAAAAATCACAGAACATAATGTTACAAAGTCATGTTAGAGATCAATGAATTCATCAATAAAAGTAATTAAATGTGGTTAAATCTAAACTCTGATATTGATTTAAAATGAATGACTTTACCCTCACATACAACATACATTAGACTAACCAGAGACCCCAGCCTTTTTCCACAGAGTCAGACTCTGCCTCTCTTTGTCATCCTCAATAGAAATCTTGTCTAATGGGTGAACTCGCTGTAGGACACACACACACACACAAAACACACAAGTTTTTGCTTGAATGAACTTGAATTCCTCTTTTGTGAAACAAGCCATGCACAACAGTCTTGGCTGGGACAAAAAGCTGGGTCACAGAAACACACATGATGATGTTGTATGTCCCTCCAGCACAATGAAAAATATCACACAGTCTCCAAATACAGACCTGACTCTTTATTTGTATGTCTGTATATCTGTTTGTCATACAGAATTAAATGATATAGAACCAATGAGTCTTTCTTTCTTTCTTTCTTTCTTCCTTTCTTTGTTTCTTTCTTTTTTTCTTTCTTTCTTTCTTTGTTTGTTTGTTTGTTTCTGTGCAGGTGGTGTTTGTGGTTCAGTATTTTAGAAAGAGACCTGTGATCTCTCAGAGTCCCTCAGATGCAGGCACAGCTAACACTGATGAGGCTTCAACCCAAATGAATCACACCATGGAAACAAGGAACAAATACCTCCTTACACAGGTAAAACATGTATATACATTATGATACACAGGTAAAACATGTATAAACATTGTGATACACAGGTAAAACATTATATACATTATGATACACAGGTAAATCATGTATAAACATTATGATACACAGATAAAACACGTATAAACATTGTGATACACAGGTAAAACATTATATACATTATGATACACAGGTAAAACACGTATAAACATTATGATACACGGGTGAAACATGTATAACCATTATGATACACAGATAAAACATGTATAAACATTATGATACACAGGTAAAACACGTATAAACATTATGATACACAGGTAAAACATGTATAAACATTATGATACACAGGTGAAACATGTATAAACACTATGATACACAGGTAAAGTATGTATAAACATTATGATACACAGGTAAAACACGTATAAACATTATGATACACAGGTAAAACATGTATAAACATTATGATACACATGTAAAACATGTATAAACATTATGATACACAGGTGAAACATGTATAACATATGATACACAGGTGAAACATGTATAAACATTATGATACACAGGTGAAACATGTATAAACATTATGATACACAGGTAAAACATTATATACATTATGATACACAGGTAAAACATGTATAAACATTATGATAAACAGGTAAAAAATGTATAAACATTATGATACACAGGTAAAGCAATATAAACATTATGATACACAGGTAAAACATTATATACATTATGATACACAGGTAAAACATGTATAAACATTATGATACACAGGTAAAGCATTATATACATTATGATACACATGTTCAGCATTATATACATTATGATACACATGTAAAACATTATATACATTATGATACACAGGTAAAACATGTATAAACATTATGATACACAGGTGAAACATGTATAAACATTATGATACACATGTTCAGCATTATATACATTATGATACACAGGTAAAACATTATATACATTATGATACACAGGTAAAGCATTATATACATTATGATACACAGGTAAAGCATTATATACATTATGATACACAGGTAAAGCATGTATATACATTATGATACACATGTAAAACATGTATAAACATTATGATACACATGTAAAACATGTATAAACATTATGATACACATGTAAAGCATTATATACATTATGATACACAGGTAAAACATTATATACATTATGATACACATGTAAAACATTATATACATTATGATACATATGTAAAACATTATTTCCATTATGATACACAGGTAAAACATTATATACATTATGATACACATGTAAAACATTATTTACATTATGATACACAGGTAAAGCATTATTTACATTATGATACACATGTAAAACGTATAAACATTATGATACACATGTAAAGCATTATATACATTATGATACACAGGTAAAACATTATATACATTATGATACACATGTAAAACATTATTTACATTATGATACACAGGTTAACATTATATACATCATGATACACAGGTAAAACATGTATATACATTATGATACACATGTTCAGCATTATATACATTATGATACACAGGTAAAGCATTATTTACATTATGATACACATGTAAAACATTATATACATTATGATACACATTTAAAACATTATATACATTATGATACAAATGTAAAACATTATATACATTATGATACACAGGTAAAACATTATATACATCATGATACACATGTAAAACATTATTTACATTATGATACACAGGTAAAACATTATATACATTATGATACACATGTAAAACATTATATACATTATGATACACAGGTAAAGCATTATTTACATTATGATACATATGTAAAACATCTATAAACATTATGATACACATGTAAAGCATTATATACATTATGATACACAGCTAAAACATTATATACATTATGATACAGATGTTCAGCATTATATACATTATGATACACAGGTAAAGCATTATATACATTATGATACACAGGTAAAACATTATATACATTATGATAGACAGGTAAAGAATTATATACATTATGATACACAGGTAAAACATTAGATACATTATGATACACATGTAAAACATTATTTACATTATGATACACAGGTAAAACATTATATACATTATGATACACATGTAAAACATTATATACATTATGATACACAGGTAAAGCATGTATATACATTATGATACACATGTAAAACATATACATTATGATACACATGTAAAACAGTATATACATTATGATACACAGGTAAAACATTATATACATTATGATACACATGTAAAACATTATTTACATTATGATACACAGGTAAAACATTATATACATTATGATACACATGTAAAACATTATATACATTATGATACACAGGTAAAGCATGTACAAACATTATGATACACAGGTAAAACATTATAAACATTATGATACACAGGTAAAGCATTATAAACATTATGATACATAAACATTATGATACACAGGTAAAGCATTATAAACATTATGATACACAGGTAAAACATGTATAAACATTATGATACACAGGTAAAGCATGTATAAACATTATGATACACAGGTAAAGCATGTATATACATTATGATACACAGGTAAAACAGGTATAAACATTATGATACACAGGTAAAGTATGTATAAACATTATGATACACATGTAAAACATGTATAAACATTATGATACACAGGTGAAACATGTATAAACATTATGATACACAGGTAAAACATGTATAAACATTATGATACACATGTAAAGCATTATATACATTATGATACACAGGTAAAGCATTATAAACATTATGATACATAAACATTATGATACACAGGTAAAGCATTATAAACATTATGATACACAGGTAAAGCATGTATATACATTATGATACACAGGTAAAACAGGTATAAACATTATGATACACAGGTAAAGTATGTATAAACATTATGATACACAGGTAAAACATGTATAAACATTATGATACACAGGTAAAGCATGTATATACATTATGATATAGAGGTAAAACATGTATAAACATTATGATACACAGGTAAAACATGTATAAACATTATGATATAGAGGTAAAACATGTATAAACATTATGATATAGAGGTAAAACATGTATAAACATTATGATACACAGGTAAAACATGTATAAACATTATGATACACAGGTGAAACATGTATATACATTATGATACACAGGTAAAGCATGTATAAACATTATGATACACAGGTAAAACATGTATATACATTATGATACACATGCAAAACATGTATAAACATTATGATACACAGGTAAAGCATGTATAAACATTATGATACACAGGTAAAACATGTATATACATTATGATACACATGTAAAACATGTATAAACATTATGATACACGGGTAAAGCATGTATAAACATTATGATACACAGGTGAAACATGTATAAACATTATGATACACAGGTAAAACATGTATAAACATTATGATACACAGGTGAAACATGTATATACATTATGATACACAGGTAAAGCATGTATAAACATTATGATACACAGGTAAAACATGTATATACATTATGATACACATGTAAAACATGTATAAACATTATGATACACAGGTAAAGCATGTATATACATTATGATACACATGTAAAACATGTATAAACATTATGATACACAGCTAAAGCATGTATATACATTATGATACACATGTAAAACATGTATAAACATTATGATACACATGTAAAACCTGTATAAACATTATGATACACAGGTAAAGCATTATAAACATTATGATACACAGGTAAAGCATGTATAAACATTATGATACACAGGTAAAACATGTATAAACATTATGATACACATGTAAAACATGTATATACATTGTGATACACATGTAAAACATTATATACACTATGATACACATGTAAAACATTATAAACATTATGATACACATGTAAAACATGTATAAACATTATGATACACAGGTAAAGCATTATATACATTATGATACACAGGTAAAGCATTATAAACATTATGATACACAGGTAAAACATGTTAGACATTATGATACACATGTAAAACATGTATAGACATTGTGATACACATGTAAAACATTATATACACTATGATACACATGTAAAACATTATAAACATTATGATACACATGTAAAACATGTATAAACATTATGATACACAGGTAAAGCATTATATACATTATGATACACAGGTAAAGCATTATAAACATTATGATACACAGGTGAAACATGTATATACATTATGATACACAGGTAAAGCATGTATAAACATTATGATACACATGTAAAGCATTATATACATTATGATACACAGCTAAAACATTATATACATTATGATACACATGTTCAGCATTATATACATTTTGATACACAGGTAAAGCATTATATACATTATGATACACAGGTAAAACATTATATACATTATGATAGACAGGTAAAGAATTATATACATTATGATACACAGGTAAAACAATAGATACATTATGATACACATGTAAAACATTATTTACATTATGATACACAGGTAAAACATTATATACATTATGATACACATGTAAAACATTATATACATTATGATACACAGGTAAAGCATGTATATACATTATGATACACATGTAAAACATATACATTATGATACACATGTAAAACAGTATATACATTATGATACACAGGTAAAACATTATATACATTATGATACACATGTAAAACATTATTTACATTATGATACACAGGTAAAACATTATATACATTATGATACACATGTAAAACATTATATACATTATGATACACAGGTAAAGCATGTACAAACATTATGATACACAGGTAAAACATTATAAACATTATGATACACAGGTAAAGCATTATAAACATTATGATACATAAACATTATGATACACAGGTAAAGCATTATAAACATTATGATACACAGGTAAAACATGTATAAACATTATGATACACAGGTAAAGCATGTATAAACATTATGATACACAGGTAAAGCATGTATATACATTATGATACACAGGTAAAACAGGTATAAACATTATGATACACAGGTAAAGTATGTATAAACATTATGATACACATGTAAAACATGTATAAACATTATGATACACAGGTGAAACATGTATAAACATTATGATACACAGGTAAAACATGTATAAACATTATGATACACATGTAAAACATTATATACATTATGATACACAGGTAAAGCATTATAAACATTATGATACATAAACATTATGATACACAGGTAAAGCATTATAAACATTATGATACACAGGTAAAGCATGTATATACATTATGATACACAGGTAAAACATTATATACATTATGATACACATGTAAAACATTATATACATTATGATACACAGGTAAAGCATTATTTACATTATGATACACATGTAAAACATGTATAAACATTATGATACACATGTAAAGTATTATATACATTATGATACACAGGTAAAGCATTATATACATTATGATACACAGATAAAACATTATATACATTATGATACACATGTAAAACATTATATACATTATGATACACATGTAAAACATTATATACATTATGATACACAGGTAAAACATTATATACATTATGATACACATGTAAAGCATTATATACATTATGATACACAGGTAAAGCATTATATACATTATGATACACATGTAAAACATTATATACATTATGATACACATGTAAAACATGTATAAACATTATGATACACATGTAAAACATTATATACATTATAATACACAGGTCAAACATACATATACTGATTTTCTTTTCAAATAACAAATACTGTATAAGAGTGCACAACATACCAAACTGTATATGAAAACCTCTCTGTCCATATGTTTTTCTGACATTACATAAATTGAAGGTTTACATTGTTTTACTTTTAAACAATGAGACATCTACATTTAGTTCACTACATATTATTTTTAGAGGCAATTTTTAATTAAACTGACTTATTTCCTGCGTATTTTCTACTCCTCTAGAGCCCAGGATCCTGTACAGAGGTCACATGACTGTGACCCCTCCCCCTTTCCCCACAACACCAAGGGGAAATGGAAGTCACCTGTTCTACATACCTGTTCTACACCTGGACCCTCATATTTCAAGACTGTAGCCTCTCTCCGTTTAAAGGAACAAAAATGAAAATTCAGTCATTACCTATGCACCCCCATGCTGATGGAAAGTCAGGTGAAGTTTGTTCCTCTGCAAAACATTTCTAGAGCTTCACAGCAAAGTTGCAGCAACACTGCAGCATTCTCTTAAACAACTGGAGAAGATGAGGACTCGTTTTAAAACCTAAAAACAAAAACTTACCCAAAACAAATATAAAATGGCTCCATGCAGTGCTTAGGTGTAGTTCAAGTCTCCATCTCAGAGAGTCCAAATTGATTTGAAAAGATGTTATTTACACGGCTGAGCTGATACATATTCTACACTCCATACAACAACTACATTCAAGGGTTTTCTCAAGAACAATATTTTCTGGCAGTGTTTGTTCCATCTAGAATGTCTGTCAATAAAGCACACACCTCCTTCAAGGCTGAACCATCCTACACATTTACAGTACAGTTAGTTTGTCATGTCTCTGTCCTCCAAAAATCCTCCAGTGGTTTTGTCTAATTATTGAAACGTTGAAAAAAGACATGTTTTGCAATATTTAAAAAAAGTGGAAATAAAATGCCTGCATCTGCCACATCCATATCAAAATTCAAGGGGTTCTTTCCTGGCTCATGCTCCATCCTCCCACCCAGTTTAATAGAAGTGTGTTCATTAGTTCTGGTGTAAACCTGCTAACAAACAACCAACCAACTGGACAGCAGTAGCCCCAGTAGCCATTGCACCTGAAAGCAACAGTCCCATGATAGTTTGACCCTCTTAATTTGACTCCTTGACCCTAAAAATCTGCCTAGAATATGGAGTCACACGGGTGTTTTGACCCATTTTAGGCATCAAAGGGTTAATAGTTATTAAAAATATTTGACTAATGGAGGTTTTCTTTCTGATTATTTCTTCCATGGCACAAGTCCCACCCATCCACCCAGTTTCATGTTATTCTGTCTCGTAGTTTATATGTAATTAATATAAATAGTCCAAAGAACCCTGTCCTGTAAAGGTTCATAAAGATTTTTTAAAATTCTGACCACGCCCCTTTACCGTTTCTTCTCTGCCACAAACCCAACCTTTCTACCAGGTTTCATGAAAATCCATCCAATAATTTTGGTGTAAACATCCTGACAGAGAGGCAGAAACATAACCTCTTGTTTTCATTTCAAGATGGTACTTTGGCTGCATAAGAAACAGTTTTGTTGTTTCGGTTACATGTAACTTTATTTTGTAATTTGTTTGCATGTCTTTTTTTAAGTTTGTTCAATGGTGAAAATGTCACAGTGGAAATATAACATAATTATAACCTAAGAATAATTTACCTCCTATGTGATGCCTTGAAATATTGTGTGATGTGTTTTGTTCACATGTAATCTATTACTGTTGATGATGTTTCATGATGTGTTTGAGAGTACAGTCTAATGTATTATTCAAACTCACAGGCCAGCTAAGAGATTACTTATTTTCTTATACTCCTACTGTGTTTTGTCTCTCATGTTTTGCCCCGTCGGCATGGTGGTGCAGTGTGTAGTGCTGTCGCCTCACAGCAAGAAGGTCCTGGGTTCAAATCTCCATGTTCTCCCCATGTCTGTGTGGGTTCTCTCCGGGTTCTCCAGCTTCCTCCCACCACCAAACACATGCAGTAGAGGTGAACTGGTGACTGTAAATTGACCATAGGCGTGAATGTGAGTGTGAATGGTTGTTCGTCTTTCTATGTGGCCCTGCAATGAACTGGTGACTTGTCCAGGGTGAACCCTGCCTCCCGCCCAAAGTCAGCTGGGATAGGCTCCAGCCCCTCCGCGACCCTACACAGGATAAGTGTTTACAGAAAATGAATGAATGTATTGCCCCTTAGTACTCATCCTACTATTCAAAAACATTTCACTGTGAATCCAAACAAGACCTGACAAACATTCAGACACTGATGGTCAAAGTTACGATGAGACTTTTCTGTAACTTTCTGTAAAAAATCATAATCCTATAATATCAATATCAATATCAATATCCTGACATACTGTGTAGATGAAGACATATTTGTCCCTTTGTTGTATGCATGCAGATGTAAGTAACAGTTTAGTGACATAATGAAGTAGGACCTTCCCTCATGTTGCATGTGGCTGTCATATGATCAGACCGAATGAGTGATTTCTACATGACCAATATATACAAGCAGACACACGTTTGAAGGTGTTTCAGTATTTGACGTAGCTGAGATGACTTTTGAAAATGTGCAGTGATGTGATGTGAGCAACAGGAAAATAAAATAGATTATAAAATGTCAAACAGGTTAGTAGTTAAACAAATTTATAAAATTTTAATTTATTTTTTCTGTACTGTCTCTTATCTGCTGGACACAGACGTAACTGCAGCTTACTGATAAAGTGAAGCACACACAGTGGCGTTCTCAGGCTTTCTTACAGTTTAGGGCCTGAAAAAAAACATGCCAGACTAAAGTAAATATTTGGTCAACAATTAGAAAAAAATGTAATTCAATAAAATCGTTTTTTCAATCAATTTGTAATATAGTTTGAGGTTGTTTGGAGTCGTATTTGAGTGGTTTCAGGGAACGTACTGGTGCAGCAGCCAGTCTGGGACAAAATCACTTTTTCAACATGTTGTTTAAAGTCTGAGCAATCAAATGCAGCAATCGTCTCTGTAGTGTTCATATTCCCACGATACGACTTTAAAGCTCATGAACACACCTAAGTCGAAACAACGGCTTCCTAAATGGGCTTCCGAGGAGCAGTGGTGGACTCAGGTTTTCTGAGGGCATGGGCGGGGAAAAAATGGACCTGCTGTCTGGGTGGGGCACCAATATGCAGGAAGTTGTGATGCATTCATGGTGAAACAGTTACACACCCTCATTAAAATTTAAATGATTTTATCTCTTATTATTACTACACCAGAGAACTCTTATTTATTTAAGCATTTAGAGATACATGAAGGCGAACAACAAATCTACTAGCATCTAGGGCAGTGTATGATTCTGCGTCACATATTTTCCACCTAGAGGACACCCCAGAGGGAACTTCATCACATTTTCTTAAGTGGAAAGGCACTCCAGGAAGCACTTTTATCACCCTGAAGTAATACTTGATACTTGTAATATTAGTTACTTTTTTAAAATTCATGTTCAAGTTCATGCTAGAACCCAGCCCACCTATGACTTAAGTTAATTTAATTTAACATAACATAACATAGATTACTTAGCTACATTAGTTATTCTAAATCACATGTAGACATTTGTTTTGGTCATTATAAGTATGTTTTTATCAAAAGAGAACCTGTAATAACACTTTGTCTTATTATATGTCAGTAACCTCTCATTTCAGGTCGAAAGTATCAGCACATAATCATTCATCATCATTAACATCACATATTTCTTTAAATGCAGGTTCAAGTTCCATAATATATCCACAATGAAAACAAAAAGTACTGCTAATTGTTTTTAAAAAAATCTAATTTTCATTATCACTATTAGTAAAACCAATCTCCAAAATGTCAAAAAGTAATTGAAACTAAACAGTTTTAATAGCAGGGAGTTATTTTTTTGTAACAAATATCTGACAACAGAAGAAACATTTTGTCTGGATGTGTCAGTTCAACCACGGATTTAATACTCATCTCACTGCTATTGGCTGGCAGGAGGACAGCCAACTGTCAATCAGCTGTAAAACATACACACACAAGTAGCCCCGCCCACCTACATATTCAGCCGGGTGGCCTCGAGCTCTCCGCGCAACCGAGGCACGAGCGTCCAACTCTCCAGAAGCGGAAGTTCTACAGTAAGGTACGATGAACACGCGCTACTGCATGTTTGTCTTTTATTCTGTTAATATCTGTCAATTAATAAGCGTCCTCTAGCTGATTAGTATTGTTTAATTATTTCTTTAATTATTGATTTAAATAGGTGAGGCAGCTAGCGGGTATTGTTATTGGGAATTATATTGAGTGTTAGTTTATCAAACTTTAGTCACACAAACCGGCTTAAAGTCAAACAAATGTTTTAAATGGATATTATGGTGACGTAAATCTGTTGAGTGTGAGAGAAAAATAAGACAGAGAGAGAGAGAGAGAAGAGAGGTAGAGATAATTCCTTAATTCTGTTTAAGCTTCAGTTTCTCCTCACTGCTGCTCGTCCCTGTCGGGGTTTGAACCAAGTAGTGACACATAATGCTTCTATCCCTGGTGTATCCTGAGCACTTTATAATGCACATACTCTAAGATTAGCGCTTTAGCTTTGAGCAGTCATCTACTCCCAAACTTCAAATTAATCGTTCTGTCAAATACAAATAAGTTTTCTGTGTGTTTTCATGATCTTGACTTGACACTGGTTTGTACTTATTGTGTAACAGTGTCCTGCATCACTGGTGCGTTCTTTTGTTTTCAGATCACATGAAGGCCTTGTTTAATGTTTTTGTGAATCCACTATATTTAAGGGATTTACTGTTAAAAAGCCTAAAGTTGATTCTGAAAAGTTGAAATAAACCACAAAAAAATAATCTTTGTTCAATATTAAGCATGATGTTCTTTCCAGATTAATTGCTTTCCAGAATGAAAAATCAGAAACCCACTTAAGCCCTGCTGTATAACATAAAAAATGTGGAACAAAATATAGATCCAAAATATATATCTAAACAAATGATGTTGTATGTAGGAGGTGATCTCATTTAAGTCTGATATTAATCTCATACAAAGCTGATAGATCACCAATAAACTAATAGAGTCGTGAATTCAAAACAAAATAAAAGTGCAAATTATATAGAATTGCATATGAAATGCTAAGATAGTACTAAAGCAAACACAGTTTAAATATTCAATAGCAGTAAATTTACAACACCATAAAACAGTGAAACAGTGGATATACGGAGGTGCATATATACATACTAAAATGATGATACGAGATAAATGTTAGACTTTGCAGATGATCAGCTGAACACATGGTGGTCACACACATGGTCATTCTGCCCACACTGTAGCTGGTAAACAGATGGTTCACACAGATTAACATGAGCAGATTAGCTCAGTGTAGCCACTGCTTTTCTGACTGACAGGTTGATGGAAACTCTACTCAGCTTTTATTCCATTAGATTTTTTGTCCATTTTGCCTTTATTGAGACAGGACAGCTGAAGATATGGAAGATAAAGGAAATGGGGAGAGAGAGTAAGGGATAGATGCAGCAAAGGGCCTAGAGTGGGAAATGAACCCACGGCCACCGCTGGAGGGCTGCAGCCTCTTAAACCACTGCGCTATCTGTGCCCCACTCAGCCTTTATTTAGAAGAAATGAGAGAAAAGTCAGTCTGATTACTGCCTGGCTGTTTGATAGACTTGTTTCCCTTTATCTAGGAGAGGATTGGATAAATGGAGGGCTGTCTGACTGTGACTGGAGGGCGTCAGATGAAGCCCTGCCTCAGGCTGACAGAGGCCTTGTCTGAGAGAGTTAGGGCAGAATAATGTGTCGTCGATCTCCTTCACTGTGGATGAACTCGTTTGTTAAGATGACTTAGAGCTAAATTAATCTGAGACCCTTTTCTCCTGGCTGACCTGAGGCAAAAACATGATGACATCATTTTTGTTTAGCTATGAGCAAAGCTGCTGACCTTACATACAGTATAAGGGGCTTAGGGGGCATTGGTAAAATACCTGCATCATTAAAATCTCATCATGTAAACTGCAGTATAAGAATTTGTGCCTCACAGCAGCCACCTGGATTTTCACTTTGGCAAATGGTGACCTGGAAATAGAAGCAGTAAATGTGTGTGTTTCTAAGAATATCCTCCACCCTGTATGTATGTATGTATATATGACCCCACTATGAACTCTTCTGACCCACATCTATATTAAACATACAGCCAACCTCCTTGCCTTTATACATACTGCTGACTCAGCAGGGTCAGAAATGAGCCCAGGCAAAAGCTGTATTTCACATTTATCTTTATTTAATAAGAAATCAATAAGAAATCATTTTTCCAGTATTTTTGAGCTCTCGTGACTTCATACATAGAGGAGATAGTTACATGACATTTTCACATTTGAGCTCTGTTAAAAACTGCAACCAGATCAGTTTTACATCCACCCCAGGTTTTCTCAATCTAAAGCCAAAATATCCTTTTTGTTCAGCATGATTTTTTCTATAACTAACTCTGAGCATCAACATCATGGGATTTATTATAGTTTCAAGCAAACCTGCACTGATTTAATCTCTATGACACAGAGTAATAGAAACAAGCATTGGTAACCCTGGATGTGTTTTCTGTTTTCTGTTTGGGTGAAAACTCCTGGGTCATATCAACCTGTGGGATATATGCGGTCAAAACAAGTTATAACATACAAAGGTCTCACTTTTACATACATTTTCATACCAGGCTTATCTTCTAGCCACGATTCCTTCTGTGTAAATGATAAATGGACTGTACTGATATAGAGCCTTTCTAGTCTGACTGACCAATCAAAGCTTTACAATAACAGCCAGCATTCACACCAACATTCACACCAACATTCACACC
>CM075198.1:25994406-26026906 GCA_037577475.1 Chaunax sp. Z400 | reverse complement strand
AAGGTGATCATCATATACAATATCCAGCGTTTTTCACATTATCAGTGTTTTTTATGCTGATAGAATGAATGAATCAGAAAATGTGCTTCTATGTTGTCGTCACTCTATGATCTGACTCAGTGTCACACCCACAACACTTATTGGTCACGTCACAAGTAATAGCCTGTCAACAATCAATAATCTGAACTAGTAGAGTGATTAATACGTTCATGGCTTGACGTAGAAGGAGTCAATTTGTGAAAGTGATAAATTTCTATATAATAATAATTTCCCTGCTTTATATATATACAGTATATTACAGAAAAAAAAGATGTAAGAATATCAGATTTTTCTAATATCGTGCATCCCTAGTATCTGATGTAATTAACTGTATCTCCTTGCTTGTCCACTTCCTCCTCACTGTAATTTCTCTCTCTCTCTCTGTCTCTCTCTCTCCCCTCCTCTGTGTCTGTCCTGAAGCAGGATGGAGGAGTTTGACCTGCTGAAAGAGAGGCTGCAGGCCATCACGGTAAAGTTTGACTCTTTAATGTGATCAATGATGAAGTGAAACACCAGTGTTGGAGTTGTTTAGTCAGACCACTAGTATCTGCTGCAGTAAAGGAACTAGGGTTGTAACAAACAGTCCGAAGCTTCAAGACCTCGCTTGTAATGTTATCATTTGATTTTTTATGGCACATCTATTCATTCTGTTTAAACCTGGTATTTCTGCACAGTTGCAGATGAAGATTAGGCTGTACTATTTGTATTGTACTATTTGATTGTACTATTTGATTGTACTATTTGTATTGTACTATTTGTATTGTACTATTTGTATTGTACTATTTGATTGTACTATTTGATTGTACTATTTGTATTGTACTATTTGTATTGTACTATTTGTATTGTACTATTTGATTGTACTATTTGTAGAATAAGATTCCAGTGGTGGTTGTGTTTTAGACTCACATGATCCACATATTTCGAGGAACTGCAGAGAATTCTACAGTTCAAAAGTCAAGACTGATTGAAAAAGAAAAATATGATCATTTCCAAAAACCACATCTTATTATCTAAGAAAATAATCTGCTTTAATGTATTGTTTACATTAAGTCTTGCTTTGCTGCAGTCAGAACTCTTTGCTTTCTGACTTGCAGCACATAAAGCTGCAGGCCTGGACTGGGATTTAAAAATCAGCCCCGGACTTCTGCCCAGACCGGCCCACTACAATCAGTCAGACACCAATCAAATCACGTGGTTTATTTATTTACTGTTTACCAAGTTTATACAAATATTAAATAATTAAACCAGTTCAGTAAATCCAGAGAGAATATGAATAGATTAATAGATACAGATAGATATCTGTTATTGAAATGTCAACAAATGACATCAAGACAGAAAAATGTGTTTACGTACTAACATAAAGAAAACTCTCGGCACTACTGGGTTCTTGGCCTTTTGTTGAGGACGATATTTGAAAACAGCTGAACTGGTTTGGGACGGGCAGAATAATTTAATGTTGGGCTGGAGCTTGAACTGGCAATTTCCTCCTGGCTTGTACTGGACACTGGACCCAACACAAGCCTGAACATGTGAGAAGGAGATGATTATGATTGGGTGATGGATGAACATGATAAGTGCAGTAATGACTCTGCAATGCAATATTGTTTTCTATATTTATAGCTAACTAGACATAGGATAAACGTCCATATTAAGCCAATCATGTGTTCTATCCAAGGTCCTTGGAAAACAAAACTAAAACAGCCTTCCACCAGGCCACAGACAACCAGCCCACAGGGAATTCTCCCAGTACTCCTGATGGCCAGTCCATCCGTGCAAAGCTGTGATATTAACAGTGGTCCAGCAGTAATTGAACAGCAACATATAACATTTAAAAACTCAACAGACCTTAATAACAGAAATGCTATTTCAGCTGTTAACCTTTCCTGGCTCAGTTTCCTTCTCAGTTTTACTCTGCTCAGTTTATTTCCCTTCACTTTGCAGGCAATTTGGAAACAACATGTGAATTTCAGTTTGGTGTGGAGAAGCTGCAGCCTTTATTTACTGAGAAAGTGAAATCCTCTTTGTACATTTAGTGCTAAACTTAGAAGTTGCTGCTCTCTCTTTTTCTCCTGCTCCCCTTCGTTCACCACCGCTCTCCTCACTGCATGAAGGAGCAGAAGTTCAGCCCCATAATGTCCTGCAAACCTCACTGATACCAGCAGGTATCGCTGTGTATGGTCCGTGACGTCCATGTTCATCTGTAACAGAGATTGTCAGGAACGAATCACAGGCACACACACTGACATATGGCACACATTTAATCTGATGAGTCACTTTATTCAAACAGGATTTTGATTGAAGGTGTTTTTGAGGGTGATGACATCATAAAATATGATGACAGACAGCTCAATAAAAGCTTCAAATGTAAATAACTGACATTTGGTACAGCCCTAAAACTAACCTATACAGTCATTATTCATAAATCTGCAGCATTCAGTTGACTTTACATTAGTTTATTGTGATCCATGTTCTTTTCTTAAATGCAACAGGACAAACATCACATTCAGGAAGACATCAGACAGAAGAAACTGGAACTGGACCAAGAGAAACTCAAACTACAGCATCTAAAGGTCCACAACATTCATTATTACATCATTGAATCCACACTTAAAGGTTTACTCCCACTCAGTATTTTCCTCCTCAAGGCCTGTGAAGAATTTTTAAAGTAACCACAATACTTTAATTCAGTAGGATGAATGCTATTCTACAGCCTGATGTAACAGTAATATTTTTAGCACAGCGGAAAACGGAGAACAATTCTGTTTTTAAACCCCTGAGGGGCGAATATTCTGAAGTAAACAAACATTTTCAAATTCGGTGACGTCCTCCCCAAGGGCTTTCCCAGGTTTCTATGTTCTACTAATTGCTGAAGCGGGCAATGCAAGTTGAATATGTCGTTATTTTTGTGTTATGAACTCATAGAAACACTCAGTCATACTTACTGGTTGTGGACTATCTTCCTCCATTGAATTTGCGGTAGAGCTTGTACTTCTGCGAACACGCATAAACGACAGGAAGCTGCTGGGAAATGACGGTCAGGTGTGGAAATCCAAACAAATTTCCCCACGGAATTCCCTTTCATTAGGCATTTTTTCATTTGAATTATACATTGAAACTTGACCAAATAATAAACTGATATTTATTCATTGATATGCCGAATTTTGGGTGGAACGCATTTTGTATGCCTAGACTGTTAGTTGAGTGGGAGCATACCTTTAAGATAGTCTGAATTTACACTTAAAATTGTGTGAATTGACACTTAAGATAGTCTGAATTGACATTTAACATTGTCTAAACAAATCTGACAATAACACTAGATGTGTAACCGTGTGGATGGATGTGTATTAGTTGTTATTATCATGAGTAATAACTCCTGTTTGTCCACAAATGTTGGTATTGTTGTTCTTGTGATCTCTACAGGTGTTGTTGTCACCATTAACTATGTAACAGTTTGAGGAAATCACATTGGCTGAAAGCTGTAGGTGTAATCTTCAATGACATTTCATCTTAATCCACGTTATTGAAGTTTGTGTTCTGTCCCTTTGAATCATCAGAAAAAATCTCTGAGAGAGCAGTGGCTCCTACAGGACTCAGCTTCCCACAATGCAACAGACTCACCACAGCAACAGAGCCTGGATGCCAGACAACTGCAGCTCAGTATCCACAGGTACACCCACACACACACACACACACACACACACACACACACACACACACACACACACACACACACACACACACACACACACACACACACAGCAGGAGGTGTTGCTCACCTGCTCTGTGTCCATCAGGATAGAGATGGAGGTGGAGTCTCTGGAGAGACAGGAGTCCATTATCTCTACCAATGAGAGCTGCATCCTCAACAGACTGAGGGCTGTGGAGAAAAGTTCAGAGGACATTATCAAGGTACACACACACACACACACACACACACACACTGCCTCTCACAGCTGTACTTTTGTGCTTTTGTTGTGCTGCTTTAACTGATGTGTTTCTGTCATCTAGGAGGTCCAGGACAGCTTTGTTCCTGGTGAGTCATGGCATTCGATGTTAAACCAACATCACACATAAATCTATGTTAACAGTTCTTTTTTCCATCCCACAGAGCCATTACAGGTCCCTACAGGGATCCCTGAAGTCCCAGAATGCATCTCTCCACCAGCCAACACACACTCTGAACCAAACACACCAAGAAAGAGTGAGATCATTTCTACTTGCTCCTGTAGAAACATTCAAAGCACACTGAACTTTACAGTTTCTTACAGAGTCTTCATAAGTTCAGGGTTCGTATCCTGTTGATTGATGACAAGAACCTTTAATGGCTACTGAAAAGCTTTGTTTTAGTATCACACAGTTGAACTGAAAACTTGATTTGTTGATCTCCATATCGATGTTAGTGAGGTCACCCAGAATGCAGAGGGAGGGGGAAGCTGGGTTGTGGCACCCTAGACATGCTGATAGGTCTTCACATATCTTCTGCCAGAATTTATTGACAGGTTCACATAGCATGCATATAACAATCCTTTATGCTACCAGTGCAATGCAAGCAAATGTTTGAATGTGTAAGACCCATTCTGAACATCCTTTGTCCTGTCTAATACATTCTATGAAGACTTTTGTACTGTATGAGCTGTAGCGTGGGGCATTTGGTCATTTTAAAGGTAATACAACAGACGGGATACAAAGGGACAGACAAAGACAAACTCATCTACTGGCAAAGGGAAAGGAAAAAAAACCCAGAAAAAACAGCATATCCGCTCTAATTTAAATGGTATAACTTTGTAAGATGCTTTTAATCCAAGACTACATCACCCGTTATTTGTGAATACAAGATACAAACAGATCAGGTCCTCCTTTTACACCAAAAAGGGTTTGAATGTTAGAATCATGTACTGTGTTTTCGAAGGAGACTGGTTTGAAGTTTAGCACACGACAGAGGGATTGGTGGAGTTGGTGCCAGCAGACTTATTAAAGCCCTTACTGTATTTTGATATGACTCGTAGACAACTCACCACATGATATGGGTTGATGTCTTTTGGGCTCTATCTTCATGATAAGAAGTCTCAGGTGTGGAGATTTGAGGTTCTGATCTAGGTCTTCATAAAACTTCTTCATCTTAGCTTTTTCAAAACCAGGATTATGTCTCAGTCAGATTTCTGAAGTGATCATTGTGTATAATGAAAGTAGCCTACACCAGTGTATTCATGTAGATAGAAGATTTGACCACTATGTGATGTTCACATAGACACATCACATACATTCATTGTCTGTTTTCCCTCTCTGTCTCAGCTCTGTTTGCCATGGAGATCAATGTGAGTAAAAACCTGTCGACTGGGGAGAGCACAGTACTTTCTACTGCAACAGTTCCTCCTGAGGAGTTGAACCAACGCTCTGGGCTCAAGGTGTATGACGACGGCAGGAAGTGTGTTTATGCCTTCAATTCAAAAAAGGTATTGTGATTTAAAGAGATTTAATTAGGAATGCATGATAAGTATGAAACTCTAAATGGGAAATTTCTGTTATCTTCTATCTGCTCATAATAAAATTATAACCAATAAATGGAGCTGATAACATACAGTCAGACCGGTCTAAGAAGACCACTCCAGGGACTGGAGAAAAGTGGCCACATTGGACAGGTGGTCTTCTTCTAGAGATAGCAGACTGGTTCACAACAAAACAGAGACCTAACAGTTTCCAGGTTTAAGTAATGCACTTTAATGGTTATACTCCCTTAAACATAAACAAAGAAAAATGGCTGAAATAAACTATTTCTAATTTTTTTAATATTTGATTTGATTTCTGGAAATCAATTCTCCCGACCCCAAGATTGGCATCTTGTGACCCCCATGTTGGGAACCCCAGTCTGGACGAGACTTTAATGTCGTTTAATGTTCTTAAAACATGTGGACGGGCTGACTTACCAATGATCGCTGGCTTCTCCTTTCCTCCTGACATGTTTGTGACAACATGATGGTCAGATGATCTTTTTTCCTGCTTTCTCCACTGCATTGTTCACCTTTCAGAAACAATGTCTTTGTTTACGTCGTTCAGAAAACGTGTCCGGACTCATCCGTCTTGTAGATATCCTCTGGAGAGTACCTGGTGGGGTTTTTTCATCTAGTCCTCCACCGCAGTGTTGTTAAAGCCGACCGTCCCGTTAGCACCAATGTTATGGCGTTTCATGAAACTCTGCAGCCAGCTGTTGGAAGCTTTGAAGTCACTTCACAGAGGTCCTCGATGAACTTCGAGGCCTGTTCCTGTAACTTTGGTCTGGTGCACAGCATAAGTCGGGATGTTGTGTCCCAGCAGAGTCGGTCGATTTGCTGGTTTCCTGTCAGTCCGGTGTTTCTCTTCCTGCAACTTGGAGCATTGTTTTTGTAGCTGTCCAAGTTTTCTCTCTTTCTCTTGAGAAAGTAAATGGAAAAGTCCTGCTTTATACCGCTGCTAAACACTGTTTACGTTTAATGCTGAACAAGAAAACTACGTGTGTGCTGTCCTTATAGCCAGTGATTGGCTGCCTGTGGGTCTCCAGCCATGCTAGTCATGGTCGTGTTGGACGGGTGGGCTTCTTGTACAGGAAACTTAATGTTAATGTTAATGTGAAGTAAAACAGGACTGTGAAAAAGCATCTTCGTGAGATGGGGGTCGCTTAGAGGTGGTTGGTAAACCAGGTTTGACAGTACATTCAAACTGCTACACACTCTGATACAGCAAGTGTTAGAATGCACTTTAGTTTGTTTGAAATTTGCAAATGAATACAGAGAGGAAGAAGTAGGAGATGAAGAAGCAGAGCAGCAGTTTTCAGTCTGCATGGTAGGGTTGGTACCAGGGTTGAACCACGCTGTGTAGAGTAGAGAGCTGAACATGTGGCTGTCGGTGTGGACATTGTTTATATTTTTAGACAACATACATTTTCCACAAAAGTTCAAGGAGGAGGGAAAAAGTCTAGGAGTTTTAACACAGCAAATCTAGAGCTATGGCATATTAAATCATCCATCGCTGCTCACTACATCTGAGCCTTTCTGACCCTCAGATATAGACCACAGCTTATGAACCTCTTTTGGAAATACAAAAATGTTCAATTATTGGTCATGTCATTGGTATCAGCCAGCAAAAGCAGGTAATTTTCATATCAGGTCATGGATCTGAAAGTTCAATAAAAAAAAACAAAGAAATAAATATATAAGTTAAAGAGTATCTACATTTCCACTACCAGCAGCAAGATAATCCTCTTTTTCTGTTTGTATTCTCCTAGTAGTGACCCATGTTCATTTTCACTTTCAGGAGTCACTTGACCAGAGATATATGTCTGAGCTGTCAGCCAATGAGGTGCAACAGTTGCTGAGAAGTGCCACGGCGCATCGCCAAGCAGAGCATCAAAACTACCGCCAACCTCACTGCAGAAGCAAGGAGATCTGGTTTTACAGAAACCATGATGAAGGAGCCGGAGTGGAGGGGGGTGACCTCAGACACCAGAGACGACTCCATGGTAACCATCTCCTCACAAACATAACGGAGAAAGACATGAGCTGTAGGGACCAGTGGCCTAGAAAACCAGGGGTAGAGCATCACTATGGTCACCAGGACAGCCAATACAGACGGCAGGAAGTGAGAAATAACCAAAGCAATCTGAGGGAAGCGCATTGCCTTGGAAGCTACAATGGGTTGGGACATTACTCTGGCAAACAGAAAGATGGTCCCTGCATTTTGTACCCGGTGAGAAACTGTGTTCAGGAAGATCTGCCTTCTAGCCGCCACACCAATACCATCATTAGAAGCAACAGTATGGTAAATGGAGGCCGAGCCAATAGAAGTCCTCTTCCCAGGTCACATGATCAGGAAGTAGTTTCCGACCATCAGCCTCAGCTCTGCTACACTCCAGCCAGTTATATTCCTCTCAGGGATTACGTTAGCGTGGACGAAGACCAACTTTATAGCTCCAGTCCACTGTCTTATCACAGCCATGATGTAAACCCGTCCCCTGCTCTGTGCAGTGGCTCCGCCCACTCCGACAGAGTTCCCTCCCCCCTTTATGGAGATGACACCCCGTACACCATCCTCAACGCCATAGATACCACTGAGTCGATCACAGCCGTCTTCATGGGCTTCCAGACGGCGCAGGATGACAGTGGGCGTTGTCAGGAGTTTGAGGGCTCTCTGAAGGCTGAGCTGGTCATCATTGAGGACAACGATGATAATGACAACAGTGTGAAGGAGAAGAAGAGCTACAGTTATCCAACTGAAGGATGGATGGAGGGAGGGCGTGTGGAGGGAGGCAGACGGACAGAGAGGCGGGTGGGACCAGGTATCAGAAAGATTAAAAACAAACACAACGCCTGCTGTGCTGTCTGCTAACTGGACTTACTAATGCATGCATGCATTCATTTCATGAAAATGAACTGATCCTCCTATAGGAGCATGTGGCTAGTTAGCAGGAACCCTGGGATAGCTCATTAGCTCAACACAGGGTGGTGCGTCCCTGTTGTGATGTACTAGAGTTGTGCACACGGTGGTGCTACATCACTCTGACTGTCATCCACGATAGAGAACTCTCATCAGTAAGGAGCTGGTGCAGGTTATGTTGTTTAACATTATGATACACGCCTCAATACTTTAGTCCAAAGTATTAAAACTACCACAAAACCAGACCACCATCAATAAATATTACCCATCATTAATATAGATCACCAAATAATGAGAAGGATCTGTATAAATGTGTCAAACAGTCAGACTCCAGTTTGACTCCAGTCAGCTGCTGTCCTGTGGTGCCCTCTGCTGGTGACAAGGTGCTGTTGTGACCTAGATCATGAGCATTGATGCAGAGATGATGATAAATTATATTTCAGCTAAAGCTACCGGGAGCTTGACAGTATTTTAAGTGCTTTTGTAGTATTGTATAGTGCTGTATACTGTGGTAGACTGGTTTCCAGTGTAGTTTTCAGAGACCATAGTGGTTAAACAGAAAACATGAAAGTAAAATTATTTCAGCTAATACTGTATGCTAAACCAATAAGAGCATACTGTATGAAAGTGTTGTGGTTACTGGTTTGACAACATCAAACTGGTATGATAATTGGGATCCTCAGTAAATGGGGTTTTAGATATGATGTGACACAAGATGATAACTTTGTTTGGTTTCCCTAAATATAAATGAAGTGAATAAATAAATATGAAAAATGTTGGTTCAACACAGTTTCAAACAAGAGCTTTTGGAGAGCGCAAACCTCCGCCAAGGCCCAACAATCCTCCACATAATTGTTAGGGCCTATTTCCACCAAACTTTTTTTCCTGAGGCCAGCATATTTTTTTTATCATCATCAATGGGAGCGCAGCGTATTTACACTACGCTACAAATGGCAACAGCGTGACGAGACACTGAGCGTCTTTTCTGCACGTTTTTTGTGGTCGCTGAGAATTGAAAAATGTCCAACTTTGGATGAAACGCAGCGCTCGTCACTGTCACTTTGTACCCAGCCCTCCAATCACAGTGGAGGAGGGGCTGGACCTACATAGTCTGTCCTCTCTCCCTACTTCCCTCAGCCTTCCCCTCATCCAAAACCAGGACCAAGTCCTCTATCTTGTGCTGCCATTTTTGCATGTTGATAAAACAAACTGTCTGTAAAATTAGGTACTTTCAACACAAATTACTTTCGTGGATATTCCGTATCATAGCAGTGTCCAGGTGCTTTTCAGAAAAGCACCTGGACACAGGCCCTTATTCCAGCAATACCAGTCCCATCTCTCACCGGATCATCACCAAAATCATCTCTAGGTTATGCTAGGGTCCATCTTTGGTGAAAATCTCATGCAAATCTGTCCATTAGTTTTTGCGTAATCCCGCTAACAAACAAACAAATAAACAAACAAACATTCACATAGCTTCCTTGGCAGAGGTAACTTACTGTGTTATGTGACACAATGAAGACTTGAGAAGCATTTGCTAAAACATAAAAACATGTCGTCACTGACAAATGATGGAAAAGACACGACTCACTTATTTACTGATAAAAAATATTTTACTGTTATTATATTAAAAAGGATCAAATCTTTTGTAGAGAAGTCAAATAACATGTTTGTGCTTGTTTTGATCTTTTTTTCTCCAACTGTTGCACATTTTTGTACTAACTTTTAATAAATGTGTTGATGTTTGTCTACAATATGTCAGATGATGAGCATGTGTAATGATGATGCTAATAAACCTTTGTTACTAATTTGTTACTAATGGATGCTAACAGCTCGCTCTATGCTCGGCTAATTAATCCTCATTACAAGACAACACTTTGTGAGTGTGTGTGTGACACTAATCCTGTATGATGTGAATCATCACGTCTTTGCCCCACAGAGTCATGCTGGATATCAACCTGCTAGTTTATATTCACACTCATGTCATCTCATAGCATCGTGTGTGTGTGTGTGTGTGTGTGTGTGTGTGTGTGTGTGTGTGTGTGTGTGTGTGTGTGTGTGTGTGTGTGTGTGTGTGTGTGTGTGTGTGTGTGTGTGTGTGTGTGTCTGTGTGTGTGTGTGTGTGTGTGTGTGTGTGAGTGTGTGTGTGTGTGTGTGTGTGTGTGTGAGTGTGTGTGTGTGTGTGTCTCTGTGTGTGTGAGTGTGTGTGTGTGTCTGTGTGTGTGTGTGTGTGTGTGTGTGTGAGTGTGTGTGTGTGTGTGTGTCTCTGTGTGTGTGAGTGTGTGTGTGTCTGTGTGTGTGTGTGTGTGTGTGTGTGTGTGTGTGTGTGTGTGTCTCTGTGTGTGTGTGTGTCTGTGTGTCTCTGTGTGTGTGTCTCTGTGTGTGTGTGTGTGTGTGTGTGTGTGTGTGTCTCTGTGTGTGTGTGTGTGTGTGTGTGTGTGTGTGTGTGTCTCTGTGTGTGTGTGTGTGTGTGTGTGTGTGTGTGTCTCTGTGTGTGTGTGTGTCTGTGTGTGTGTCTGTGTGTGTGTGTCTCTGTGTGTGTGTGTGTCTGTGTGTCTCTGTGTGTGTGTGTCTCTGTGTGTGTGTGTGTGTGTGTGTGTGTGTGTGTGTGTCTCTGTGTGTGTGTGTGTCTGTGTGTGTGTGTGTGTGTGTGTCTCTGTGTGTGTGTGTGTGTGTGTGTCTCTGTGTGTGTGTGTGTGTGTGTGTCTGTGTGTGTGTGTGTGTGTGTGTGTGTCTCTGTGTGTGTGTGTGTGTGTGTCTCTGTGTGTGTGTGTGTGTGTGTGTCTCTGTGTGTGTGTGTGTCTGTGTGTGTGTGTGTGTGTGTGTGTGTGTGTCTCTGTGTGTGTGTGACATCTGTTTACATGGACACATTGTGGGGACTCTTCAGGACAAAGCTCTTGTCCCCACTGTTTTCACTGTACCAGAATGACAAACTTTGATACAATGTAAGTATATATAAAAAGTGTGTAAAATTAAACTTTGTGAATTTTAGCCAAATAGCTAAACACGCTCAATTTTCAAGTATCCCAATATACATGTCAATCACTGCACCTAACGAACTCAATTTATATGTTACTTTTGAAAAACATATTTTGGCAGGTAACTATATTGATATTAATCAGTTTAAATAGATTTTCTATAGTTGCACAGCAGCTGTTCAGATGCTAAAATCACAACAAAATCAGCTGAAGTTGCTTTTTTTTGTTTTTAGACCCATCCCTGAGGAGCAGTGGGCTGCCACTATATTGCAGTTTGACATAACTGTGTATATATATGTATATATATATATATACTGTATATATATATGTATATATATATATATATATATATATATACAGACCCTATATGCTGATGTCATAATTCAAAACTATCAGACACAAGATAAGCACGTCTGTATGTCATCATTTTTTGTCCAGTAAAATTGTAGCTCAACCAAACTGGACACATAAACTAACAATGATAAGTTTGAATAGTTTACTTTCTACAAATCTTTGTTTTGGTTTTTTCCATGTAAAGATGATTTTAAGGTGACTGAAGGTTTGTCATCTTCTCCATAGTATATATCCAAAACAATATCCACTACTCTAGGCTCACCAGGGGAATAGAGGATATGTCCTACACTGACATTGTGTGACATTGTTGTGTAATGTTTGTGTAGGTTGGTGGGGATGTGTCATCAGATAACTGGTTTATATGGCTTTGGTGCTTTCGATACTATTGAAGTGTGGGTGTTGTATTATTTTAAATACTTGGTATTGATTGTAGTGAAGTAGTGTGTGTGTGTGTGTGTTGTGTGTGTGTGTGTGTGTGTGTGTGTGTGTGTGTGTGTGTGTGTGTGTGTGTGTGTGTGTGTGTGTGTGTGTGTGTGTGTGTGTGTGTGTGTGTGTTTGTGTGTGTGTGTGAGTCCAGGATGCATCCTGTAGCAGACAGCATCAGGTCCCATCACATCAATAACAGTCCTAGTATCATTGGGACTGACAGAGAGTCAGTATTGATTAGTCATTGGATACAGGGGTACCATTGTTGTTGCGATGCTGCGGGGTAGAATCAGTCTACGGCTCACATTAACACCACCGACTCCACCTCCACCTCCAATCTGAACTCACTGTCCATTTATGTGCCCTGTCACTGTAGTGACATGGTCTCCATCAGCAGGTCAATGTGTTTCCTGTAAAATGACCTGTAAGCTCAGAGTAATGAAAAGGTTGGACAACCATGTGACATGGCTGAACGCTTTGAAACAACCTTGAGTTTTTCTCTTAACTCCTCTTCAGACAACAGACGATCTCTGTCCTTGTATGTCCTCATTATTCTCTTATATACAACATGTTTAAAGTTTCATCCACAGCTAGAAAATACATTCACTTTTCTTCACCACATACAACTCAGAGTACATTGTAATGTTTCATTCTGATTAATATGAAATAAATGTTTCTCAGTACTTCATTTCACTACAGGCATATAAATGTACTGCACACAGTGTTTTACAAGACCATAAAATATAGGTGAAAAATAGAAATAAGCTACTGCAGTTTCAAACAAGTGATGATAAAAGTTCTGGTCAATTTTTATTAAAAGAAAAAGTATTTAATTTTAAACCTGGAACTCATTGGCCTTATCTTATTTAGTGTGAAGAGTATGTAAACAACATTCACTATTTTCTTTGAGTGCACACACAACAGAAAAATTAATTAAAATCTAAGGGTTAGTTTTTACTGGAGAGCAGGCAGTGATAATAAAAATGTTTGTAGCTTTGATTGACATGTGGTCAGAGTTGGGCGTGTCTAATATGAACTGGGAGGTTTTTCCAGGTCTGTGTTCCATGATAACAAAATGCTGCTTCAGTGTTACTGAAGCCAATCATTAATGTTTTCACTGTTTGACCTTTGAGATGAACACAGAGCTGGACGCTGTAAGGCTGCACTGATGACGGTGTGTGTGTTGTGTGTGTCAGGTACAGAGGAAGAGGAGAGGAAGAGGAGGGCTCATCCATCTGACATGTAAGAGCTTTCATTACGTGTTTGTGTCCCATGACTGACCACAGCGACCAGTTCATCATCAGCCTGCTGCTCAGCCTCCTCTGCTGCTTCATATCAAAACCTCCTCTACAGACCAGAGATCAGATGTTTTCTTCTCTCTGTGCTTCATCCACTGGCTCCACCCAGATGGACATGATGTTGTTTGTTCTATGCTACCTCATTACTCCACATTCTCCTTTGTCCCTGGCCATCATTTTTAAACACTGATGGACTGGAACCTTAACGGAATAGTTCACCCAAAAACGAAAATTCAATCAACTTCTACTCACATGCATTTCTAGAGCTTCACAGTTAAACAGCATTGTAACGTTCTACTGAACAACTGAAGAAGACAGAGACTAGTTTTAAAACTGTAGAAACAACTGAAGAAGACAGAGACTAGTTTTAAAACTGTAGAAACAACTGAAGAAGACAGAGACTAGTTTTAAAACTGTAGAAACAACTGAAGACACACAGTGTTAACCTTTGGACATTAAATAAAGAGTAAAAAAAAAGTCCTGTTTGTTGTTGTTGGGTTGTTTCTCATTTTCTTCCTGTCTCTACCTGTTAGTCATTATTCATACATGCAGGTGATTTGCAGTGTATAATCTGTTATTCATGAGCTCATTGTGACTTCAGATAACATAAACATACCCATCACTCAGTCACCAGAGTTGGATTCAGTGACAGATGTCCTAAAACCTGGACAAAGGAAAAAACTGTCTGGTGATAAACCAAGAAAACTTTACTCATTGACAATAAATCTCCTGTAAAGCTTCTTCAAACCAAACCGACACGCCTGAATGAAACCATTGTCTCAGCATATGTTTGTGTTGTTGTTGGCAGGTTGCTTTATGAAGCACATCTGAAGGGTCCTGTGTGTTTGTGGATTGTAGACACAGTGCTGACTCAGTCCTTTTTCTGCCAGCATCGCCAACATGTATCCCTGCCTCAAGCAAAAAGGCCTGCAGCAAATACAGCTTAAGAGACTTATAGCGGTGATGTCCCCACCTGTCCTCAGTGCAGTTATATTCTGTGTCTGTATGTATCTTTGGATTGTAGGATGTACAGTACCAGTCAATAGTTTGGACATACCTTCCCATCCACTTGAATGGGAAACTGTCCACATTTTTGACTGGTACTGTATATACGTAGAGTTGTGTATTTGAAACACGGGACTTGTTTTTTTTTATTCTTTCTTTCTTTGTTCTAGTCTCGTTTGACTTCCTTTTCCATCTAATTAGATGTGGGAATCACAGAGATTCCAAATGCCTGTGAAGATGATACTTAAAGTAACTTTGGCTTTTCAAATCACATTATATCATATTATATTATATTATATTATATTATACTATGTTATATTATACTATATTATATTATATAATATTGTATTATATCATATTACATTATATTATATTATATTATATTATATCATATTATACTATATTATATCATATTATACTATGTTATATAATACTATATTATATTATATTGTATTATATTATAATATATTACATTATATTATATTATATTATACAATATTATATCATATTATACTATGTTATATTATACCATATTATATTATACTATATAATATTATGTTATACTATATTATATTATATTATATTATATTATATTATTATATTATATTATATTATACTATATTATATTATATTATATTATATTATTATATTATATTATATTATACTATATTATATGATATCATATTATACTATATTACATTATATCATAATACATATCATATTATACTATATCATAATATATTATACTATATTATATCATATTATATTAGTAAAGATTTTTTGTATAGGCACTTTTCAAGGCAGTGAGGACAGTATATAGCCCCCCTCCCAACAATAAAGGAAAATAGTAATGTTAACATCAATAATAAAGGACATGAATACAATAGAGTTCATGACAGGCCTTTTTTAAACAGGTTAGTTTAAAAAACTCCCTTCTCTGAGGATTCGTTCTGGATGACTGATGACACCCAACCATTTGCTCATCCAGACTCATTCAGCCGTCTGCTTCTGTGTTGTTCACTATTATTAGTGCACCATATCAGTCATAATCGTGTGTGAAGCACCATTAATTTGAAATCATATAGTTAGCATGTTTGATAATAAAATGTCATGTTAAATCTCCTGCAGACCCCTCTAGTGTAAAAAGTACAATTGATAAAAGTGTGAAACTATTTTAATGTAAACCATGGTTTGTAAGTGTTTCACCAGAGCTATGCCCCACCTATCTGTGGACCTCTACCCCTCAGACATCCTGGGTCTGCCACAACAATGTGACCCCTCATCCCCCCACCCAGATTTCCTGTTTCGGTTTCAGAGCCAGAACTGGAACCCCATTGAGTCAAATTAAATTATTATTAATTATCTGATAGGGTCACTGGTCAAAATGGTTGCTGAGAAATAAACAGACCGTGAACACACACACAGTAGTTTTCAGATGTCACTCACTTTATTGAAGATGTCATCAGCAGACCTTTCATTAGGAAGTATTAAAGGCAAATAAATGAAGAAACAAACAGAATAAATGACACCAGTGAGGCAAAGCTGTAATAGTCGAGAGTCTGGAGAGAATATTGTGTATTATCATGCTGCCTCTGGATTCACTGACAAGAGCATTTTGTTAAACAACCTCATGACTAAATGCAGTAGAAGTAGAGTAATGGAGTAATAAGGTATCTCAGGTAACAGGAGCCAAACCAGGTATGGATGTGGACACACCTCAACTGCAGAGACGTCCCAGGGCAAATACTGAGAGACCAGGAGTGTGTTCTACATACTGTCATGTACAGTAACATCATGACACGCTCTACTCTAAACCTGCCCTGCTTTTCACAGAGCTTTTATACCTTCAGTAAGTCTTACATGACGTCACAGCTAAAAGTACTGACATTTTTCAGGCCTACCTGAACACAACAGTCACATTCTATAGAAACACAGTTACAGTTCGCTGTAAACATTCCTCATCTCCATACGGGCCCTGAAGGCATCTCTTCTTACTTTCTCTACCAAAGAAAAGAAGGCAGGATGGAAACCATTTAGAGTAAAAATATATCAGCTGAAGCGAGGTGAAGCTAAGCAGTCTGAGAGTCAAATCAGTCCGGAGTGCAATAATGTGTGTGTTCTTTACATTGTGGGCACATGTTTACGTTGTGTTGAGTCTGTGAGTTTATATTTTATATCTTATGTTATTTACTCTTAAGCATCAACAGTAACTGACTGCCACACTCTTCATTCATTGTATTTTGCATCTACAATGACAATAAAGGTTTTCTATTTATTCTATTCTAGTGTGTCATTTGTTGCTGGGAAGTGTTGGACTGTCCTTAAGAAACAACTACCAACGTTTGCTGGTGCCTCACCCTTGATCAACGTCATTTATGGATTTCATTGGTCAAATACTCATGTCTGATAGCACAGTTTCAGCAGAGGCCACCCTGCATGGTGTAGAGACCCTGTAAGGTTGGGTTCAGGTAAGGGGGAATAGAAACCGATGGGAAACCATCTAGTTTGATCCCTGCCAGGATAAAGATTCATGATTTGGCTAATTCAGTCTGCTGATGCCTCGTTTTGACTTCAGCTAAACTAAGCATTCTCTCACTGCACTAGAACATGATCACCTTAAAGCCAGTATGAAGAGGTGGAAAATAGTGACTAGAGCTGGGTTCCGTTCTCTTTTGGACCACTATACCAGCATGGGTACAGTACCTGGAACTCAGTACCGGTGACCAAAGGTGCCTTCAAAGGAAGGTGTTCAAATACTTGGTAGCAGTTGGAGAAACTGGTTTTGCTTTGGTCACTTTACTCAACCTGGATAAGTGGACTAAAATGAAGAAACTGATCAGTGCAGTACTGATCTAAATGAAAAATATAAATAACAAAATGAACATTAATTAAAAAACCAGTTGATGGGAGCTGTTGCTATTGTAGCATACAGTCCGCCGTATCTAAAGAAGAAGAAACACCAGCTTTGCTTTTTATTTACTAGTTCCATTATCACAACCCCCTCTGCTATTGCCATGTTTGTTGTTGGTTCGACATTTGACTCTTCACTGCCCTCTTGTGGTTGTATTGATGCCGTTTGAAATGGACGTATCTATTTTCATATGAGCTTTAAGTTAATCTCTGACTCAGTTATACTTTCAGGAACTTAAATTTGATGTAACGTGAATCGTGACCCTTAGAAGTGTGGAACCCACAGAGAGCTCTGCCACCGTATGAGACATGTGGTGTTGATAGAAGATAGACTTGAAGACATCAAACCTAAACTCTCAACATTCAGGACAGGAAATACAGAATGTTTGATCCTCTGTAATAGATTCTTCTGACAGAAGCTACAGAAGCCTCGTTAAATGAAGCTGATGAATAGAGAGGGATGACTATAAAACACATGCACACTTCAAATAGTCATTCTGGCACAATATATTATAAAGTGTTTACAAATAAAAGCTTTGAGGATTTCTTAACCATTGCTCATAAATATACGCAGCAAAAATACAGTACAATATATCTCTTATTAGGAATCAAGACAGGACATAAAAATATGTAAAAATCTTCATAGACTTTACAATAAGAATATCAGATTCTTTCAGACGCAGGCAAAGTTAGGCCAGGTTGTGTGAATGAGAACAAACATCTGTCTGTATTTGATTGTATGCACCATGCTAACACTTGCAAAGCTAAAACATTTTGCCTCTAAATACATTGTAATGACATCCATAAAACCACCACAGCTCATCTCAGGTGTGTTCAGACTGAATGTCAGTTTTCTCCTCCAGGTTTTCACATAAATTTGACAGCTGGAGTGTTTTTACAAGGCTCTACAACAGCTGATTAACAACTGTACAGATACTAGGGCTAAGAATATTTTTAGTCAAACTGAAAGAAGTTCAGTTCATTTAAATGATAAATAACACGTTAATTTAGATTAATTAATTATAGAAAGAAATAACACGTCCAAAAAAATAATGCTAATTAGTCATGCTCTATGTTGGCCTTTGACCCCATATGTCACTGCACACATTAAGTCCACAGTAGCTCAAACATGATGGATGCTGATGACAAAGCTTTCCTTTTCCCAGTGAATGGAAATGTTTCATTTAAAAAGCGCCGAGATGGAGCGGTTGATAGGAGCATTGTTCTGTGCAATTTTTGCTGTGAGGAATTTTCCTTCCATCAGAGAACTTGAAGCCTGAAATATCACCTCACCTATCAGCTAGCACTTAGCAGCAAGCTCGGATATCAGACCTATAGCACAGCACCTGATGCTAACGTTACTATGAGCAACATCCCTCATCAAGCAACGCTCCAGCAGGCGAGTAAGTCTACTTGTGACAGATTGACCAACTCAGTTGCTAAATGGATTGAAATGGACTGCAGGCCAGTTTCGGTGGTAGAAGACAGCATTTGTTTTTGTTTTTTATTGTGACCATACATGAGTGACAAAGGATAAATAAAATGTAATAGACAATAATATGAGGAGATAGAAACATAAAGACAATGATGGAGCAGCTACACGTGAAGGTGTCTGTAAGTAGAAGTTAGATTTCCAAACAATAAGTAAACGAATAAATGAATTGATTTTAATACAGTATGACTGTGTGTGTGTGTGTGTGTGTGTGTGTGTGTGTGTGTGTGTGTGTGTGTGTGTGTGTGTGTGTGTGTGTGTGTGTGTGTCTGTCTGTGTGTGTGTGTGTGTGTGTGTGTGCTTTATGACACAAAACATAGAGCAGAAGATGATGTACTGAGGGAAGCTGAATATATCGCCCTGACTGGGGGTCACTGCACCTTGGTAAGCAATCACAATTATGTCAGTGTGACTGCACACATCCTTAACAGAGACTGGAAACTACAGTCATATGCATACATGCAAATGCATTAACCATGCTGAAGACGAAGACATGCTGAAGACATGCTGAAGACGCCCCATGTCTCTTTGGCAGAGACATGGGGCGTTCAACATAACGTCACCACAGTGGGAACAGACAGCGCTCAAAACATGGTGGCTGCAGCGAGAAAGCTTCCATTCCAGCACATGCCTTGTGTTGCCCACGTTACAGAGAACCATCACTGTTTGCCTTGGTGACAGCGGGTTTAGTGACGCACAGTGTCTCAAGGTAGTGGGTCATTTTAAATATGGAGGAGCTACAGCAATTTAAAGGTTTTTAAATGCTTCTCATGGCAAATATTGATAGATGTGATTCATTTAGATTAATTCATCACAAAGCATGTAATTAATTTGATTCATTTTTTCATCGCTTGACAGGCTTAATTTTTAATTCAACTAACTTCAATTCATTTGACTGAATTCAAATGGGCTTTATAGAATATTACTGCCAAAGCATCAAAGTACAGTTAGTCATTTTAGATGACATAATTACCACAACATGAACAGTGAAAACAATTCTATGCAATGAATTTATCTTTATCAAATCATAACTAAATGTAACTAACGGACAGCCTTACTTCAGCTCTGAGTCTGGTTTGTCCAGGATGGTGGATCTAAATGTGTTACTCAGATCAGGCGGTGACACAAACCAGCAACACGGCTACTGTGTGGAGTGTGAGTCGACTGAGACGCTTCTTCTGGCTCCTTCTTTCCTTCATTTGGTACATAAATAATCTTTCTCAGCATAAGAACTGACTTTGTGGTGATAAAATGTAACACAACTTCTCCTCAGTGTGCACAGCCTATAGTGAATTTGCACCCATTCACTTTGCATTCAGTCTGAACACACAGGCTTTTTCAACAGCTCTGTTGTAGCCTTCTATTACAAACTGTGAATATTTATATGGAGATCAGAGCCTGTGCCCACATGTTTCATCAGTAGTCTTTACCTGCTGCTTGGAGTATTGACTACTTATTACCTTCCTACCCCTGTCCTGCTGTTTGCTTGTCTGTTAGCAAGAAAGAAGAAAAACGACTGAAAGGATTCCATGAAACCTGGAGGATGGCCAGGAGAGAAAGCATTAAAATTTCAGGATTTCTTTTTACTTTTTTGCAAATTCATTTTTCAATATTTTCCCTAATTATGCAAAAAATAATTAACCAATTTTCCCATAAAAATTTGTGCAGGGGTAGGATTGTTCAGGATTGTCCAGCTTTGGCAGAAGTACACTCTACTGAGCTCCATTTTTCTACTTTCAAACCTACTCTACTTTTTGGCCATATTAGAACTGTATGATGGAGCGGAGCAGCTCAACTGAACATAATGTTATGGAGCTACAAGATTAGAGTTGAACTGTTTTAACAATGCAGTGTCGAACATCAACTGTACGCCTTCATTACATTCTCACAAATGAGTAAAAAACTAGCAAGGCTTTCAACTTTCAGACTAGAATATCTTTAAAAGAGGACATACTCATATTGGCCCACAGAACCGTACCTCTACCTGGGTTAAAACCCACCACCTCAGACAAAATGCAGTCTGTGGGACCGTATAGTATTTAGTTAGCAGCTAGCACTGGTCAAACAACATGGCTGACATGGTAACCTGGGACATCTATACTCTCTTGATCGATATCTCATTATAACATTCTACTAAGGCTGTGATTTTCAAAGTATGGGCTGACACATTTAAAATAAATTAAATACAACATGCGTAATAACCGTTTGCATATTTTTTTAAATGTGTGCGGATTTAAAAATCAACGCTGTATAATTAATGTTAGTCACTTTAAAATTAATTATTCCCAGAAACGTTTGAAAATCACTGCATTACAGTCAGTCTTCAAAAATCAATACATATCAATAAGCGGTTGTACTAGTACAATAATTAATAACATCTATATATCAAAGTGCACTGAATATGAAATATTAAAGGAGAACTGTGCTGATTTTGACATGTGGTTCCAAAGATGACATGTCAAAGAGTGGTGTTACCATGATTGTTATTTTATAAATACTGATACACCTCCTGGAGGAGGTGCCTTGGTAAATATAAGTTACTATGGATGAGGGAAATATCTGTGATTTAACAGGCAGTTCCATTGTGTCATACTGTCTCAAAAACCATCCATAAGATCAGGACTTCTCAACTTTTCCAGCCTAAGGTACGCCACAATAAATTATATTATACTTAGAAGACAAGAAGCAACTCTCTCCTCTTGTGCCATCCCACAGAAAACAAACTGGTGACCCACTGGTTCTAACCTGTAGTTCTGGTTCTAACCTGTAGTTCTGGTTCTAACCTGTAGTTTGTGGTTCTAACCTGTAGTTTGTGGCTCTAACCTGTAGTTCTGGTTCTAACCTGTAGTTTGTGGTTCTAACCTGTAGTTCTGGTTCTAACCTGTAATTCTGGTTCTAACCTGTAGTTTGTGGTTCTAACCTGTAGTTCTGGTTCTAACCTGTAGTTTGTGGCTCTAACCTGTAGTTCTGGTTCTAACCTGTAGTTTGCGGTTCTAACCTCTAGTTCTGGTTCTAACCTGTAGTTTTGGTTCTAACCTGTAGTTTGTGGTTCTATCCTCTAGTTCTGGTTCTAACCTGTAATTCTGGTTCTAACCTGTAGTTCTGGTTCTAACCTGTAGTTTGTGGTTCTAACTGTAGCTCTAGTTCTAACCTGTAGTTTGTGGTTCTAACCTGTAGTTTGTGGTTCTAACCTGTAGTTTGTGGTTCTAACCTGTAGCTCTAGTTCTAACCTGTAGTTTGTGGTTCTAACCTGTAGTTCTGGTTCTAACCTGTAGTTTGTGGTTCTAACCTGTAGTTCTGGTTCTAATCTGTAGTTTGTGGTTCTAACCTGTAGCTCTGGTTCTAACCTGTAGTTTGTGGTTCTAACCTGTAGCTCTAGTTCTAACCTGTAGTTTGTGGTTCTAACCTGTAGTTCTGGTTCTAACCTGTAGTTTGTGGTTCTAACCTGTAGTTCTGGTTCTAACCTGTAGTTTGTGGCTCTAACCTGTAGTTCTGGTTCTAACCTGTAGTTTGTGGTTCTAACCTGTAGTTCTGGTTCTAACCTGTAATTCTGGTTCTAGCCTGTAGTTCTGGTTCTAACCTGTAGTTTGTGGTTCTAACCTGTAGTTCTTGTTCCAACCTCTAGTTCTGGATCCAACCTCTAGTTCTGGTTCTAACCTTTAGTTCTGGTTCTAACCTGTAGTTTGTGGTTCTAACCTGGAGTTTGTGGTTCTAATCTCTAGTTCTGGTTCTAACCTGTAGTTCTGACAAACATCACAAAGACGGCCTGGATGAGTTTTCTGGACAGCAGGAAGAAGAGGTGAAGGTCTGAGATTCAATTTTGGCTTTTAAATGGCTGACAACTGGGCGTCGTCCATGCTCACTCCTTCTTCTGATTGGTTAACAGGGAGGCCTCCCATCGCTGCGCCATGCTGTTCTGCCGTCGCGGCACGGAGGAGAGAGAAGGGGGAAACTGGAGGGAGGGGGAGATTCAGCTGAACCAGTGGAACCGCTATGAATGGATGATTGATGGATGAGGTGAATGACAAATGAACAGAGGATGGGACAGTTGGAGGGATTGTTGGACAGATGAAAAAAATGAGGTGAATAATGAACGAGGTGTATGTATTGTGAACTAATGGATTAAAAAATTAATCAGTCCTTCTGATTAACAAATCAGAGAGTTCACAATGAATAAAAATGAATGAAAGAGTGAATGAAGAAATCAATTAACCAACATTAAATTACAAAAGAAACAATTTGAACATGATTTTTATGGCGTGTAGTGATACATAAATCAACACAGTGAAATACAATCATCTGCAGCAACAGTTTGAAGTCTTTATATTTACATGTTTGTAGCAGGAAGGACATTAAATGTTTGACTAATACTGTCAGCCAATAGAATATATTATAAAGTTACATGCCTCTTTTAATTGGTGTCCTTCTATATGAGGCTGCACCTAATGGATCAGTATGAGCCTTTTAAATATGAACTTATTGAATCATTTAGCAGTGAAGGATTTTTCTCAAAACAGAGCCGTAAGAAGAGTGAATGTTGGACTCAAAGTAAAACGATTTGTCTGCTAGATGTATAAATAGTCAACTGTTGGCTAAAACATTTACCAGAACACCTTAATATCATGTTTTATCCAAGTTGTGTTGTTAAGGGTGTTATTACTCCTTATTGTAGAGCCCCACGAGGCTTGTTTGTGTTAATATATTTTATAAATAACATGAAATTGACTTGAATGGCCTTCTACTAAAGCTGATTACTGCCTGTGTGTCTCAGTACATGTAAGTAACCAGCTAATTATCAGTTAATTAATTATCAGCTAACTTTCCTCCAGTTAAAAGTAACAAAAAACCCATTTTCTGAAAGCCGGTTACTACAGGACATGTAAGTGTGTTTACATTTACACATTTAGACCTTTGAACTTCCCTCCCACAGCGTGATGTCAGAGGAAAATGGCCGCTGATCTATGCCTGCAACAAAATTTACATAGTGCCAGTCTGTCACTTTGCTTTTGATGTGTGACTTTTTTATTTTTTTATTTTATTTTAGCCATTTTAAATAGATCCGCTCTTCTTAGTCTTGTCCAGTCAGTTAACTGGATGTATTCATTATTCAAAGGCTACAGCAAGCAACTTTACAGTACTCTACTGTAGTGTGTGTGTGTGTGTGTGTGTGTGTGTGTGTGTGTGTGTGTGTGTGTGTGTGTGTGTGTGTGTGTGTGTGTGTGTGTGTGTTAGCCAACCTTGTGGTCACATGACAAACTGGATCGTTCTATCTTGCGGGTCCTGGAGGGGGATGATGGGGAGGAGACACATCTGTCTGGAACCTCTGGCACTGGATTAAAACAAAGGCAACTTAAAACCTTTTAATCACACTGGGAAACACAATGATCGTTTCATATTTTCATTAAAGATTATCCACAGGCTTGTCTCAGACACTCTGTATCCAGTATTACATTTATACACTTCTGCTCTTTGCTCTGCTCTCTTTGGATTCAGAATGGTGAAAACACAGCATCATCTGCAAACCTGAGGATTATACTGACACCCTGCTGTTCATGTCCCCACATATGATGCTTACCATTGAAACTGATGTTATCGTTCAGGCCCGGAGACACCAGCACTGTATCGTACCTCTCTCTCCCTTTCTTCCACTCCTCCTCCCTCCTTTTCCTCCACATCTCCTCCCTCTGCCTCCTCCATTCCTCCTCCCTCTGCCTCACCATGCGAATCTCTTGCTCCACCAGCGACTGGCTGCTGAGGGAGCGTAGCTTAAAAAACGGATTTGACGTGAACGTGCTCTCTTGGGTTTCCATGGACACAGGGGCGGAGCTTAGGCAGAACTCAGAAGCGCTGCGAATGATGAGATTAGATGTTTCCACGACAATGACGTTGGCTGAAGGCACCGTGTCCAGGCTTGCCTGCCAATTGGAGAGGCCTCCTACTGCAGTGGAGAGTAGGCGGTTCCTGGAGGTGGAGCTGGAGCATTCAGGTTCCAAGATGATGACATTATTGGCTGTCATTTCATGGTAGACAGATTGGGGCAGGGAAGAGGAGCAGGGAGGGGATGGGGAGATGGATAAGGTAGGGGTGCGGCAGGCTGGAGGTCTGGGTGGAGATCGTCCTGTTTGGAGGGGGGATGGTCTGAACACACAACAGAAAAAATAACATTTGAGTTTCATTTTGGCTCACCTTGGACCATCTCTACACACCTGAACCTTGTCCACCCCCCAACATACACCTCTCTGCTAGATTCCTGGTCTCAGCTCTGTTCAAACCCTGGCTCCTCACCAGCCTCTGATCTCCAGGACCTCAAATAGTAGTTCTGTGAATAAACTTTTGCCACTCTGCATCTTGTCTTTGCGTTCACACTCTAGACACTCAACAGTATAGCATGCAGATATACTCCAGACAAGATGACCACCATTCAGACTCACAATAATAATCACATTTCCATGGAAACAACCAAAGATAAATATATACAGTATATATTATAAAATAAAATATATATAAAAAAACTAGTTATCATGGTTAATATATGTATAAATATAACAAATAGACACAAAAACAAATATGTGTGTCCTGGAGTCAAACTGGTTTTGTTTACATATATAGTTGTTGAGGAATCTTTAACAACATATTAAAACAGTAATGTTGGTGGTACTGCAGACATTTCAGCACAAATATCGGACTAATGTCACAAAACCTGACCTCTGTTTCTGAAAGACACATAATGCTTTAAATGACTATTGTAAATGTATGAGCTATGATCATAGTCTTAAATGTTGGCCCTTCTCTCCCAGTCCTTAAAATGTGTATCAGACATTCTCAACCTGCTGCAGCCCCACAGTCCTGTTGCAACTCCTCATCTGTACCCCAAAGATTGCTGTGTTGGATTCTACAACGGCACAAGCCTGAAGAATTCATGTCACAATAAAAGAGCTGATTGACTTAAAGTGCAGCAGAATGAAAACACTGCCATGTTTATGTGGTGTTACCTGGATATAGTGAGGCCCTGTGCAATCATCCCCCTCTCCCTACGGTGGCGTTCCTCTCTCTCCAGAGTCAGTCGGATCTCTCTCTCCACTGCAGTCTCTGGCTCCTCCAGGGGGCTGCGGTATGATGAGTCATCCAGGCCTGAGTCCTCTGAGCTGGGGGATAGGGTAGAGGACAGGGGGGGCTCCTGAGGCACTGGTGGATGGATCTCTCTTTGAGAGGACAAACGGAAACCCAGATTAGATAAACTACAACAAAAGTTAGTGACTGATGTGGATGTCTTTTTATGCTAAGCATGTGTTAACAGCAAATGTACCCATCTCTGTGATAATGGGGGTGTTAGTCTTAAATGAGGTGTAGTCAGGATCCTTATTGGCAGCAGAGCGTGGCAATGCTTCTGATCACCAACAACCTGGTCTCAAATCAATGGTGCAGTGTTTATTTAGCCAACAAGACGAAGTTACATAGCAGGGTTTACAATGTGTGTACACTGCTTATTAGACACTAGCGATGTTCAGATCAGATCATCTGAATCCTCTTGCACTTTTTTTATCTATCCACCACCAATCCCAACGAACTATTTACTGCTATTTAGAGACTCACACTCATATTGACATTTAACATCATCTCTGGTGGTGCTTCAGGATTTATCAGGAGGACTGAGGCTTTACTCCAAACTATTTCACTGTATGAAGCTGGGCTGTGTTTGCGACTGTGTGTAGAAGAACACAGAATATGAATTATCATTAGATCCTGTTGGTGCTGTGCCTCATGCATAAATGGCACAGACTCACTGCTGCTGCTCAGGACAGATACCCTTTGATCTCGATCCCCCTGAAGAGTCTAAGACTCCCTGACAGACTAAGTATCTCTTATCATCTGATGTAATAAACAATCATATTTACTTCAACCACTAGTCTCTCCTGATTGAGGTGGAGTTGTTGATGGGACAGAGACGAGTGCTGCTGTTTAAGTGGGAATGCTCGCGGTGCAGGCACACCTGGCTTTTAAAGGGAGTGAGAGATTACACTCTGATTGATGTAATTCATGTTATGTCCAAAACACCCCTATTTAAGGGACTAAATACAACCGTTTGCATCTTGCGCCTTACTTTGCGCCCATATTCTGCTCATTTTAACAAGCAAAAGGGAACTGGACACACCCTAAATGAACATGTTATGAACTTCATTTAGGCAGGGCCCTAGAGTTGAGTTTCTATTTAATTGTTGTGCAAGTTTAGTTTAGGACACAAATGCGTCTCTTCTGATCTACATGTAATCAACCTGTAGACTGCAGTGATTTATCTACCAATATGGTGACAGACAATGAGCTAAATTCCTCCAACACCTCTTTATCTTTTTATGTAGACCATGACACCAGTTAAATGGCATCAGCTGTGTAGCTCCCAGTCCAATCATATTCATCCAGATCATTTCGCAGATGCATGAGGTGAAGCACAAGCAGGCAGGGCAACATGCATTCAAAAAATCTGCATCTTCCTTTTCTGATATGCCAACTTTTCACCTCATCTACATTTTTTTTATTTCTGTCCATATAACAGGTCAGTTTAAACATATCAAACGATTGACATGCAATGACTGCTTTATACATTTAAGGATAATCATCCGCCATGTTTTACTGTAACAGTTACCTTTACTTCATTTGCTTATTGTTTTAACAGTAGTAATTAACATTTTAGTATAAAAAATCTCAGAAAAATACTACTACTACTAAATCCTATTTTGCTACAGCTCAATGAGACATCCTCAGTTATCTTGTTTTATTCAACCAATAGTCCAAAATTCAAAAACATATAGGTTTTTGTTTTTTTTTGGCTGGGGTGGCCCAAAGGGCCACTAAATTATGCAGCAGTGGCTTGAAGTACATGCATGCATAAATGTCAGAATACCTTTAATTTCCAATTTACTTTAATAACTGACAATACAGTGTCTCACAGTTTCTTACATTTCTATTTTAATAATTTTTTCTATATTACATTCATTTAGCTGAAGCTTTTATCCAAAGAGACTCACAATAAGCACATTTTAAAGGTAAATAGTCAGACCAATCACAACACAAGAGTGGGACCAAACAAATCACAGTATAAGCTTTCATACTTCTTTCTTTACACCCTCAAAATCAACAATGAACATTCAAAAGTACTCCTTAAACATTTTTGTTTGATCTAAGGTCCTGCCTCCCAAAGGGTAGATAGCCAATCATACAAAAACATAATGGGGTGGCACTTGGTGTGGCCAGTGCCACCTCACGCCCCTCTTCTGGACACATCCCTGAACATATTAAATTTAGAATCACATAATGACAAGTAAATCAGAGGACCTCACATTTAAGAAGCTATAACCAAGAATACCAGAATATTTGTTAGCTTTGTTTAAAAATGACTGAATAGTTTTCTGTCAATCAGATAATCACTTATGCAAGTAATTGTTTCCGCTGCACTGCTTCAGGACCTCTTACAAATTCTATGTTCGGTTTAATCAAATCATACGCAGAAAAAAAAAGGACACCTGCAAATGTCCTGGCATACATCACTAGACTCCAATACAGTTTTAGGTTTTGGTTTTATTTATGATGAACAATTGGAAACAAAAATCGAGAAACAAGATGGAAGGCAGATATTTTCACAAGTATCATGAAAACAAAATGTTGAAACACATTCTATTCAGTCTTGGTAGAACAACTGAAATCCATTATAAGACAAAAAAGTGATTAGTGTCAATAAAAACAATTGAAAAGAATAAAATATTTTACATTTCTAGGCTAAACTTGTAATTTATTATCAAATTGATGCATGAATTAATTCAAATTTGTAATTAGTGTAAGCAGAAACAATTCTGCCTGAGAAAGATCAATGCAAATGAAGAGGCGTGAACCTCCAATATTTCCTACCTGTGTTTGAGTCGGGGGCTGCGAGTGGGGGGGTACAGTGAAGTGTGGGTGCCCTGGAAGCTCCCCTGAGTTCTGAGGCCTGGTTTGGGGATTGGCTGACCTTTGACCTCCTCCTCCATCTTCCTCCACTGCTGGCGGGCGAACAGAAAGTCCACATGCTCAGTGGACACATGTTCGCTGAGGGTGTCTTGGTGAACACAAAAATCTACAGGAATCTGTACGAGAAGAAGTTCAGAAGAATAAGTATGGAAATACTTCATTTGCATGGTCCCACAAAAGTAAGTGGCTTCAGATAAAGTGTTAATTAATGTAAAGAAATGTAAAAAAAAACAATCTAAACTTTCAACACAGGAATGTAAGACAATGAGATGCTGCAGCTTTAGTACTTAAAGTAAAGGGGGGCATGGGCCAGAAAAGAACCCCTTTAATTCTAGTGTGGATCCAGATTTCTGGTAAATCCAGAATTTGTTCTTTTGTTAAGACATTTTCTCAGGAAATAATCCATAAAATGTTGACATTAATAAAATCACAAGTATTTATGGTGTTAATATACATGAGTTGTATAATGTGGTGTAGATTCAGATCAGATTCAGATGTAGATGCCTCTCTATGGTTCAGGCTGGCAGGTGCTGGTGCTGGTTGGAGGTTTTGGTACTGGTTATCATCGGAGACATTTCTACCATTCCTGACCACCTCACTGAGACATCAAGACTCAGGGAAACTGAGTCACTGCATTTGGCTCTTTCTGAACCATTTAAATTACATGTGAGCAAAAAAACATCACTTTCAATAAGTAAATTAATAAAAAGCTTTTAACCATCATCCAAACTGTCATTTTTGTTCAGCATGTGTCTGAAGTTCTTACGTCAGAGTCAGCGAGTCCTGCAACAAAATCTTTGCAGAATTTCCAAGACGTAGTTCCAACATGACAACATTCATTTTTCATTTGACTTTGACAGCACATGGATGCACTATTAAGAGACAGCCATGTGATTGACATCCATCGATTATATCATATGTATGGAAATACTTGCTCACGCTGTCTTTCCACCTTGCTAAAAAAAAGTTCTCACTACTTCCTGGATGGCACAAAACACTAATGTGGCCTGCAGAACCCTTTGATACAAACATACCATGATTCATAGGGTAACAAGACTGTAGGGTTGGGTACCGTTCACTTTGAACGCATAATGCAATTCTGTACCAGTACTCCTCCTCCTCCTCACCAAAGAGGTCCTGTTTTCACTAGTGTCCATTTGTTGATTGATTAATTGGTTTATTGGTTGATTGGTTGGTTGGTTGGTTGGTTGATTGATTGATTGGTTGGTTGATTGGTTGATTGGTTGATGGATTGGTTAGTTGATTGGTTGGTTGATTGGTTGGTTGGTTGATTGGTTGGTTAGTTGATTGGTTGGTTGATTGGTTGGTTGGTTGTTTGGTTGGTTGATTGGTTGGTTGGTTGATTGGTTGGTTGGTTGATGGTTGGTTGATTGGTTGGTTAGTTGATTGGTTGGTTAGTTGATTGGTTGGTTGATTGTTTTGTTGGCAGGATTACGCAAAAATTACTGAACATTTACTTTGTGGGAGGAAGGGTTTGGACCTCATTCAATTTTGGTGTAGATCCAGATAAAGGGGCCAATCCAGGATTTTTTTCACTTTTCTTGACAGTAACATAATGGACAGACATTTCAAGTAGCAGTTACATGTTTCATGATATACCATGATCTAAAATCTGATGGTTATCATATCATGATCATTTGCTTGTTACCAGTTTAATTAAAAAAGATTAACAGAGAATCTCCCCTACTCCTAAACTGCCTGTCAGACAGCGCAGTGGGATCACTGACTCACACGCAGCAGAGGAAATGACAGAGTGAGTAAAAGACAGTAAAATCAGTAACATGGACGACTTTGGATCTCAGAAAAACAACCAGGATCAGTCCTGGAGGACGGATTCCCAGTTTGTAAGAACTATGGGGACAAAGTGTCGCTAAAGGAGGAAACATGTCCAACTAGTTCACCATCTTCACCATCATCATCCTCTGTCAGATCACAGTATGTGTCCCATTCATGACTTTAACCTCTAACAAAGAAACGTATTGAACAAAGAACATTCACACGACCAGAGGAACTAAAACCATGGAAACCTGTCAGTTGAGTTTCTACTGGAACTGAACCTACAGAGAAACAGAGACACACAGACAGGTGTATCTCTGTAGGATCCTCATCATGTTGTCTGACTCTTAACAACATGATGGGTTAACATTTATGTGGACTACTTCCTCATAGGATAACATCTTCTGACTCAGGTATTGTTTTTCAAAACGATATTGTGTCAACTGGTTCAGCTGCTTGTATACTGCTTTTGTTTCCTGTTGTTTTTGTTTGTGCTGTTTTGCACATGTCGTCCTAAATTGTGCGCTCTACAGTATGTAGTCCCATGTTATTATGTAGCAGCATGGTCCAAACGTTGTTTCATCTCACGATGTATTTGTACATGGTTGAAATGATAGTAAAGCTCTCTTGACTTGACTGGAAAAGGGAGTTTTTTAAATCCTACTCCTGCTTAAAAAATAGTTTCATGATTCCACTATAATAAAGTGTTTCTTCACACACACACACACCCCAAAAAAACAGCTTGTGTTGTGTTGTACTGTAGTACTGTAGTACTGTAGTACTGTAGTACTGCCGTAAGTCGGTCAGTACCCTTAAAAGTATTGTTACAGAATAGATGGATACCTAACTCTACTGTAAAACACTAATGTTATTTCTGGACACACTAATATTAAACAGAAATAACAGCTAAACATCAAATCATCAAATTTCAACTGGGGGAAGATAAATGGACTTGTTGCATCTTTGTGTTACAGAGGGGCAGGAGGTGCAGGAGGGGGAGGAGGGGGAGGTCTTACCCTCCTGTCGGGGTCTGTGGAGCTGGCTGTTGAGCTGACAGAAGGAGACCGCAGAAAAAGATCTCTCCTCAACCTCATCTGCTCTTCATCATCATCCTCCCTGCCTCCCCTCCTCTCCTCCGGCTCCTTATCTACCTGCTCCTCTATCTGTTCCTCTGTCTCTACTTGTGTTTCACCCTCTTCCTCATTCTCTCCTCCTCTCTCCTCTTCCTTGATCTCTCCATCACAAACACTATCATGAATCCCTCCACCTGCTTCTTCCTGGTTGATGACATCACAGGGCAGGAAAGCTGCCAGGTGATCCTCCCCGGCATCGCTGTCCGAGTACACGATAGCCAGTTCTGCTTGGAGGCAGTCGCTAAGGTGACCGTCGCTAAGGTCATCTCTGTTGCCGAGGTCGTGACCCCAGGAGTCCTGCAGCACGGGAGGATGGGCAGTGTCGTTCAGGGGCTCTGATGATGAAGGACACACTGGACTGTCAGAGAGGAAGAGGAGCTCTGCCAGATCACCTTTAATCTCTCCAACTGTCTTCCCTACCCGCCGCTCCTCTTTTGTTGTATCTCCTCTTCCCCCAATCCCTTCATCCTCACCTTCTATTTTTAATCCTTCATCCTCTCCCTCAATTTCTCTACTCCCCCATTCCTCACTCACTGTTTCTCCTCTACTTCCATCTTTTGCCTCTACTTTTCCTCGCACTTCATCTTCTTTGTCTATTTCTCCTCTTCCTCCATCTTCCTCCTCTCCTCCTCTCTTTTGTCCACCCTCACTTTCATCTACTTC
>CM075198.1:25949406-25984406 GCA_037577475.1 Chaunax sp. Z400 | reverse complement strand
TTACAACAAGTATACTTGGAGAACATACTTTTACTTAAGTATACTTAAAAAATGAATTTGAAATATACTTCTTTTTTATAAGGGTTCTATAAAACTACGAGATATATTTTTTTCACCATTTCCATGTATTACACACCACCTGAAAGTAAAAATAAAAATAAAAACTGAAAAACTGAAACCACTTTTATGGATCTTGGTGAAAGCTGGTAGAAGGGTTGGAGAAGTAAGGAAGAACCCCTGAAGTGGATCTGGATCCACTAGGGGCAAGTTCAGGAATGTTTTCCTCTTTCTTTGAACATTGTCAGACTGGACTTTTTTGACAGTCATTGTTAATTACACATTATGGTTTACTTTAAGTAACAGGGACTGTTAGGCCATGGCAGAGGTATGCGCTGTACTGATTGCCCTTAAGCAGTCACACATATGCCTGTATAGACATAATGTGATGGATCAGCATTGCTTTGCTGTGATTGTATGCATATAGTGTATATAGTGTATAAATTAAATCATTACCAGCCAGATGATACTGTGCTGTCCGTTCACACACTCATCCCCTTCCTCTTCCTTTCACTCGGTTTCCTGTAATCCACACTCGCAGATCAGTTGAACCATGGGATGGAATAATGCATCCTTCAACGATGAAAAGCAATCAGTTAAATAATTTTTCACATGATTTATAAGGGCACACACATATAAATACTGCACAGGAGCTATGCACATACAACCAAAGACCAGAGTGGTTATTTTTAATGCAATTCAACTGTTTCTACTAGATACTTACAGATGTGCACGTCATGGATAAATGTTATTAGAAAAGATTAATCAATCAACTTGAGAAATATTACTAGACATTCCTAATTCAAAATTTAAGTCTTGCTAAACCCATCAAAGTAAAAGATAAAACCCCTTCTCCTCTCACTGATCATCAGTATCTCAGTGTGTTCCAGGAGATTAATGATCAGAGGTACATTTTTACATGACTTTTTCTCAGTTTGCTGTTTCCTACATTCCCCAGAATGCCTCTTGGCAACCATACATATATCAGATGAGCGGCCGCCCATGATGTGACTGAATTGTTTGTCCTCAGTGATTGACTTCGCCTGGTGTAAGATGCATTGAAATCAGCGGTTGATGTCATTGCTAGTTTCTGACAGACGTGTTTTGCATTTTCTTGCCCACATTGTGTGAGTAGCAAATGTACTTGTGGCCGTCTGTGTGATGGGAGTGTTGGTCTGAAAATGCTTTTCCAATTCCAATTAATTATTTTTCCAATTTAGAGACACATCACTTCAACACGTCTACTGGAGCGTCAGGATTTATTAGGAGGACAGCTGCATTACTCAAAACTCTTTCACTGGACAGACTGAGACCTTCTGAATGTGTATAACACAGAATGTTAAGTCAGACACACAGAACATTAAGTCAAATACACAGAACTTTAAGAAAAATAAGATCCTGACTGATCTTATCTGTATGTGTGGAGAGTTAAGCTGCTGTGCCTTGTGCGTAAATGGCACTGACAGTGGAGAATCACTTATCCCTTATGCTGCTGGGGGATCACTGCTGGTGATGTAATTAATATTTTCCTCATTAATGATGGATTATTTTATCCATCTTCATCCCATCAGAATGATATTTTTGGTGCATTTGCTAATATGCAGTCAAATGTAGTTGTAGATGGGACAGAGGATTGGGAGATGGTGAAGACTGAGGGGCCACCAGCCCCATCATTGGCCCTCAGTGAGGACGAATGTGCCTTTCTTTGCAGCCTGTGCATCATTTAAATAGAAAGTTGGACATGCCCTAAATGAACTTGGAATTTAGACCATGAGTCATAGATTGTTTGAATAGGGTCCATTTTCCTCAGAGATGCTAAAGGAAGACTGTCCAAAGCAACGAGTCAACATTAAGTTTGTATCAACTCTGAAATAGGAGCTAAAAAAGTTTCTCAATATTGATTTTTAAGTACAGCAATATGTCTGTACTAGTTCTTACAGGTCTTCAAACTACTTTCTTAAAACAATGAAAAGGTTCCTCTGGTCTGATAATAACTTCCATTGGCTGTAAATACAGAGAGAAGACAATACAATACATTATGTCAACATGAGTCTCTGCAGAAACTTTGGTGTGCACAAGTTTTGATTGATTTTATCTCGACACCTCCACAATAATCACACATGTTGGTTATATTGAGTTATTCATAGACTTATTTTAATGCTGAGCTTCACAACAGAACATTGTCTTGTTAAATGTTTAAACCATACACGAAAATAAAAGAGTATAACAATCTCCTGTTTGAACAACAGATACTTTTATCAGTGATTAATTCATAGTCATGTCACTATCATCCTACAGGACACACTTAACACAGGAGGAGTCATGTCTTACCTGCTGTTCCAGCTGTTAAAGTGGTGTGATGTCAACTGGTTCCTCTAGTATGAAGAAGAAAGATTGTTCTGTTTCTATCACTATCCACTGTGGTTCTCTTCACTATATTATTCCTGTCTGTCCCCTTTATATCCCCCGACTCTCTCTCTCTCTCTCTGTTTCACACACACATCTCAGTGCCAGTGGGGTGTATATTGAGTGTGTGTGTGGGCAGCAGCCAATCAGAAAACAGCAGCTTTAACGACATTTGTGGCACACACATGTTCTCCCTCATTCTCTCACACTGACACACTTATTATAGAACATATAGGCATTTAAAACACACACTCTCACACACACACACATGATGCACATCTGTCATCTTATCCAGCCTTTCAGAGGATTAGTGTGTTTTATTTTTTTTGACCAGATCATTTCCGACACACACTCGTCTCTCTGCAAACCTTATTGCATCATTGTGATTTTATGTTGACGTCTTTGCTGTTTAACCGCCCTTAAATTTCATATGAGGCACAGAGAAGCTGCAACTTGTGATCTCACAGTGATTTACATGTAATGTGTGGGTACGGATGTTATGTAATATAGTGATGTATAATGTGAGGTCACACCAATGTAGCATTTTTGCTGAGAACAGGTAGAGATTTTAAAAAAAGACAGCACTGGACAGCAGAAGCCTTGGAATATCACATTAAAGTGTTAGTCACACAATACATATAACACACACACACTCACACTCACCACACTGTCTTCTTGAGGAAAATGTTTTATGTATCTGAATCTTTTTCAGTTGTGGATCTTTCCACCCTTTAATTCTAACCAAACCTCACGTCTAAAGCCTCCATCAGTGTCACAGAGGCTTCAGTGTCTATGACAATACTAAAGGTATTTAAAAGGGCCATGACCAGATTAACCAGCTGGAGGGCAATGAATCAAAAAGGAGCTGTTGAACCCAGATCAAGCCCTGATAAATGGAGTGAATAGCCAGTTGACACACAGTAACCTTGAAGGTTTCAGGTCTCATGTAGTTCTATACCCCTGACAACCCTGTCTCCTAAAAACTTAATTAAATTTAACATTAATTAAAACATTTAGATAAAAGTAATTTGTAACAGCTAATACATTTTGAAGGAAGTGCAACATTGCTTTCTAACAAAGGGAAATTTCACCATGATTTATTTAGATCTCCAATCAGTGTTGATGGTAAATGTAGTCAATGGAAACAATAAATTCCTCAGTGTGTCCTGTATTGACCGTGAAAGCTGCAGCTCTCCTGTTAGCATAGCAGTACCAGCAGTGCCTACATGTACCAGAATGCATTGTGCTAGCTTCTAATGCCTACGCCCACTGAACAAGCTAACTGCTGGGTGCTAATCAAAGTGACCACAATCTGTAGGAGGAGTTTGTTTAGGTACAACATGAAAATGGTGAATGGTAATTTACTCAGTAAATTAAAAATGGCTGACTTCCTGTTGGGTTTAGGTCATGGCTCCAAGAGACTTTTTTGTAGATCAGGATATCGTATATACATGTACAAAGTTTTTAATACACGGCAGGGGCCTCTTCTTTGAAATGATCCAAGGCACTATGGAGCCATTTTACCAGACCCAGTCCTGTAACCCATATCAGATCATAATGTTTACCACCTGTGATCAGTGTGCCAGGTTTGATGAGAGTCTGAGCATCCCTGGCCTCTCAACACCAACTTCCTGTTTTATGGTGAAAATCAACAGTCAGAATATTCCCATTAAAGCGTCATCAAGGCAGCTTCTCTGGCAATAGATGTTAGAATGTTAGATATTAGATCTGAGGACCGATCACAAATCTACAGTATTGTCCTCTCTGGACAGAACATTGTTGGTGGTCATCATTAAGGCAAATATGGAAATGAAATAGAATCAGAAACCCTATAAAGAATTTTAAGCTGAGATCCTCATTAACTCAATCGGTTGTGTTGAGTGTGTATATCCAAATTTCTCTCTGAGATCACCTCCTCTACTCAGCTTCAGGACTTTCTTAATCCCACAGACCTCTGATGAAGAGGGTGAGCCATGATTCTCTTCAGCATAATCCATAAATGTTTGAGAGGTTTGGTTTCTCCAGCATATATAGACTACTGGAACATGTAAACCACATGAGTTGATTCACAGTTTACGGCTAATGTGTGTGTGTGTGTGTGTGTGTGTGTGTGTGTGTGTGTGTGTGTGTGTGTGTGTGTGTGTGTGTGTGTGTGTGTGTGTGTGTGTGTGTGTGTGTGTAAGGATGACTGCATGATTTCATATTTGTTGTTTTTATTACAATTACAGCAGTCATGTGACCTCAGTTTGACACATATATTTGTGCATTATTGTGTTTTTAATCATGGATTCTCTCATGAAAGAGAAATTTGTGAAGAACAATGATTATATTTGGTAGAGAAGTCTTTGTTTGTTGTGTATTTGATGGGGGATCTGACCGATCAGTGGTGTTCACACGTTGTATGGCTAATGCATGGCTTGCAGTGAAAGCAGCAGAGTCTCAAAAACTGGGACACTATATTTCATGTTTAACATGTTATTACTAGCAGCATCTACTGTATACTGAGCTGTGTTCCATGTCTGTTTGACTGATGGACGAATGAAAGGCTCTAGTTTCATCTTTATTTATAGTTGGACCCAAATAATCAATGTGGTCAATACTGTGTTCACAAGTGAATTTCAGAAAACTGAGCTGTTCTTAAACATATGAACCTTCTGTATATTGTGTTTGTCTTGAATTATGTCAGAATGAATTAGTAAATCATGAACTAATGGTTCTAGTGTGTTGGTTTGTTTGTCTGCCTGTTAGCAGCATTACACAAACACTTCTTCACGGATTCTTGTGAATGTTGGTGGAGGACTGGGACTGAAATTATGTCACTTCCTTTACCATAACATTACATTTTTCAGCTTTTTCATATATGTTTAAACTACTTGATAGATTTCATCAAACTTGGTGGAAGAGTGGAGCTTGTGCACAAACTGGCAATTCTGGAGTAGATCTAGATAAAGAGGTGGATCCATAATATTTGTTTACCTTAACAGAACCCTGAGGGCTGTTTGGAGTATTTGGATTTGGGTGTAATGTAATTAAAAAGGAGGTATGTGATCTTCTGATCCCTTCTTGTTACATTTTCTTTTATTTACTTTTTACACAGCCTCCCCACATGTTTGGAATTAGGGTTGTATAGTTGTACCTCGTCACACTGGACAAACCCCAGTAACAGACACTGAGATCTGGTCTGTGTCTTCATGGGAAAGTGTAAAGTGATATTCATTTTGGGTCAAATGACTCTTTAGTCACAGGTAATTATCAGGTCCAGCAACAATTGATGGAAACATGATACTAGGAGGCTGTGATGCGACGTATTTCAGATGTTGGTGTGTAAATAGTTTTCAATCCATGTCTGTTGATCAGTCTGTGAGGCGTTTAAAAGAGAGACTTCAGTGAAAGATAGAAAAGTAACCACAGCGTCATCACTGGCCTGCCTACTATTATGTTCCTCTGTTTTCTGACACTTTCATAACTTTTTTTTTTTTTTTAAACAAGCAGAATACTGACAATGTGACAGGAGTCAGTTTCTTTAATGAATAATCAAATAAGGGCTACAATTAAACAGGAAAAATTAAATATATAATAAAAACATCCATCTTCATATTTGATTTGATTTGATTTGATTTCTCTTCATTTTGAAATATGAACAAAAAGAAAACATATAATAGAATAGATTTGGTTTTACATAAAAGTGATACAATAACACCTTCCTCATTCATTCATTCTTTGCTGAATTATGCTGCTGTTCCAAGCTGTGCATAATAAAAACACCTTTTAAATTGACGATGATGACGTCGCTTCAGTAAATCTGCCATTACATATCATATTTCAGCAATAAAAGACAGCAACACCATCAGGAGTCCTGTGTTTCCTAGAGCCAGGACCGCCAACAGGGTGGACTTAATGAGGGAGATCTGAAACAGAAGGTAAGACAGACGTTAGTGGGCACATGATCTCAAAACCTTTTAGCTATCGACTCGTCTCACAGCAGTCAGTCCACATTTAGAGGACTACGCTCTGAATGCCTGAAAGGGTTCTTTCTACGTCCAGTTTTATCTAGAATGCTCCGTGAGCCGATGTGTCTGACTGTCAACATGTATGCAAACCAGAGAGTAAACAGAATTTAAGCAGTCAAATAACAGGCACTGATCTATATTACACTGAGCTGTAGATATCACCAGAAACAATGTTGGTCTGATTTCATGTAAATATGTGGGCTACTGAAAAAACAAATACACTAATACATAAATACATTCAAATACACAATACAGTGTTTCAACTTCGACACTGTAATGTGTGCACATTGCAGGATGTGTGATGTAAAATAAAACAAACTCAAACACTTACAACCTTTTCACTGCTTGATACAAAAGGAAAATGTTCATGGTTCTCATGTTCTATAAGGGATAGATCTGATAGAACATCATTTATTCTGATGTGCAGGTTCTTGCAGGCTGTGCACGCACAGCGATGTGTCAGAGCAGCCTTGTTGTCAGTGGAGGAGAGATGTGTCGGCTTTACACTCGACATCCGATCACATTGTAAAGTCTGAGTCACTGTATCCGGCTCATGGTGACATCATCTCTGGAGTCTGTGAGGAGGAGGAATCATTCGGTGGATGTATGGAGTTCCAGAGTGGGAAGTTGTCTTTGTACATGTGGTTGTGAACTGGATTGGAACTGAACTGGTTTGGAGTTGATACTCTCAGACTCTTCTCTGAATGGAGTGAACTCTGCAACTGTGGCGTCTCACAGACATCCATATTGCTTTGCTTGCTTGATTTAATGCTCATATCATAATTATCATAATATCATTTTGAAGTGCCGGTACTTCGTGACACATATCACATAGTAACTTACTATTTTATTTTTATCTTATAATAATTATTTATCAGACAGTCTGACAGCCCTCTTCATTTAAAAGTGACAAACCGGCTACAAAAACATTCTAGAATGATTAATTTATTACAAATGTTGCAATAAAGTGTCACAGAACATGAAAATAAAACAATGTCACTTTTTTCATGGAGTCATAATTTCTAGCCAAGACAGAAATGATGTGTTACATGACTTTGAGTGTTTAGTTTGTAGAATATTTTTTACCTGCTAAAAAAAATGTTTTTACCACATGTTTCAAAGACAAACTAATTAGAGCACTTTGAATGTTTATCTTCATAAAACATATTTTCACCTGTTCAGTAGTCATAAACACCTGAATCTAGTTCTAAGCCCTGACGGACACCCTCAGGGCTTCCATAGAGAAAGACATGTAACAACCACTGAATACTAATGATTCCAGTGTAGATGAATCACTAGTGTGGTGCAGATACACACATGAAATACAGACATGATTAATGGGACAAACATTTCATACAGTAATAAATTACTGTACATTAACTTTGATACCTACCCAGCGACCCTGCTGTGATTGGTGAGAGAGGATGGTCTGCATGTCATCTAACTCCAGCGCTGCAGGTTAAACAAACAGTCACAAACATGACATCATTCAACAGCACTCTGAATATGTCATGAACAAGAATTCCTTGTCTTTATACTTCATCAAAACAAAAGTCTAACAAGTAAATCCTTGAGTGTAAAGTAAACTTTATTCATACATTTTTTGTTGCAGAGATGCCTATGGATCAGGAGGAGGAGCCTAAATGAGGCCAGCCATACCACGTAGCCAATGAGGACATTCGTTGCCAAAGGCTGAGGGAGGAGCAGTGATGATTGATGTGTCCCCAGGAACATGGTGGCCACTGCAGTCACATAAAACACAGAATACACATTTAATAAAGGTTGTTTTTGTTTTTTTTAAGTAACAAACTTCAACAACTTTCAGCCATTTAGAATATTAGGTCGCTGCATTTATTTATCCCACCAGTTATGATATTTTGCTGGGTTTGCTTTATTTTTAAAAAATTGTTAGGTTTTTTAGGAAATGAACCAACCTGCCATGATCTCAGTTACAGAGCCAACTCCCCAGTGGGCCCAGTTAAAGATATATCTCCTGGAAAGAGATACAAAAATACCAATACACTGATATACTATTAACCGTACCTGTAAATATGAATACAAACCAACCTCATCCATTCAGTCGTTTAATTTGTCATACACATATATGAGCCAGTTAGTCTCACACATACAAGCATATATATACATTATAATATGTAAGTAAAGTACATTTATTTAATTTGTAAGTAGTGTGTGTTTGGTGTTTACCTGTGTGAGTCAGGTGCAGGTCTAATCACAGCCATTATTGGTTGAATCAGAGACAATGCCAGTACACAACAGCCTAGGTATGCATGGACATATGCATGCTACACACACACACACACACACACACACACACACACACACACACACACACACACACACACACACACACACACACACACACAATAACTGATCCAACATCTCCCTCTGCTGGTAATATATGAATATAACAACATTACAGTAGTGCCAGACATTTTTTTTAAAGTTATTTTTTGTGCATTTTATGCCTTTATTGATAGGGAAGCTGAAGAGGTGACAGGAAATGTGGGAGAGAGAGTATTCTTGTAACATTACAGCTTTATTCTTGTAACATTACAACTTTATTCTCAAAATATCAGATTTTTTATTTCTCAATGTGGCCCTAATACTTTGTTGTGTTGTAGGCTGCCTCTATGCTACAACATTAGTTGGTCTCCATGTGGCTCTACAGTAAATACTTAATATTTCCTTGTGTATTTTTATTATAGAGGGTCAGTAACATGGAAGTTATGACTGAAAGAATTTCAATCTTAACCATGGTTTTTAACAGCATCATGACTTTTTGCACACTGCCCCTTTGAGAGTTTGTGTGTGTGTGTGTGTGTGTGTGTGTGTGTGTGTGTGTGTGTGTGTGTGTGTGTGTGTGTGTGTGTGTGTGTGTGTGTGTGTGTCTGCTGTACCTTGCTCCAACCTTTTCTGTAGAAAAATGGGAGGCAAAAGGCTACAGTGGTGAGAATAACAGTTAGCATCATTAGACCTCGATGAACCTGCACACACAAATAAGACAAATTATAATACTGTACTGTGAATTTGAATGCTATGCTATGTGTGTGTGTGTGTGTGTGTGTGTGTGTGTGTGTGTGTGTGTGTGTGTGTGTGTGTGTGTGTGTGTGTGTGTGTGTGTGTGTGTGTGTGTGTGTGTGTGTGTTTTGATAATTACCACATCCTGGGGACATGTAATTGCGCACGTGTGAGTGTACCTGGAACCAGACTTTCTGGCCAAACAGTGTTTGATTTTGCCAGTCAGGTTTGTAGAAGCTGGCGATGAACGTACCAACACTTCCTGTTAGCATCCAGGCTAACAGCATTAGTGCACCTAGAGAAGCAGAGGCAAGTCAGCAGTTCCTTTCCTCGTCTTAATGCACTTCCCAATGCTAACTGGTTTGTTACATGATGCACTGAAAACAGCTCAACACCACCCAGAACAGAGGACAGTTGTATCTCCTCCTTCTGACATCACAGCTCCTCTGACATAATCATTTTGGTCCAGGCAGGTCTGCTGATGGACTCTTCTGTATGTCTCAACATGTCCAGCTATACTTACCTCCATCATAACATTATGGCGTGAATCCAGATACAAGGGCAGATCCAGGATTTTCTTTTAATGGATTTATGGTTTTGTTTTTTATGGTTACAGGGCTGTGCATATGATTTAGATTAAATTCAAGGTGTTGTTTGAACTTGGCAGAGGTATATGTTCTATGATAACATTTAGATCTCTGTATACTATCAGCAGCTCATCAACAGAAGCAATGGAATCGTTTTGTTGAGTCTTTACTTTGCATGTCATTGGGTTCATTTGACTGAAGCAGACTAAAAGTAACAATCCAGAACTCACCATGCATTTTCATAATGGTGGGACTCCGAGAGCCTCTCAGGACCTCAGGGGGTCCAGTGATGTTTTTTCTGTGGGTTGAGATTAATGGCTGGTCACCATGTTTCCATATTATACCTAGAGGAGGGACACAACAAAAGTGTTTATTAAAGTCCTCGAAGGAATTTCAGTTTAAGCGATGACTGCTGGGTGACTTATTCTAACTCATTCAAGTGTTACTGTTTAACAGTCCCTCCAGGACCCCCAGCCCTTAAGTCACATAAAGCTGACAATATCACCAGGTCAACGCATAAAAACAGTCCCTATCTCATGTTGTCATGGTTCAGTATTTCGTCAGGATGAACAGTTCCCTCTCACCTCCTCCTCTCCTGCTCGCCTGTCTTCAGCCACCTGACCTCCCAGTCTTGGTCAGATTGTCCCTTTATCCTCAGCGGTAATCCGTTTTGACTTCTCCATGTCATGTCTTATGTTATACACTTCCTGCATTCCTTTGTCATCTGTTTTGTCCCTTTGGTTTCCCTGTCTCTGTGTCCATGTTTCCCTGTCAATGTTAGTTTCTTGTCTTTAAGTTTTCCCTCTCCATTTTTCCCTGCTGTGAGTGTCTGGTTGTTTCCACCTGCCCCTGACTGTCTCCTGATCTCCTTACCACCCTTGTTTCCCCCATTGTCCTGTCTTCTCCCAGTGTATTCAGTCTGTGTGATTCCTCTTGTTCACTGTCTCTCAGTTTTTGATGTCACATCACTCGTTCAAGTCTTTTTCCTCAGTGTCCTTTATGTTGGATGGAAGTTTCCCTGGATTTTTTCTCTGCCTGATTCTTGGACTTTCTCCTGGTCTCACATTTTACTGTGACCCAACCTGTTCAGCTTGCTTATGAACGCTGATTTCATCATTCTACTCATGGTCCCTGTTTGCCTGTAAGCTGAACTACTTTTGTTTTTAAATGGCTGAACTCTAACTGCACCTACTACTGCCTAGAAACATGACAAATGACTTTAATATGGGACACACAAGTGCAACTTATGGCTAAACTCAAACTGCAACATAACATTTTTCTTTTTTAGAGTTAAGCAAAACTGCAAGTTAGTAAAAAGCGTTGATGAATTAATTTCATGCAATCATTCATCATTTCAATATAGCAAAGCCAGTTAACCATTAACCAGAAAAAAGAGGCCTTAAACACCAAAACAACTGTAAACAAAATCCTTCTCTTTTGTGCTCAACCTTTCCTGTTAGACATCCTGTTTCCAAAATAAGTGTTAGTTGTGTTATGATATAATCCTTTGATTGATGAGAACTACATCAGGGGATGACTGTCAGGGTCAATGGGTCCAAAGCAACACATGTAGAATTTCTCACCATTCTGAGCACGTCCATGGGCTACAAACAGAAAGTACTCTCGGTCCAGATCGTAGCGCGCTGCTTCCTGATTGGTCGGTTTGACTGGTCGACTGAAACTGCACTGAATCACTCCATCTGCCAGCCGCCATGACACAGAGGAGAGACCAGACTGCAAAAACACACGAAGAAGAGAAACAAATGAGCAGATTGAAGCCGTTGTATCCTTGTCATTGTGTGGGAAACAGACTCAAACACCACCTACACAATCATGTGTTTTCTACTTGACCTTTTTATATGTATATGCTTTATGTTATGTTTAATTACAAAGGTTCTAAATAGAAGGAAACAATGATCCATGTAACAGGTATTTATATGTGCTACATCATGCTGTGTATCACTACCTGGAAGTGAAGTGACCTACATACTTATATAGTGATTGTAGTCAGTCCTAGGAAGTGCTGTTATTTTTTAAATATTTAATGTTTATGAGTTATAGTAAATATGTTTGATGCCACACAAGGAAGGTCTAAAATCTAATAATATGCTGAATATTATGCCCCTTTTTATGGAACACATTCAGCCTGAAGCTTTTTTGGATTTAGGAAGTCAGATGACATGGAATAAAATGACAAAGTCCATTCAGCAAGTAATTCATGGATGGAGATAGGGGCTTATTTCTCCAGTGAAACGTATTCTCCTCATGTTGACTTATTGTCAGGTTTTATTACTGCCACCAAAGCAGTTGTGTTTTTGCCAGCATTAGTTTGTCTGTCTGTTAGCAGGATTACTCAGAAAGTTATGAACTGAACTGTTATGAATTAGATTAGATTTTGGTAGTGATCTAGATCACCATCTGGATCCTAAATTGGATTAAAAGTTTTATCAGAGTCTGATCTGGATCCAAGTAATATTTAGATCTGGTGATCCAGAACATTTAAATTTATAGGACTCACTGAAAATTCACTACTGTGAGAAAACTAATAATAATGACTGAACTGAGATCAGATTGTAGCTGAAGCTGTGCTGATTCAGTTTGGTGTCAGATAAACATGCTTATTCTGCTTAGTCTGGCTTATTTTCATTCGATTCAATTTAAGCTTAGTTGCTATGGAAACTTATGCTGGGAAACTAGCCTGGTCTGGGGCAGGCTGAACCTATCTGGTCTGGGGCAGACTGAACTAACCTGGTCTGGGGCAGGCTGAACTAACCTGGTCTGGGGCAGACTAAACTAACCTGATCTGGGGCAGGCTGAACTAACTTGATCTGGTGCAGCCTAAACTAACCTGATCTGGTGCAGACTAAACTAACTTGATCTGGGGCAGACTAAACTAACCCGATCTGGTGCAGACTAAACTAACCTGGTCTGGGGCAGACTAAACTAACCTGATCTGGTGCAGACTAAACTAACCTGATCTGGTGCAGACTAAACTAACTTGATCTGGGGCAGACTAAACTAACCCGATCTGGTGCAGACTAAACTAACCTGGTCTGGGGCAGACTAAACTAACCTGATCTGGGGCAGGCTGAACAAACCTGATCTGATGCAGACTAAACTAACCTGGTCTGGGGCAGGCTGAACAAACCTGATCTGATGCAGACTAAACTAACCTGATCTGGTGCAGACTAAACTAACTTGATCTGGGGCAGACTAAACTAACTTGATCTGGTGCAGACTAAACTAACCTGATCTGGTGCAGACTAAACTAACCTGATCTGGTGCAGACTAAACTAAATTGATCTGGGGCAGACTAAACTAACCTGATCTGGGGCAGACTAAACTAACCTGATCTGGGGCAGACTAAACTAACCTGATCTGGTGCAGACTAAACTAACCTGGTCTGGGGCAGACTAAACTAACCTAATCTGATGCAGACTAAACTAACCTGATCTGGGGCAGACTAAACTAACTTGATCTGGGGCAGACTAAACTAACTTGAACTGGTGCAGGCTGAACTAACCTGATCTGGGGCAGACTAAACTAACCTGATCTGGTGCAGACTAAACTAACCTGGTCTGGCGCAGACTAAACTAACCTGATCTGGGGCAGACTAAACTAACCTGATCTGGTGCAGACTAAACTAACCTGATCTGGGGCAGACTAAACTAACCTGATCTGGTGCAGACTAAACTAACCTGATCTGATGCAGACTAAACTAACCTGATCTGGGGCAGGCTGAACTAACCTGATCTGGGGCAGACTAAACTAACCTGATCTGATGCAGACTAAACTAACCTGATCTGGGGCAGACTAAACTAACCTGATCTGATGCAGACTAAACTAACCTGGTCTGGGGCAGGCTGAACTAACCTGATCTGGGGCAGACTAAACTAACCTGATCTGGTGCAGACTAAACTAACCTGATCTGGGGCAGGCTGAACTAACCTGATCTGGGGCAGGCTGAACTAACCTGATCTGGGGCAGACTAAACTAACCTGGTCTGGTGCAGACTAAACTAACCTGGTCTGAGGTAGGCTGACTGTCAGCCTAAGCCTCAGTTGTTGTTCCTGAAACACTGACCTGAGAGAATAAGAGATGATTTTCCACTGACTCTCTGGTGTGCTGGCAGATTACTGACTTTAATAAAGTCAGAATATTAATGTTTAGAGAAATTATTACAAAAATAAATTAATCATGCAATGATAAATTAAAACAAATAAACATATGTGTTTATTTGTATGGTATGTGATATCAAACTTTCAGGCTTATAGGACATAAACTCTCAAATACAATAATGTAACAGCTACACAAATAGTTAACAGTACAACTGCAAAACATCAGTGATCTATTGTTTAGTTATTCCGTCAGAAATAGAAGGAGACTCACCACAAGTGAAAATAAATAAAGGAATACATTCAGAGACAGAGTTACCTGTGACGGGTCCTCAGGAGGAGTTCTTCCACTGGTGAAGGCAGCACTCACCGATACTCTATTGCCATCTTTTATACACATATACACGTCATCATCACCCTACACACACACACACACACACACACACACACACACACACACACACACAAAGCATGTGCTGTTATATTCAGGTAAATAAAGATGCAACATACTGGTAAGCTGATTATAAGGGAAGGATCACGTCTTTTCAAACTGCAGTGAAGATCAACCTGGACAATATTTGATGCAAACTGTTAGCCTGAGGGACTAGCTTACCATCCATGTGTCCCAGGACAGAGCAAAGGAAACATATCCGTCTGCTGGGCCGCTCAACTCAAATGTTACAGACTGCAGAAAAACAATGGCAATAATAAGACTGAAAAACTGATTTTTTAAAATATCATTCAAGCCATTCCGACAGTGTAGTATAGATAAAGCTATAAACATACATACTTTCCATACTTAATGACATATTTGTCTTTTGTCTTATTGCATTCAACTGAGAAGCAGTGAGAGGTTAAATTCATGCTTATAATTATGCACTGATGAATTTTGAGCATAACATTAATTAATAATAATAATAATAATAATAATTTTTATATAGTTCTTATCAGAACAAAGAACAAAGTGCTTCACAAAGGAAAATTAAACATTGAAACAATAAGAGTAATTAAAGAAAAATACTCAAGGGCAACAATTAAAAAGTTTAAATAAAAACATTAACACACAGTAGCATTACAATAAAGAGGGACCTCAAATAAAATCGGGATATTAAGACAAGATTTAAAAGAAGACGACAACTCGGTTGGAATTATGTCAGAGGGGCAGGAGGATACTCTCATATGAAACGTATGACATCTCTCATAAAAGCCAGGAGAGCATTGCTATTTAAAAAGCAGCACTCATCTTTGTAGAGGGACACCTTGGCCAGTGGACCCTCCACCGTCTCCCAGTCCTTTGTCCCATCAACAACTCCATTTGACTGCATATGAGCTGCTGCACTGATATTTAACAGAGGAGGATTATTACACACACATCCCTGTGTGTGTAATAGTTCTAGTGATGCACATGTACTGGTGGGTCAGATCAGGTGGGCCAGGTCATTAAAGTCATTCTGACAGTGAAAATGTTTGGCGTTCAGCAGCCATCCTCTGATAAATCCTGTGGCACCGGTAGAGATACAGTGAAAAGTCCCTGCTGTCAGTCAGAGAATATGTTCACATCATTTATTCAGGTAGGTGGATGAAAAAACTCATGTGGGTTCAGATGATATCAGAGGAAATCCTTGCACCATTAGTGCACATCGTTGTGAAGCTGCCCATGTATTCACATGTCAATATCTGAAACACACTGCACCACTGACTTTAGACCAGGTTTTTTTTGATAACTGGTTCGGTTTCTTTCTGCAGCCTTAAGATAGCAAAGCTCCAACAATGAACCGAACCCCACCTCATTCTAACACCAATACTACCATGGGCACAATAATAGTTTGCAGGTGAAGCTGCTGCCAATGAATTACTGTAAATTTACACTGAAAGAATGAAATTACATTTTACTGCCACCATAGAAAGTTTTTATTTTGTGCTGTAAGGTCGTCCAGCAGATGATCTGGGAACTCGTTGTGTAATTTGACTGTAGTAAGGATACAATGATGTTAAAATGTTTCATGTTAAAATTTTTCATTGTACAAATGAAACTAAAGAGTCAAACCCTTTGGGCTGGTCCTTCTGAGGTCATGGACAGGAAGAAGCAGTGAGGATCTTCTGCTGGATTGCAGTCTGGAGGATCTAGCAGGCAGGATTTTGATTGGCCACATCCCTCAAATGTAAACTAAAGAGGTAAAATAAGGGGGATGTTATCAGCCTTCACATGGTTCAGTCATTTCACATTAAAGTTTATTGATCACTGTATATTCAGATTGGGAATCAGAGGTTGATGTTGTAAAGCTGAACCCAAATGTCCACCCTCTGTCCTGCAGACTGAGCTTTGTGGACTTCAGTCGTACATCCTGTGACATGTTCACTGCAAGACTGCAAGGCTACTGATTAGGGCTGGGTTCAATACCAATACCAGTACCAGTCCCAGTACTCCACAGTACCCAATGGTACCTTTTTCAGGGCTTTACTCTCCCTGCAATAACAAAACTGTAATTCTTGTTGTAAAAGTAATCAATTATGTTGTAACACCTCATTGATTCACAGGAGGAAACTGTTGTTAATCTGCACACTTCACTCAACCAGGATAACTGGATTAAAATGATGGAATATCAGCACTTTATTGGACTGAATAAAAAACATAAATAACTGTAAAAACATTCAAACAGTAGGGGTAGCAATGCGCCATTAAAGCAACTATTCTGTAATGTTTTACCATAAAGAATATGCAGTTCACATACTGCAGCTTTAATACTCAGGTTTCATACTGAAAATCTCACATATTGTTTTAATGTACTTAAAGTGCCAGACAGTGTGTCTGTGTTGGCTAAGGCTAGAGAAAATGTAACATAACATCATCTAAGTCAGTGACAAACCAGCAACAACTTATCCAGCCAGTTTATTAATTACATGATTGTTTCAAGTTCAGTGGAAGCTGCAGACATGCTAATGTTAGCTGCAGCTGCTTCAGGGTACATCGTTTTCAAACACTCTTCAGCTTCTAGATATATTTTGTGTTTGACCAGGTGTTTCCACAGGTTAGATGTTGTCCTGGCTACCGCCATAGAGGTTATGTGATCGGTTTGGTTTGTTTGTCTGTCAGTTTGTTTATTTGTTTGTTAGCAGGATTACGCAAAAACGAATGGACAGATGTGCATGAAATTTTCACCAAAGATGGACCCTAGCATTATCATTGAGTTGATTAAACTTTGGTGATGATCCGGTGAGAGATGGGACTGGTACTGCTGGAATAAGGGCCTGTGTCCACCATAGTGATTTTTCCCAGCTGAAAATACCAGGTGCTCTTCTGAAAACATCCAGCTGGGAGCATTTGAGAGCGCTACACAGATTTTGGAAAGTGTAGACACACTTTTGAGGTGATGTAGTTTTGCGCTCTACACAACACACACTTTTACTCTCATTCAGATGTGTATTAAGGTGTTGACATTTGGCACTGATTAACTTAACGTGAATCGGTATTTGGTTGATTAGTTATTTTGTACCCAACCCTACTGCAGTCCAAAAGGGTAAAATAATAAAATGATTTTTTCTTTACATCTATAGCCCATTATTCTACATTATTCTATATCAGGAAGTGGTTCAATATTATTTCTGACCTACATGATGTGGGTCAGAAATAAAAAAGTAACCATGTCACAAATTGATAATAACTTATTTTTGTCTTTTTAGCCAATAATTGAAAAAAATCAAAACATCCATCATTGCAATGAATATTGGGTAATGTATATCAGGGATGTCTGGGTACGTCTGAACCTCAAACAGACTCTGTAGGAAGCTTGAGGCCCTAACCCTAACCCTTGTGGACTAGATAGATTGTGAGTTTGGACAGCCCTCAGTACTTGCAGACTTCCTGCAAAGTAAGTGTGTCTGCAGGAGCCGTGAGGTCTGGACATTTGGCTTCAGCCCAACACTTACAGGCCCAGGCAGGACGGAGGTTGTGGTCGTTTGTACTGGATGAGGTGTCGTGTCTGACTGAGGTGGTTGGGGAGTAACACCATGCTGATAGATGATTGGTCCGGGAAGCTTCACCCAGTACTCTTTGAAGTGGGCAACTACAGTCACACTGGAAAATATACCCATAGACACACATGCATTGTAACAGTCCAATATACATTATATGGACAAAAGTATTGGGACACCTGATCCTTACACCTACAAGAATGTTTATGACATCGCATTCTAAATTCATAGGCATTAATATGGAGTCATTTGTCATTTGTGAGACAACTCATGTATTCAAACCAAAGTGGATGCACAATTAGCGAATGTATGCATGACAGATGCATATGTCTCTGGTTTCATTTTGCCATGCTGCCGGTGCTGGCTGATGACGACAGCGTACACTGCATGTGTATATGCAAAAAAAAAAACACATCCTTCCATAGGCTAGCACTAGATTAGTATTTAAAAAGAAATACACTCACAAAAACTGAACCTGTTTGGGAGCATCTGTAGGAGCATTCCAGATGACGACAACCTCTGTCTGTTTGGCAGCACTTGTGTGGCTCACTGCTGAACCCTGGACACACACACACATTTCTTAAAGTTCATTTGTTTCAGTGTTATTTACATGGGAAATGTGCCTCTCAGGACAGATACTTATTACACATACTATTAGCAGGGAGTAAAATAGCAATAACCAGGAAATGGCTGAGTAAAGAGGCTCCAATAGTCATGAATGGATAGAAATAGTCCAGCTATATCTGTTCAGGACCGACTGACTTTTTGTCTGAGACATGCCACCAAAAAATGTGAAACATCCTGGAAAAACTGGAAATCTGGTTTGAATTTGAAGTGATTTCTGTCTTGTGTATTTTTCACTTTTTTCCCTTTAGAACATGATTTTATTTCTTGTTGTATAAACACTAACAGAATAGACTTTAGGTCACAGGTGAGTTCTGTTGAAACTCCCTGACCTTGTGTGAGTCCGAGTTATGGATCAGAAGGACTTCTATGATTGTAAAGGACCCTTTCAGGGTTTTATGTCCATAATATTTTATCAATACTACTAAGTTTCTCTGTGAACATGTGTGTGGATCTTCACCTGCTGCTTATGACAGGTGAGCAGCTGTGTCTTGTCCGGATTGGTCAGGGTGAAGGTGCCAACTGTGGCTGCTGAGTTTTCATTGGCTGCATCCCGGGCCTGAAGTAGGAAGCCCTTAAAATATGTTGTTCCAGATAGGATGACTGGAAAAGAGTGTTTCAAAAAGTTAAAAGTTAACAAAAGATAAGAAAATGTATGTAAACAATATGATCTGTTAATCTAGTTGCTTTAAAATTATTGGAATTTAATTTCCAATTTGTTACAAATACAAATTAAATTTAAAATGCTTGTCATTGTCAGTCCTTTTGGAGAACTCCACAGTGGCAGATCTAGAATTTTTCTAAATCAGGGGCCATAGAGGGGCCACATTTTTTACAGAGGGTCCAACTATATGTCCAACATTCATGCACATTTCCTTATTCAGTAAGATGTATACACAGAATATTTCACCAGTCATTCATTGTTTGCTGTTGGCTCCATAGCTTTTAGTAAAGACATGCAAATTGTGCCTTTTTCAAGCACATTGTGTTCATCAAAAAAGTTTAGCAATTATTGAATTTTAAACTAGGATGCATAAATAAATATGAAACATAAGACACTTTTTTCCAATTATGTAATACATAAAATAATTTTTTTTTAATTTTTACATTAAAGAAAATACTTACATACTATATTACAGCATACACAACAGTTTAGAGGAGAAAAACTTGACACAGTCAAGTATTCAAGTTGTAAACAAACAGAAAAAAAAAGACAGACAAGTGACAGGACAGGGGCACTTCAGGGGCCAATCAGATTTCAGCTGGGGCCAGTGCCTATCTGGCCCCGCCCCTGGGACTACATATTGAAGCTTATAGTAAAGATCAGTTATATTATATGATATTTTTCACACTATGGGCTTCATCACAGCTCTGGGTTTCCTTTATAAGCAGATACTGGCAGTGTCAGGTTTGTTTCAACACATCTTCTTGTCACAGTCATTAGTTACCTTGTATCCGGTCTGTGGGACTGAACGTGGTGGTGTTGGTTTCTAGGTGGTAGGGGGCAGGAGTGGTCTGACCAGGAGGACCATGGTGGGGTTCCATGCTGTCACAGACTTGGGAAACTTTGCCATTGGAATAGCAGCCTCCTGGCACCCAGTAATCCACCAAGATGGTGATAAAAAGAAGACAACGCAGGTCCATGGGAGACATCTACAGAAATCAGCCACTGCCACAAAACCTGAAAAGAAAAGAAATGACACATTTCTCCAAGCAAACATTTCTGGACTTGTCTAAAACACTTTGTCTCTGACGTTAGCATCGCTGTTATCATATACGGGTGGAACAAGGCCCACCCACTATTTCAAATGATTAGTATAGATCCCCCACACTTTTACCATGTAGAAAATACATGTGTCTATACACTTGATCAGGACCCTTTCCATAAAGCTGTGTTGTTGTTCTCTATCAGATCTAACCTGCTTTGAGAGATGAACAACTCACTGAAAATCCATGTAATGTTTTCACTGCTACTTACACCCCACCAGGTTCTCACAAAGCATACACACTTATCACTTTATCTCTGAGGCCTGCAGGCTAGGTAGCTAAATTAAGATGAGTCGCATACTGTCACCAAAAAAAAAACCTTGAAGAAAGAGAGTGCACTAGTGAGCAGCATGGGAAACAAGGAGAAGGAGAGAAGGGATGAATGAGGAGGTGAGGTCATCCAGTTCACTTCTAAGTTGGACTTGATTGACAGGCGGTGCTGCTCCTCTTCTCTAATGTCCACATTCAACAGAATGTGTTTAGTGAAATGAGTGGTTTAAAGTCAATACACACAGCATTGATGTTATTTTTCATCCTCATTGGGGGAGGACTGGCAGTACCTAACATGGCCTGTATCTATACCAGCGTGTGGATTTCACTTCAACTGAATATGCTGAACGTGTGATCACAAGGGTGTTAGGGAGCCCACTCGAGCCTCCCATGGACCTAGGGGATGTAAAGTAAGCTGCAGGATCGTTGGGTGTTTGGCCAGTCTGACCAATCTAATTGGGATCCTAATGAATAAACAGTAAATAAACAATAAACAGTGAATGATCGTGTCCAGTCTGCAGTGTTCCTGAGACTGTGGGTAGTTTATCTGAGCCTTGCCTCACATGTTTTATGGAAATCATTCAGTAGATCCTTTCTGGATCCGCTACTTTATTTGAATCCACAACAAAATTTGAAGGGGCCTCCCTGCATGGCTCACATCACATCCTTCTACCAAGTGTCACTGAAACCTGTCCAGTAGATAAACAAACAAACTGACGAAGCTGAAAACAACCTCCTTTGTGGAAGTAATTAGCCACTGTCACATTGCCTCCAGGTCCGTACCCAAAGAGCAATGCACAACTCTGAACAACTCAGTAGAGATGAGGAAGAAGTAAGATGACTCAGGGGGAAAAACACGCCAGGCTGACATTGGTATAACATAAGCAGCAGATACATCTGATAAAATAAATCATCTGTCTGCTAGAATTAAAGTGTAGAACTAGACACTGCTACTGTGTGTGTTCTTCAGTGAGCACAGCATTGGTGGTGGTTGATAGCAGTCTTTATTTAACAACTAAACAAATTATCAGAAACACACAATCTTTACAGTTTCTCCAAGTCAACAATACACAAATTCAAGCTTTCCAGCTTCTTCTCCATATGTGTGTCTCACATCACAGCAGCAGACAGACAGAGCTCAGGTCCAACACGCTGCTGCAGATAAGGGAGAGACCGCAAACAGCACAACACAAAAACTCTCTCTCCCTGAACCGTCAACCCCAGCTGTCCCATTTATCAAGTTCTGCTTAGGGCCCCATAAAAGCTTGGGCCGGCCCTGCAACCTACTAATAATGTAGGTCACATTGTTTAATAACCACACCCATGCAACCCGTTATGAGAGGCAATCCACACCACCTACCCAAAACAATATGCACTACTCAAACACCTGAACCCATACAATTGGCAAATGGCTAACTTCATGCATTATGTCAGGACTGTAAACCGAAAGCTACGGTGCTGATCCAGTAGCTGTGAATATCTCTGTCCCTCCTGCCCACAGTAGACAAGATCTGGGCTAAAGAAACAGACTAATTGCTCCAAACAGTGTTATGGGTGAGAATATGGGTGAGTATGGGTGAGTCTAAACCCTTCCTCTCTCGTTCTCAAGTTCTTTCAACCCACCCTCTCCTCTCTACCCTCTCATATGACAGAACTGCAGCTGAGCTGTTGACCTCACAGCAAAGAAGGTTCCAGAGTGGAACCCCAGCCATCCCAGGTCCTGTACATGGAGTCATTCTCCCACCATCATGTGGTTCCACCTGGTGCTCGGGTTTCGTCCCAACAACCTAGTGTTAATACTTTTACTAAATAATACTTCTTCTCTATCATAGGAACCACAGGGGGAAGATGAAGCCATGTGTTCATTAGGATGTTCCCACCCTGAGTTTCCACGGCCAGGTTGTTCATCGCTCCAGCTGCATCATGATTCTGTTCAAACCCCATTTATCCTTCGACAGTTAACCCTCAGTTCATCCCTATCCTCAACATCAAAAGCAGATTTTCTAGCAAGTTGTCCTGAACTGGACAGGGTTTACATTATTGTATACTGTATTATTTCAAAGATAAATTAGGACATAATATTCTATAATAAAGTGTAGGACAGGAGATAGTTCTACTGTACAATACCATGACTGGTGAAAAGTCACAGACTGGTTTCTGGGCATTGAATTATTGATCAAACTGCCAACAGGCTTTATCACATCGCAAAGGAAACACACAACACATAAAAATGAAGATGAACACACAGCAACAACTATTCAAGCCTTATGAAGCACATTTACACATTTATAGTGCAAATTTTTTAATTGTCTACTTACAGTGCAATATTCTTAAATTCTCTGCTGCATGTATTATGTGAATTGTGTCGTGTTAAATTGTTATTGTCTCGCCACTAGGCCTGTATGTAGTCTTTATATTTCTGATATATCATGTGTGCACCTTAAGGAGTTTGCCCTTTAATTTCATTGTACACTGTATAATGACAATAAAGGCTTTCTATTCTATTCTATTCTATTTCACCAGAAATGTCTCAAACACAACGTTTTTCTGTTAAAAAGGTTCTAATGATCTGCTGAAGTGAACTCTGGTTACCTGGTCAACAGATGGTCCAGACTGGAGACAGAGACGTGAATATCAGCAAAGTTAAGAAATTCATAAGAGGCTTTCTTACCCTTTGAATTGGTGGCGACTGCAAACATTCAGAAGCTCTCTATCCAGTCAGCAAGTGTACTTTAGCCCAAGGCTACCAAGTTGAAAAACATATTTTAGTTATTCATGTTTTTATTCAGCAAAGCTGCAGAATTCTCTCTGATTACAGGTTCTGGCTCTACAGAAAACAAAAGGCTAAAGAAAAGATGAGGCCTGAGTTAAGATAAATCTCTGAGAAAGGGAAAGAAACATGAAACTACTAGCAGCAAAGAAGTCTATTACGTGTCTGACAGACCGAGCTAACAAGTCAGTTTGTGTATTTACATATGTTAAAAATGGGGCGGACTACATGGATACAACAGACGTGGGGTTTTTTCACTGTTGTTAAACTACTATTGTAATGGTCCTATTTAAACCATCTGTAGTCCATCACACATGTTCCTTTAGGGCATGTCCAACTATGTCCACCTATGTCCAACTATGTCCAACTACCTTTAGTGAGTTTAGCTTTTCTTCATGTCTGTCTTTTTTCCAGTGTCACTGGTTTCCAGTCTCAAAGGGGAAAGAAAGTGATTTCCACATCTGCAAACGACCGAGGAACAAGGTCAGCTGTCTGACCCAACCATGTAGCTTTTAATGCTATGTTCTATGCCATAATTCACTGTCACCTTTCTAGCTCCATAGAGTCTCTGTAATCCTCTGCAGAAGAGACGTTGTGGGCATCAGCCCAACACTAGTTCCGAGATGTCACCATCATGTAGATGTGCTTCTGTCGGCTCCTTAGACACTCTGTGTTTAGCACCGGCACCACTTTAATGATCCTTAGTAGCTTTAGTTCAGACTGCAGCAGAAAGCTCTGCTGTGCTTGAGCTTCAGAAATACTTGGGATGACTGTCGCTTATGCAGACACCATCGTGCTACTTGATCAATAAAAGAGCGAAGCTACTGAAAGAAAGAAAGTGACACTAGTTAAACTAGTTACTGGCAATTAGGATGAACAAGAAGAATCTGAGTAAGAATGGACTGGTTAAATATCTGCAGGGCTGACGAGAGAGAGGAGGATCAGGTGAGAGAGTGAGTGAGCAAGCCAAACAACTGCAGAGAAGATGAGGGACGTGAGAACAGGCGTGTGATTAGGTGTGCCTTCTATCCTTGGTTTAGTCTGCTGTATTTTTTAACTCTACAAAGGAGGAACGTTTTCATCTATGTCTGTTGGTTGGTTGGTTTGTCAGCAGGATAATGTAAAAACAGATTTCTATGAAACCTGGTTGGAGGAGAGGCCACGGCCAGGAGAGAACCCATTAAATGTTGGAGCAGGTCTGGATATATGGGCTGATCCAGGACTCTTCTTCCATTCTCTTAACAAAAGTAGATTATTTAACATATAGATTATTTTTAGACATTTTCCCTAATTACTCCTGAACCGATTTCCAAGAGACATCGTGGAGACGTGGGGCATGGGTCAGGCAAGCTAAACAGATTTAGGATTGTTCGACCTTGGTGGAGTTATGTGCACTACAGAGTGCCGTTTTAGTTTTATCCTTTACCTGACTGAGCTTTGAGCAAATTATTGGTAAAATCCATGGAGCTGACCATGACTCTGAAATGTCATCACAACAGTTGTGCTGCTTAGATAACAACAGATCTCTTCTAAATAAAAATAGGTGGTGCTCAAATGCATACAGTTGTCAGTCTGAGGGTCGGTCGACTTGGCTGGTTGATGTATTTTTGTGAATTGGCTCTGACATGGTGAGTGATTGCAGGTATTACAAAACCATCATTACCAGTCACACTCTAACACCTAACATGGAATGAACTGAGGGACTAGAACAGCAATCAGTTACAGCTTAAGCCATGTAAACTGTAAAACTTATGCTAGTGTAAATAGCTGTGAATGCTGACACTGCCTTGATGCTCTGAGCCTCCAGTTCACACAGTTAACCAGCTCCTAGCTGCAGGGCTAACTGAGCTGACTAGTGAATGGCTGCTAAAATTACAGGTAGCAACAGTTTGTTGACTTTAGTAAAGCTGTAAACTAAATCACAAAGTCATTGACACTCAAAAATCCAGTGTCTCCAAAATCAGTGAAGTTTTAAAGTTGTGTTGTACACAGTGGCGGATCTAGAATTTTTCTAAATCAGGGGCCATAGAGGGGCCACATTTTTTACAGAGGCCAACTATATGTCCTACATTCATGCACATTTCCTTATTCAGTAAGATGTATACACAGAATATTTCACCAGTTATTTAATATATTATGCAAATTGTGCCTTTTTCAAGCACTGAATTTTAAACTAGGATGCATAAATAAATATAAAACATAAGACACTTTTTTTCCAATTATGTAATACATTAAAAAAATATTTTTTTACATTCAAGATAATACTTACATACTATATTACAGCATACACAACAGTTTAGAGGAGAAAAACTTGACACAGTCAAGTATTCAAGTTGTAAACAAACAGAAAAAAAAGACAGACAAGTGACAGGACAGGGGCACTTCAGGGGCCAATCAGATTTCAGCTGGGGCCAGTGCCTATCTGGCCCCCCCCCCCTGGATCCGCCCCTGGTTGTACAGTAATCAGTGAGACCCGGCCTCATCAAATTCAGAGCTCCATGGCTATTTTCCAAGACATATACAGCTGAGGACACCAGCAAGAGGATGAGGCAGTGTTCCCAACTCTCACGGGACAAATGAGCTCAGCTTCAGAGGAAAGTCTAACCTGCCTCAATAATTAGACCACAACATATGAAGGAGGGAAATCTAATAAAATAATAATAAAGAAAGCGTTTTATTGTTTAAACTGAATTAGAAACTACCAATCTATTAACCCCTGTATCAACATATTGTTTCATTTAATTCATATTCCAGAGAGAACCCATACAGTGTATTCCCAGCTTTAGCAGTGGGGTGAGCTGGTGAAGAGGTTCAGCTCTCACATGATGCTGTTTGGGAAAAGATTTACAGAAACTCAGACAAACACTTATTTTGATGACACTGCTGTATTCAAAATCATCAGTCTGCATACTACATACAACTAAGACTATAACACACTTCATCCAACCCTGCTATCAGAGGTGCATACTGTGTTAATGTGTTGGTCACACTTTATGGTGTAGATCAATATTTAGTATATCAGTAGTTCAGTTTATAGTATATCAACTCAATCCTATTTACATTTAGAGGAAATTAAAGGAGGATTTAGATGTTATAAATAATTTGACAGGAATGGTGTGACTTTGGCAGCACTTCCTCCTTCATGCACACCATCAGTATTTCAACATGTCTATGAGTCAGAGTGAAACATATCTCAGCACTCTCTGGTTTTCATGAGACAACATTTATAACAACAAAGACCTGTTTAAACACTAGATAGACAGGTGTCCATATTGTAATGATGGTTTTTATGAACACATTTTAATGCTTGGTAACGACACCAGGCCTTGTCTTGGATAAGAAACCCCAGGACACCCGAGGGCAACATGTCAATAAAACTGTCCTAGAAAATAACAAACACATAAAATAGTGGTAAAAGGAAAACTCTGAAACTGATGTTACTGATGTAAAGTGTGTGTGATAGTGATAAGGTGTGTGTGTGTGTGTGTGTGTGTGTGTGTGTGTGTGTGTGTGTGTGTGTGTGTGTGTGTGTGTGTGTGTGTGTGTGTGTGTGTGTGTGTGTGTGTGTGTGTGAGATAAGGTTGTTGTACTCACCCCTCTGCTGCTGTAGAAGGAAAAACTGCCTTCACTCTGTCAAATAATTTCCAAGCATGACTATAAGTATGTGTATGAGTGAAATGTTCTACTGTTCCAATGTCCTCTCTCTCTCTCTCTCTCTCTCTCCGTCTCTCTCTGTCTCTCTCCTTCTCTCCCTCTCTCTCTCTGTCTCTCTCTCCTTCTCTCCCTCTTTCTCTCTTTCTCTCTCTGTCTCTCTCCTTCTCTCTCTGTCTCTCTCCTTCTCTCCCTCTCTCTCTCTCCCTCCCTGTCTCTCCCTCTCTCTCTCTCTCCCTCTCTCTCTCTCTCTCTCTCTCTCTCTCTCTCTCTCTCTCTCTCTCTCTCTCTCTCTCTCTCTCTCTCTCTGCATGCTATCCAAAGTCTAGCATTATTATTACAGCAGTTTCACAACTGAACCAGACACCCTACCCTAGAGTGATACTGGGGTACTGTATCTGTCATCTTCTATAATGCTGACATCAGCACAATCCTCCCTAGAAAGCAACAGCGGTGGTAAGCCTGTACACGCTCAAAAGTCATACTACAATTCATCAATTCAGACTCCTGAAAGGGAAAAAAGAAAAAAAAAAACAGAATCAGTATTGAGTCCCACAACAATGGGTGTCCCGTCAAGTAAGCAGTCTATCTGGGGGTTTGCATTATTCCCCCTGGGGACCCCTGAAGGTGAGGGTACCTTTAGTTACTGTGGTCCTGATGATGCCTGATGATCTGAGGTCCATCACAACTGTGTCCACCTTCAAGACCAAAGACCAACCTATTCTGCTAGACCTGTGGTTGATCACTGTGTCACTGTGTGTGTGTGTGTGTGTGTGTGTGTGTGTGTGTGTGTGTGTGTGTGTGTGTGTGTGTGTGTGTGTGTGTGTGTGTGTGTGTGTGTGTGTGTGTGTCTGTGTGTGTGTGTGTGTGTGTGTCTGTGTGTCTGTGTGTGTGTGTCTGTGTGCGTGTGTGTCTGTGTGTGTGTGTGTCTGTGTGTGTGTGTGTCTGTGTGTGTGTGTGTCTGTGTGTGTGTGTGTGTGTGTGTGTGTGTGTGTGTGTGTGTGTGTGTGTGTGTGTGTGTGTCTGTGTGTCTGTGTGTGTGTGTCTGTGTGCGTGTGTGTCTGTGTGTGTGTGTGTCTGTGTGTGTGTGTGTCTGTGTGTGTGTGTGACAGATCATCAATCAGATATGCTGGTCAGAATTGCATTTTAAGCCATTTAAAACTGGTTTATAACCCATTTGACTCATTTCATGTACTGATTGTAAATGATAGTTGAGGAATGTTCCCACATAATGAAGTGGTACCAATAATAATACTATTATGTGGTGCTTTTAAATTGAATTACAGCCCCAACTTGCTGTTGTGGGAGGTGAATTGCTCAATAGATGTGATGTGTTTTTGTTTTTTTGGTTTGGTTTGGGTTTTTTTTCTCTTTTGTCATTGTAGGATACATTGTTTTGTACTTGACATGCTGTAGTTGTTTCTGAAGCACGGTGTGTTAGGAATATGTTGTGTATTTGCCTCATTGGCATGTTTTGTATTTGCAGATCAAAATGCATTAGTTTGTTAATCGTGTTTTGTATGTGCAAACAACACTGTGATTGTTAGTCAACATTAGAGCATTATTTAGTAAAATATGCTTTGTTTTTGCTGCTTAAGGTGGAACAATTAGCTGTTCACTTACAAATTATAACTTAAAAACATCTTGTGTTTTATCAGGTATCCTTTGTTTCATATTGAATTTCATTTGACACAGTTTGAGATACACACAAAAATAGAAGAAATCATTAGGGGGTCCATACTTTTCACAGCACTGTATGTGTTATTGTACATGTTCATTGTACTTTTTTCTACATATGTTTATTGTACATGTTTTATTGTACATACTGTATGTTTATTGTACTTTTTCTACATATGTTTATTGTACATGTTTATTGTACATATGTTTATTTTACATGTTTATTATACATTTGTCTACATATGTTTATTGTACATGTTAATTGTACATATGTTTATTGTACATGTTAATTGTACATGTTTATTGTACATGTTAATTGTACATGTTTATTGTACATGTTTATTGTACATGTTTATTGTACATGTTTATTGTACATTTTTCTACATATGTTTATTGTACATGTTCATTGTACATTTTTCTACATATGTTTATTGTACATGTTAATTGTACATACTGTATGTTTATTGTACTTTTTCTACATATGTTTATTGTGCATGTTTATTGTACATATGTTTATTGTGCTTTTTCTATATATGTTTATTGTACATGTTTATTGTACATATGTTTATTTTACATGTTTATTCTACATTTGTCTACATATGTTTATTGTACATGTTAATTGTACATGTTTATTGTACATGTTTATTGTACATGTTTATTGTACATTTTTCTACATGTGTTTATTGTACATGTTTATTGTACATGTTTATTGTACATACTGTATGTTTATTGTACATATGTTTATTGTACATGTTTATTGTACATACTGTATGTTAATTGTACATATGTTTATTGTACCTGTTTATTGTACATACTGTATGTTTATTGTACTTTTTTCTACATATGTTTATTGTACATGTTTATTGTACATACTGTATGTTTATTGTACTTTTTTCTACATATGTTTATTGTACATGTTTATTGTAGATACTGTATGTTTATTGTACTTTTTTCTACATATGTTTATTGCTCATTTTTTCTACAAATGTTTATTGTACATGTTTATTGTACATACTGTATGTTTATTGTATATATAATTATTGTACTTTTTTCTACATATGTTTATTGTACATGTTTATTGTACACACTGTATCTTAATTGTACATATGTTTATTGTACTTTTTTCTACATATGTTTATTGTACATGTTTATTGTACATACTGTATGTTTATTGTACATATGTTTATTGCTGTTAATTTCCTGCTAACACCTAAATTATGACACCTTTGGTCATGTGAATTCCTACCTTAAATTCACCATTAATAACCCTTGTGATCAATTTGATGGCTGCAGATTGTATCTGTATGTGTGTGTGGGGGGGGGGGGGAGGACAGCTGATTAGATTTCTCTATGAAGCAGGAATAATAACTCTCTGATGTGATGATCCAAACTTCCCATGCTTGACAAGAGTCCCGCCCTGAAGACATCTGTATAGATAAATTCAGTAATAGTCATAGCACCACCTAGTGGCAACAGTAAATGTAATATTTCATAATTTGACATACTCCTGCCAGCTCATGGACCATATTGACTTCAAATTGAGTCAGAAAAGTTATAAGACCTTTATGAATCTTTAATGTGAATATTGTGACTTTTCATTAAATGGCAGTGCAGCATCTCTTTATTTTCATATTTCAAAGAAGCAGTCCCTGCCATGTGTTTCACCTATTACATTTTGTACTCTAATATATAACTGTATTATATTATGATCTAAAAATTTTGTGCAAATTATGTGTATTTTTCACAATTTTCAGACATTTTACTGTAAAGAACTTTCCACAGATTGTGCACCCGATTAACTTGAAAGTTGGTCAGTAGAATGTCAACATCTTAATAATGAAAAGTTATCAAAGGCTTTCATAGAACTTAGAACGTGTGGCCATGTAGGTACAGCAAATTTCACTCCTTCGCTATGAAACAGGAAGTTGTTATATTTCTCTGTTATAAACCTGCCCCTGGTCTAATCTTTGTTTAACTTTACATGATGGATAAGAGGACCAGCCTGAAGACTTCGAATTACATGAAGTTTCCATGGTGTGGTCTTCACGTCATATTTTGAAAGAGGATGCAAAATTACTGAGTGATCTCTAGCACCACCTAGTGGTCACAGAAAGTGGCATATTAACGTTTGAACGGATTTCAAAGACATTTTGTGGAGAAGTGGGCCTGGGAGGAGAACAGGTGATTTGGAGGAGGTTCTGGCCATGATGATCTTAAAACAAAGCTACTGAAACAAGACCTCCCAGCTATTCGACAACCACTGTATCACATCTTGTTCTCTTCGGACAGGTGTTACAACAGATGAACTGAAATAGGCCAAGGTGGGTGAAGAATGGTTCTTGTCTTTTCTGTTCATATTCCTGTTCCTGTGATGAAGTGCCCCCCCCCCCCCCACACACACACACACACATACACTCCAAAAAAATTCTGCTCTGTTTTTCTGAATTAATGACATAATTATCTAATTAATTCAGAAAAACAGAGTCGAATTTGATTGTTTCATGAAAGATTTTGTTTTTCTGAATTAACAAGATAATTATCTCAAAATTCTGGGAAAACTTTTCATGAAACAATAAAATTCTGCTCTGTTTTAAAAAAAAAAAAATTCAGAAAAACAAAGCAATTTAGTTTTTTTTCTCAAGTGAATGCAATATACTTCCATACCAGTGCATGATTCATCCCAAACTATACTCTAGGCAAACAAAGGAATAGAGGACATGTCATAAATTGATGCATTTTCTGTCGGGTATATGTCGACTTCAGATGACACTTGTATTACCAGCCAGTGGTCTTGCAAGCAGGCCTGCTGCTCTGTCCAAACACTGCACTGCAGTGCCAGGTTATGTAACTCCCTTTTATGTGTGTACTGGTGTGTGTGGCACTGGTAAACTTTAGCTATTGCGCAACAAAAATTATGCAACTGAAGACTGAGTCTGGGAGGATTTAGGGTTAGGCAGCTATGATCTATTGAATTTCATTAGTTATTGTTATAAATATCTGAAATTACATCAGTCTTTGGGTAAAACTTTACATACTGTCAAGCAGAGTACACTGTTTAAATAAGACTTAATTAAAATGACTTACAAATAGATCCATCTTAGCTATTTAAAAATTCATGCCAAGAAAATGTAATTGTGTCCATTCAAAGCTAATGTGTCCTGAATATGTCCATATGAGAAATATGGGTTTTCCCTATATGTGACTTGTGTCCATGGTTCTAATAAGCCTACATATAGAAGCGGTAAAGCTAGCTAAATAACATTATTATTATTTGTACTGACCATCCTTCTGTTTACATTTTGTCAGCATTGTTTACATCGTGTACATTGTTTATATTGGTTAGTTTTACAATACTCATCCCACACACATATGCACTTTAAACAATACTGTGTAGAATAGTCAGCTGTTTATACACTGTTTTTGTTTCTTGTTTGTTGGTTTGTTGTGCTGTCTTGCATATGTTGTCCAAAAATGTGTACTTTGTGTTGTCCTATGTTTTGCACATATTGTCTTAAACTGTGCATTTTATGTTGTCCTATGTTTTGCAAATATTGTCTTAAACTGTGCATTTTATGTTGTCCTATGTTTTGCACATATTGGCTTAAACTGTGCATTTTATGTTGTCCTATGTTTTGCACATATTGTATTAAACTGTGCACTCTATGTTGTCCTATGTTTTGCACATATTGTATTAAACTGTGCATTTTATGTTGTCCTATGTTTTGCAAATATTGTCTTAAACTGTGCATTTTATGTTGTCCTATGTTTTGCACATATTGGCTTAAACTGTGCATTTTATGTTGTCCTATGTTTTGCACATATTGTATTAAACTGTGCACTCTATGTTGTCCTATGTTTTGCACATATTGTCTTAAACTGTGCATTTTATGTTGTCCTATGTTTTGCAAATATTGTCTTAAACTGTGCATTTTATGTTGTCCTATGTTTTGCACATATTGTATTAAACTGTGCACTCTATGTTGTCCTATGTTTTGCACATATTGTATTAAACTGTGCAGTCTATGTTGTCCAATGTCGCAGCATGGTCCTGGAGAAACGTTGTTTAATCTCACGGTGTATTTGTACATGGTTGAAATGAAGCTATATTGACTATAAATACTTCAGTAACCACATAAGTTATCATAAGCAAGGCACTGCGTTCCAGACTTGTTCAATAAAACAGGTAAATACTGTACTCAAGACTGAAGACTGGCACAAGAACAGCTTTCTTAATGAAGGTATAAACGCTAAACCGTGACATAGCTTAGACAGTTTTGAATGAAAAAAGTAAATCAGCCCCTAATTTTTTTTTTGTTTCATTTTACTCTGTTAATTACGGTAAGGAGCCGGGTTTTGGGCCCCGCCCCCTCAGTCTAACACTGTCCATCCAGAAAGAACACTACAGTCTGTCTGTCATCCTGCTAAGTGGCATACTGCTGACTGTCCTCCTGTTACTGTGACACACCGAAAACACTGACAGGTGAGTGAGACTGCACACATAAGCATGTCGTTCTACTGTCGTGTACTATGGTCAAATATTATATAGCTTCTGTGAGTTTTATCACAGCTAGTGGCTAGCAGGTCGGGATAATAAATCACTAGCTATGTTAGCTAGCTGGCTTAAGTTTAGATTACTGTTATGACCTTGATATTAACTGCACCACCCATTGTGAAATTATAAGTCCATATGAACTACTGTGCATTACTTCCTTTTGTTAAATTCCAACGTGACGGCACCGCCCACTACAGGGTATTACATTGAGGGGACTGTTCAAGGTAGCAAATGAACCACAAGTTAAATATGTTGCTTTATTGAAATAAGGTACCTTTGTATAATTATATGTATGCCGAACGGTTATATCGATATTAAAAATTAAACTGTCGGTTTGTAATATGTTTTATTTGGAATAAGGGTATGCATGAAAGCGATGAAACATTAAAATACAGTTATTTCGAATGGGGTTTGGTTTCCGCCCGTATTAGCTTTGCAGGTCCCTGCATCACCGTGGTGAATTATCATCTATCATCATCTCTGTGTTATTGTACATGTCTGTTTGACACTCTGTGTCTGTGTTAACTCTGCAGGCCGAGCGCGAGGGAACAGTTTTATAAATAGGATTGTGACATTAAAGGCTGGATTCCTGACCTTGTTCTGGTCGGACAGAACTACTGCGCAGACTCAGACGGAGATTCAATAGGGTTCATTGACTATGAACGCATTAACCTCCAATTATCACAGAAGTCGTGGTCCTGTCTGCACAGGGGCTTGTGTATGGCTGCATTGTAGAAGTTAGTCCTTGGTGATTTTTTTTAAAAAAAGGCAATGCACACACGTTTTTCGAATTCATCAAAATATTTCCAAGGGATTTCACTCAAATTAAATCATAGTATATTTATATCTTTATTTAAAAAGTTGTTTGTCCTGTGTTCAGTGTTTTCATGCATCAAAGAGGAGTAGCACTCCTTAGTTTGTCATATGCAGAGCTTCCAATGACACTAAAGGCTTTCTGATTCTGATTCAACTGGAGTCTGATTCTAGATATGAAGAAATGTGTCACCGTATTGTTCACATGTAATGTCTCTAATCTTTCTAAAGGCACATTGACTGACTAGTTTACACTAATCTGAAAATTGATCTGAATAATTCTGAAAACACAGTCCCCATCACTGTCCAGTAAAAGGTGTTGAATAAAATAAAGTAGAAATGCTCCAGCCACTGGTGACTTTGGGTCACTAGCTGACTGACTGAGGAAGGTTTGTGTCCAAAATCAGCCCTGGCAGCTATTGTCTGATTGAACTGAGGTAGGCCTACATACTTCATCTACTTCCTCATGTTGTGTTACAACAGGTTTGCATAATACATGTGTCAATAAAGTGGTTGCCTAAAAACTATTGCTTAACACTTAACACTCTAATCATCTTCATGCCAGTTAGAAATCTGTCAGTCCTGTACCTCTTTCGCAAATATTTCCCTTGGACTAGTTCAATTGTCAGTTTTCATTTTTAGGTTTGTCATAGATGTTTGGAGGTTTTGAAAAATGTGTGTTTTGATCAA
>CM075198.1:25859406-25944406 GCA_037577475.1 Chaunax sp. Z400 | reverse complement strand
CAGTCATAAATCATTGCACATAAACTGCTAATTAGGAATCAATACTGTGTTGCTGAGAACTGAAACAGTATCACAAAAGAAAATATCTCCATACTCAAGTTTATGAATATTTTCTCACTCCTCTAGCCCCTGATTGTGGAGGTCGGTTCTAACTCTCAGCAATCAGAAAATTGTCTCACATGGAAAATGGAACCACACATATGCAGATGAGGAAGCTACTGGTTTGTTCTTTCATGAAGGGGTAGTCTCAAATTTTACATCTTATAATTTGGCCTTTTAGTCATTTACTGGTAGCTTTCCTGTCTCTGTCTCTCACACCAGTCTGTTCACCAGTTCATAAAACTAACAACACCATCATGGAAGTGGAGGCTCAAACCTGGCTGTCTGAAACCTGCAGGTACCTCAAGTGGACACCTCTTTACTTCTCTTCTTAACAAACAGTAGTCTTCTATGAGTCGCTGAGACTACATTGAATAAACAGGACATTTCATGATAAGTTCATTATGGATCTGTCAATAAGGCCCAGTTTTATGAAACACACTATTAGAGGTGTAATGGTACATGTGTCTGAACCGAAAATGTTCGGTACAGGCCTTTTGGTTCAGTACGCACAGAGCCAAATGAATGCAGCCTGTGCACGTAAGGAACTTATTTGTGTGCATATGGGACCCAAACTTCGAGGGACAACTCAAGCAAAGGACTGGCTGTTGTTAGCTCAGTCAGAGCAGCAGGCTGGTGGTCATGGTGACCGCAGACAAACAGGAGTGTGAAGACCCTCCCTCATCATTTAGGTCTGCTGTGTGGGAACACTTCAGCTTCAACTATAATGATGACGGACAAAGACAAGTGGATCGTACCAAAGCCGTATGATGACGTTGTGCAACTGCAAACTCGCCCATGCTAACTCATTTGAAACAGCATCACCGGAGTGTTAACGTTGGTGGGACAAGGAAAAAAACAAGTACAGTATAAACCCAGCTCCCCGTGGCATTAAGCAGCCTCTCTAATAATGCAGACCAAAGCATTGGTATATTGTGTGTGTGTGTGTGTGTGTGTGTGTGTGTGTGTGTCTGTGTGTGTGTGTGTGTGTGTGTGTGTGTGTGTGTGTGTGTGTGTGTGTGTGTGTGTGTGTGTGTGTGTGTGTGTGTGTGTGTGTGTGTGTTGGCTGAAAGAGGAGTAGCTAGTTATAATAGAGGGAGAAGAGTACCATTTGACATTTACAGCACTGAACCTGATACAGATTTTGGAGGATGGTCATTAAACTGGACTATTTATAGACAACAGTGTCCTGCTTGAGACTCTGGAGGATCAAGAAGTTTGACATTTTTTTGGGTACTCTCACAATAGGTCACTGTTGGTTTTGTTTATTTCAGCAGCAGTGTTTCAGACCTGATTGTGACACTATAAAAGGCCAGTATGGATGATGGAGTCAGGAAATAACTGGGCTGATAATAAGAGTTTTATTAAATGAAGCAGAAAACAAACATTCATGAAACCTCAAGGTAGAACAGAAACAGTGTAGAACTGTATGAGATCATGACATAGCCATAAGGATTCCATATGTTGAAATCATATAGTGGATGGAGCCACAGTGGCTTCACCTAGAGGTTTCAAAAGAGCTTGAGTCAACCTGACTCCTGCCTAATCCAAAAATAGGCAAACAGATGGAGCCTGGGTGGAACTGAGGAGAGCCGAATGAAGTCTAGTAACTGAAACACGCACCATAGCTTGATGCTACCAAGCAAGCTAAAGCTAACAATCGAGACAACCATTGTCTGGCAGTGCTGCATGTGGGCTGTGAAGGATGTTACACCAATCAGTTTTCTAGTTTATAGTCTGTTTGAGGGGTCAACCACACACTTCGTTGCTATTGGTTGAGAGTGCGACTTAGCCGGTCAAAGTTAACCAAAGTTTAGCTCCACATGAAGCCAGGATGTGAATATGCTTTGCCACCAGAAAGGTTATTTCCTTCTATCACATAGAATAGAAGTGAACCTTGGGCCAAGTAGTCACCATTTCTGCTGTGAAGTTGTGAATTTTAACATCGGGGTTAAATCTGGGGACTGACTTGTTTTTGGATCCAGCCTTAAGTGGCCATTCAAGGACCTGCAGGTTTTGGCCCTTCCCTGTTGGCTTCATTTTCCAGCCTGCTGTTTAGTCAAAACAAAAGCTAGTTAAAACATCTTTGTCTCCTCAGGTTTTGAGCTCCAGTTCCGCCTGGGTCCCAGCCTTCAGGGGAAGAGGGTTATGGTCCACACCAACTATCCACTTGAAGGACAGCTGTTTGAACGAAACAAATTCCGTGTTTTGGCATGGAACTATCCAACAGGAAGAGAGGATGACTCTGATAAGTTCTGTTCTCTGGACCTCAAGATAGCCGGATCCTATGAATACTACTTTGGATATGGGTAAGACACCCCTGATAATGGACTACAGGTTTTGTCCCATATTTGAAGATGTACAGCTTACAATATTATGATAATGCACACATAAGAGCTGAGGAGGTAGGAGCTTTGATTTCTTGTCAGTTATCATCAGAAGGTAAATTAGCACCAGTGCAAAAACCAGCTTCAGAACCAAATGACATGATGTCTTATTGTCTTGAATGTTGGCATACAGTAATGTAACTATGATGTCAGTGTGTATACCAGCATGATTTAAGAAACATCAAAGTTCGTTTGTGGCTTTTAAAATACCAGTCTTGAAAAACAATCCCAGTTCAAGGTGCACTTATAACAGTACCTTTTCCAGAGCTTTCAACCACATCGTGGTTTTCTTGCGTTTGGAGTTTGCACTTCTCATGGAGATCAATCTCCTGACATACAAGTTTAGGTAGATCTAAGTGCCGCATTTGATAAGATTGATGCGATTGACCATGATATGTTAATCAGTCTTTCTGACTCTGTGTTTAACTGGTCCAAACATCAAGGGGCGAACGTTTTACATTCGTCTGAGAAACATGACATCTGTTGTGGGGTTGCACAAGGTAGCTGCCTCGGTCCTTTACTATTCTCACTATACATGCTGCCACTTGGTGACATCATTCGAAAGCATAATGTATGTTTCTATGGTTATGCAAGTGACACACTGCTGTACATCCCTGCTGAACCAAATGATGCTGCAGCAATAAACTCCACCTGTCTTACTAGGAATAATTTCTTAGAGAGGGACAAAAGTTAAATCTTATTAGTTGGTCCAAAAACAATCAGAGAAGTGCTGGTTAATAATCTGGGTAATTTAACTCCCTGGATTAAATCTGAGGTTACAAGTCCAGGTGTTATCTGAGATTTAGATCTAAGCTGTAGGTGAGAAAAACATTGTTTTTTCATCTTCAAAACATGACTAGAGTACAACCATTCATAAATCAAAAAGATGCTGAAAATCTGATTCGTGCCTTTATTTCAAGGCGACTTGATTCCTGTAATCTACTATTTACTGGTCTCTCTAAATAAAAACAACCATGAGACTTCAGCTCATTCAAACCTCTGCAGCTCAACTATTGACCAGAACCAAGAGGAGACCAGTAGTCCAGTTTTAGTTTCCTGTTACATTTAGGATAGACTTCAGAGTCTTCCACCCTATATACAAAGGTCTGAATGGGCTAGGACCAAGCTACATTGATGATGTTCACTATCTGCCTTCAAGAACACCACGATCATCTGCTGCTACTTTATCAGAGGTTCCCAGAAACAATCAAAAGAAAATCTGGGCATGGCCGTACCCACCACTGAGGTCACCGAGGTCCGGACCGCAGTATTTTTTCAGAGGTCTTCATAATAAAAGTCGTGAAATAATTGCCTTCCGCATCGTATCAGCTGCGTCATTGTTTGTGTGTGTGTTTGTGTGTCTGTGTGTTGGTGCAGTGAGTGAATTATCTTGCCTTTACTACAACTCTTTGTTCAACATGGTGGTTATCTGATTAAGTCGAACATTTACATTTACATTAACATTTACATATAATTATCACCTGACCCTGTTTACTGTCTGTACTGACACAGACTAACATGAACAGAAGACTGCAGCAGTCAGAGCTCAGGTTTGATAAAAGAAGTGAAACAGAACATGATGACAGAGAGAGAAAAAGAAAGAGAGAAGGTGATGAAGGTGATGAGAGAGGAAGAGCAGGTACTGCCCACTGTGACCAGGATAGGATCAGCATCATGTTCCTGTGATGTTCAACACAAACTAAACTGATCACATGAAACAAAGGAGAGATGTATGTTCTTTAGTCATTACAATATAACAACAACACAAACCTATAGGCTCAATATAACAACACAAACCTATAGGATCAATATAACAACAACACAAACCTATAGGCTCATTATAACAACAACACAAACCTATAGGATCAATATAACAACAACACAAACCTATAGGCTCAATATAACAACACAAACCTATAGGCTCAATATAACAACACAAACCTATGGGCTCAATATAACAACAACATAAACCTATAGGCTCATTATAACAACAACACAAACCTATAGGCTCAATATAACAACAACACAAACCTATAGGCTCAATATAACCAACACAAACCTATAGGCTTAATATAACAACAACACAAACCTATAGACTCAATATAACAACAACACAAACCTATAGGCTCATTATAACAACAACACAAACCTATAGGCTCAATATAACAACAACACAAACCTATAGGCTCAATATAACAACAACACAAACCTATAGGCTTAATATAACAACAACACAAACCTATAGGATCAATATAACAACAACACAAACCTATAGGCTCAATATAACAACACAAACCTATAGGATCAATATAACAACAACACAAACCTATAGGCTCATTATAACAACAACACAAACCTATAGGATCAATATAACAACAACACAAACCTATAGGCTCAATATAACAACACAAACCTATAGGCTCAATATAACAACACAAACCTATAGGCTCAATATAACAACAACATAAACCTATAGGCTCATTATAACAACAACACAAACCTATAGGCTCAATATAACAACAACACAAACCTATAGGCTCAATATAACAACAACACAAACCTATAGGCTTAATATAACAACAACACAAACCTATAGACTCAATATAACAACAACACAAACCTATAGGCTCATTATAACAACAACACAAACCTATAGGCTCAATATAACAACAACACAAACCTATAGGCTCAATATAACAACAACACAAACCTATAGGCCTAATATAACAACAACACAAACCTATAGACTCAATATAACAACAACACAAACCTATAGACTCAATATAACAACAACACAAACCTATAGGCTTAATATAACAACACAAACCTATAGGCTCAATATAACAACACAAACCTATAGGCTCAATATAACAACAACACAAACCTATAGACTCAATATAACAACAACACAAACCTATAGGCTTAATATAACAACACAAACCTATAGGCTCAATATAACAACACAAACCTATAGGCTCAATATAACAACAACACAAACCTATAGGCTCAATATAACAACTACGCAAACCTATAGGCTCATTATAACAACAACACAAACCTATAGGCTCAATATAACAACAACACAAACCTATAGGCTCAATATAACAACAACACAAACCTACAGGCTCAATATAACAACAACACAAACCTATAGGCTCATTATAACAACAACACAAACCTATAGGCTCAATATAACAACAACACAAACCTATAGGCTTAATATAACAACAACACAAACCTATAGACTCAATATAACAACAACACAAACCTATAGGCTCATTATAACAACAACACAAACCTATAGGCTCAATATAACAACAACACAAACCTATAGGCTCAATATAACAACAACACAAACCTATAGGCTCAATATAACAACAACACAAACCTATAGGATCAATATAACAACAACACAAACCTATAGGCTCAATATAACAACACAAACCTATAGGATCAATATAACAACAACACAAACCTATAGGCTCATTATAACAACAACACAAACCTATAGGATCAATATAACAACAACACAAACCTATAGGCTCAATATAACAACACAAACCTATAGGCTCAATATAACAACACAAACCTATAGGCTCAATATAACAACAACATAAACCTATAGGCTCATTATAACAACAACACAAACCTATAGGCTCAATATAACAACAACACAAACCTATAGGCTCAATATAACAACAACACAAACCTATAGGCTTAATATAACAACAACACAAACCTATAGACTCAATATAACAACAACACAAACCTATAGGCTCATTATAACAACAACACAAACCTATAGGCTCAATATAACAACAACACAAACCTATAGGCTCAATATAACAACAACACAAACCTATAGGCTTAATATAACAACAACACAAACCTATAGACTCAATATAACAACAACACAAACCTATAGACTCAATATAACAACAACACAAACCTATAGGCTTAATATAACAACACAAACCTATAGGCTCAATATAACAACACAAACCTATAGGCTCAATATAACAACAACACAAACCTATAGACTCAATATAACAACAACACAAACCTATAGGCTTAATATAACAACACAAACCTATAGGCTCAATATAACAACACAAACCTATAGGCTCAATATAACAACAACACAAACCTATAGGCTCAATATAACAACTAGGCAAACCTATAGGCTCATTATAACAACAACACAAACCTATAGGCTCAATATAACAACAACACAAACCTATAGGCTCAATATAACAACAACACAAACCTATAGACTCAATATAACAACAACACAAACCTATAGGCTTAATATAACAACACAAACCTATAGGCTCAATATAACAACACAAACCTATAGGCTCAATATAACAACAACACAAACCTATAGGCTCAATATAACAACTACGCAAACCTATAGGCTCATTATAACAACAACACAAACCTATAGGCTCAATATAACAACAACACAAACCTATAGACTCAATATAACAACAACACAAACCTATAGGCTCAATATAACAACAACACAAACCTATAGGCTCAATATAACAACAACACAAACCTACAGGCTCAATATAACAACAACACAAACCTATAGGCTCAATATAACAACAACACAAACCTATAGGATCAATATAACAACAACACAAACCTATAGGCTCAATATAACAACAACACAAACCTATAGACTCAATATAACAATAACAACAAACCTATAGGCTCAATATAACAACAACACAAACCTATAGGCTCAATATAACAACAACACAAACCTATAGGCTCATTATAACAACAACACAAACCTATAGGCTCAATATAACAACACCACAAACCTATAGGCTCAATATAACACAAACCTATAGGCTCATTATAACAACAACACAAACCTATAGGCTCATTATAACAACAACACAAACCTATAGACTCAATATAACAATAACAACAAACCTATAGCATAACTATAGAGTCATAATATATCGTCTGACTATATTATTGTATAACACATCTTCCTTATGTTTATTTACTGTTTGAGGCACATTTCTCTAATTCAAATCCAAAATGATACAAACTCAAACACAAGGATGAAATGAATAAAGTGTATAGAATTTCACTTAATTATTTTTAATAAACTTTGACAGGAGAGACCAGTGAGGAGTTACAGATGAAGAGACAGGAGGTGAATATAGAGGGAGAGAGAACAAATCATAGAGGATGGATCATTCACTGCAACATTTAACCTGATTCTCATAGATTACTGCTTGACAGATCATTTATGCTCCTGTCTACTGACATGATTTTAAAGCTGTTAAATGATTTTTGCCCTCCAAATGCATGCCTCCGAACCCCCCTAGTATGTTCAGTTTTTGAACCTCTGTATTTCTAAAATCCTGCCTACAGCCATGAATCTGGGATGCGGCTTCCATCAATCGTGGCCCAAAACCATGGAACACTCTACCCTTAGATATCAGGGCAGCTCACTGAGTACTTTTTAAAGAAAGCAAAAAACTTCTCTCTTCACATAAACAAGTTTACTTACTTACTTCTGGAGGCGTGAAACTGATTTGCCTTGTCTGTACTACTGTACTACATTCAAGTGTATTCTATGTGATTCTTAATTTGAATGATTATTCTGTATTTTATTTTCATCTCTATTTTAGCTTATTTTTATTCCTATTATTATCCCTGTTTTAATACATCTTTACTTTTACAAATATTATCAAGTTAACATTTGTTTTCTACTCCTTTTCTTATTGTATTTTAGCACTTTGTGCAGATAATTTCTTTGTTGTAAAGCACTTAAAGCTGCATTTCCTCTATGAAAGGTGCTATAAAAGTAAAGTGTGTTATTGTTATTGGTAGTAGTAGTAGTAGTTGTAGTAGCTGTTATTATTTCATCGATGACACTTTGCTTGCTTTTTTTGTAGTTTGACAGGAAAGTCTCAACCCAAGGTGAACTAACTACCAAATGTCCATCCACTGATGAAGCCCACGCCATGTGGTTGAAAGCCCTGTAAAAAAAATATCAAGTAGACCTTGTGTTAGGAAATTTTTGTCAAATAATACAAGCTGTTATGTAATGTAGTTTTTGGCACCAGTTTTGATACTGATAATGAGTGCAAAATATTTTGTAGTGTCCTATAGTATTAATTATTATATATAATGTCTTCTGTGATGTCATTGTTTGGAGGTTTAAGGTTTAGATAGTGTTGTGGTTAGCACGGTCGCCTCACTGGTCCTGGGATCACCTGAGGACCTGGGTCTTTTCTGTGTGGACTTTTTATGTTCTCCCAGTGTCTGCGTGGGTTCCCTCTGGGTTCTCCAGATGGTACAAATGTTAACTGGAATCCATAAGTGGTTCCTCACCTCCATGTTGTCCATTATTTTCCTAAACCAGTGTTTATTGTTTTGTTTTTTCCGCAGAGACACAGAGCAGTCAGGAAGAGGATACATAGTTGTTGATCCAGTCCTTCGTGTTGGAGCAGACAACCATGTCCTCCCCTTAGACTGCATCACCATCCAGACATACCTGTCCAAATGTCTGGGACACTTCGATGATTGGCCACACAGACTGAGAGTAGCCAAGGAGTCAGGTGTGTTTGTGTCTTCTATGTCATTTTCTTTGGAAATGAGTAAAAGTCATAGAAGTAGTAGAGCCGTGGAGTCAGAAGTGACGCCAAAGATACAGTACCAGTCAATAGTTTGGACACAGTTTCCCATCCACTTGAATGGGAAACTGTGTCCAAACTATTGACTGGTAGTGTACATTAAACTGAATGTTTGCTAATCCTTTATGTCATATTTTTAATTAAAACAGCACTAAGACAATATATTTAATGTTTGATCTCATCAGTATTATTGATTTCTGTTAATATATGCTTCTTTGTTTAAAACAAGTTGTGACAGGGTAACAAAAGACTGGTGAGGTTGTGGAATGATCCCACAACACTAGAGGCCTGTATTATGAGGAGAACTCAACATACCCAAGATATCTTCTTATATGGCTTCTCTAAATGTTCACATAAAGATGAGATGTTTGCAGCATAAGACAATGAAAATGACAAGTCTACTGGCAGCAGAGCAGCATATCTTACAAATGAAGGACAAACTATAATATTGGACGAATATGAAGTAGTTAAACACATTATTCAGTCTAAAGGCCTCTTAGTTACAGCTGCCAAATACAGGATGGAATGCTGTCAAAATGTGCTGTGTGACTGCCAGATTATTATGCTTTCATATTACTGCGCCATCATTAGGACAGTAGACATGAGTATAGATATATTTATGTTTTCCTTTAAATTAGTGTGTTGCTTACATGTATATTTATGATGCATGTTTTACAGTTTTAGCCTTAATGTTATTTCAGCCATGCTGTTGTCCCCAAATCGATATGAAGATTTTCACCAGGCCATGTGTGTGCTGTTGTCTACAGCCTGAAGTAGCGAGTTAAGTAGCCAATGGGATGTGAGGTCAGATCATCTCTGTGTGATAACCTATAAAGTATCAGTAAGTTCAGAGGGCCAGTGTAGGCTGCATGTAGCTTGTGTGTTACAGTCGCCATCCGGTGGTGAGGATGAAGTACTGAAGGACTGATGTTCCGATTTGTTTTTTTACTTCGCCAAGGATGTTATGTTTTTGCCGACATTGGTTTGTTTGGTCTGTTAGCAGGATTAGTAAGTAATGAACTATTTTGATACAATTCTCTGGAGATGTAGGGTATGGTTCAAGAAACAATCCATTAGATTTTTGGAGGTGATCCAGATCCTCTGGATCCAGAGTATTTGAAAGGATTCTTTACCTTTATGGGATAGGGGCAATCACAATATTTTTCTTGCTTCATGATAATGTCTACAATGATTGGAGAAAAATGACACGATGACATCACCATAAGATCTAGCACACATCAGAGTCTGATCTGGATCCAAGTCATATTCTGGATCTGGTGATCCAGAATGTTTACATTTATAGGGCTCACAGAAAATTCACTACTGTGAGATAATAAATAATAATGATACAGACTGAACTGAGATCAGATTGTAGCTAAAACTGTGCTGATTCAGTTCGGTAACAACGTACATGTAAAAGTTCCTGAAGAAAACGTTAGTGAAGCATCAGTTTGACTAGTAATGATACCCATGTGATTCCAGATTCTAGGGTCACGCTATCATTGGACTATCTCTTTTAGGTGCAGTGACATAATGGGCAAACTGAGCCTTTAGTTCATGTCATTTACTGTATCTGTAATGTCGGGGCGTCTGCAGCCAGGTCATTCATTTAGAACTGTTCACAGACAGTTTCCCTTGAAGTAGGTATCTGTTATTAGGAATCTATTGATCCAATAGATTCATTCAGAATTGAATATTCACCCAGACTGTAGTTTAAATAGACTCAAGTAGTTTTGGTTGATCGATATGGTTATTATCACTATTTTGTAGGCACAAATTTTAAATTCATGTGACCAAATTAGTTGGTGAATTAGTTGTTAAGATATAATCAATGTTTTTAAACCAAGCTTGACTTTTAAATTAAAATGAAAAAATAAAATAAAATCCCATTTTATTTCCAAGAAACACATTTTACATAGCTTTAGGCAGCAGAAGAGACAAGACAAAGTCTACTTTGCTGCTATTTTAACTAGGCTCCCTGTCTGGAAAAGCAAGAGAAAAACAGTTGTGTAAGAATAGCTGTGACCCTTCATGTGAACCTGAGAGGTCACCTGAGGTCACTAGACAGTAATGATGGCCAGCCGTTGTTTAGTTTGTGTTATTTTAGTCCTAACCTTGACCTCTGATACTGAACCCAGAGGAATCATGGCTGTAGTGTGGACCAGTGTGAAGGCAGAAAGCTACTGGATCCTGCTCAGGGTCACGGGGGCTAGAGCCTTCATAGCAGACATAACGTCCTCCTTTTCAACAGTATGGTGGTGTGTTTGTGTGTTTCTCTCACAGGATACAACATGATCCACTTCACACCTCTCCAGACTCTAGGAGAGTCCAGGTCCTGTTACTCCTTGGCAGACCAGCTGACCTTTAACCCTGACTTCAGTTCAGAGGGTCAGAGCTACAGCTGGGCAGATTTGGGGGTGTTGCTGGAGAAGCTGGAGAAAGAATGGAACATGCTGTGTATTACAGACGTTGTGTATAATCATACTGGTGAGTGACTGTGTCCATCTCTCTATGTGTGTATGTACTGAGCTGGTTTACAGCCAACCCAGAGTGGAGACCAGACTGACATACCACAAATCCAGAAGAACATTTAGTGCATTTCAAAGGAACCGTTCTCCAATCTACTCAGCCCCATGCCCATGTTAAGGAAGTTTCCCAGTCCACTCAACATTTCTGGAGCTTCCCAGCCAGACAGTGATGCAGTATTCTGCTGAACAGCTGAAGAAGATGGGGGCTTATTTTAAAACGTACGCAAACATAAAAAATGAATCCAAACCACTTGTACGATCCAAGACTCCAGAAGTCCTGGGAGATCAGATTCATTTCAGACGTTACTTACAACCTTTTTAAGATGAAATCTGTAGTTTCTAAGCTAATGGCGTCAGTGCACACCCTGTCTGAGGTGGGTTCTCATGCACTGCTGATGAGATCAACACGAACCTGTGATCTTTGCATATCTCAGTGTTTAGCTGCTACCTGGAAGTTGTGTCACTCACAACAGAGAGAGCTCTGCTGATATTGCAGCTACAAGTGCCTCTGTTGGCCCTAACGTTACATTTATATGTTTTATAAGCCACTGTCGGTGAGCTGAATTCTCTCTGGTGTGTGTAAAAGTGTTCCAGCTTCCTCAGACGGCGTCCATGGTAATGCTTTCAGCTCTGAGGCTACAGTGAAGATTCCAGCCTGTTTGGGATCCCAGGACCTCTGGAGACGGTGTTGTGTTTTACGTTTTAGAACTAATTCACTTCTTCTTCAGTTGTTTAGGTGAATGTTGCAACTCTGTTTTACTGTGAAGCTCCAGAAATGATTTGTTTGTCAGAAGATTTATCTGACTTTCCATCAGCATGGGGTTGAGTAGATTACTGAATTTTGGTTTTTGTGACAACAACTACTGTGTGGGTTTAAAACCTGCAGACATACAAGCCAAAAAAATCAAAAAATGCCATTTACATTGATATCTTTATCCTAAAAGTAACAGTATATGCAAGGACCCTGATCTCCTGAGTCAGCAGGGACAGAGTTGGGGGAGATTCAGGTTTGGACTTGTTCACCTGACATGTTCAACTCCCTTATTAATCTTATGGTTATTTCTTTCTGACATATTCATTGTGCTGTTTGCTGAACTGTCAGTGTGAAGTTACTGTAACTTCATCACATCGCTGTGATGAAGCAGAGCCACTGTTATTCGATAGCTGCTTGTTCTTAAAACACAACCTTTTTACCACAGAGAGAGGTGGGAAACATTACTTTATGCTCATAACAATATCCAGTATTAGACAGCTTGATTAATGTGAGTTGTTGATGTTAAACTGCTCCCTGTGGTCTTGAGAGTGGATGACCTGTCCAAACTCCATTCTGAAAGTAAATGATTTACAGTATGGCCACAGACTCACCATTACTGTATTGTTTAACATGCAGAGAGCTACACAGATTGTAGGCATGGTGCTGCTGGTTTTTTCAAACTGGCTCTAGTATTTTTACATCGTCTCCATATTTTCATGCAAACTGTTTTACGTATAATATCCAGCAGAACATCTTGCATACAGTGTGTGAGATTGACATTGTTTAGATAAACTTGTTTTGGCCTCAGTTTGCTGATTAAAGTACATGAAACCAGATGTATCTTGTGAATCAGTGCTGGTGGTAAAAAGGACACCGCAGCTCTGTACTGTATGTTCTGTCCTATGTTAGCATGGTGTTCCAGTCTGCCCTCATTCCCCCCTCCTCCCTCCCTCAGTAAAGGTCAGTAAGAGCTGTAAAATGAGCCTGATTAAAAGGTTAAAGACCCACTGAGTGGTTGATTTACTGTCTGTCTATCTATAGATCCCTCCAAACTCCTGCCAACCTGTTATAAATAACTTAAATAAGGCTGGTTCACGTTTTGCTGCTTAAAATACAGTATTGTATGTTAAGACATTCTCTTTTTTGTCTCATGTAGCTTTTAGCCCATTTATGTTTATATATATATATTTTTCCTTGTACAGTAACTATGTGTAGTACCAAAATCCTAAAAAGAAAAAAACTATTGACAAGAATAAAAAAAATCATGTTGCATAAATGTTGATGCATTTTTTTAATTCATTCTTTTATTCAAACAGATGCAACATGAACATTTAAATCCAATTTGTTTTTCAGAGAAGATTGTTGAATGTTGTGAATTATGTTAAAATATTTCTGAGCTGTGAATAGATTGTTTGATTTCTTTCTGACTCATCCTCACCATTGTTGTCAACAGTTGTTCTCCAGTATTAATAAATACCTAAGATAGTCTGATAAAAGAGCTAAACGGTCATTTAGCTTCTGTGTTTCTCTTTTCTACAGCTGCTAACAGTGTGTGGCTCAAAGAACATCCAGAGTGTGGTTACAACCTGGTGAACTCTCCCCACCTGAGGCCAGCCTGGGTCTTAGACAGAGCTATCTGGCATTTAACCACCAGAATAGTGGAGGGTCGCTACAAAGCTAAAGGTCTTCCTGCTGACATTACCAGTGAGAGCCATCTAAATGTGAGTAATGACAGTCTTCATGACAGCCATTTCACACCTGTGCAGTGGGATTCGTCTGTCTTATGACATAAAATAACTAGTCATGACATTGAGATGCAACAAAGAGCATAGCTCTATATTTAGCCACACACACCTTTGACAGAATGTCTCATGGAGTTACCATGTAGAGTTCTAGAGAGAGTCAGCAGTAGAGAGCTCACACCTCCTGTGCTGTCAGATCATGACCATGAGTTAGTGGCATGAATAAAGCTTGACTACTGTGATGTCCTCTTGGGCTGGGTCAAAATGAAAATGTTCAAACCGGGTGCTATAAGCCAAATGGAGGATCAAACCAGTAATATCAAATTTTACCCCTAGGTGTTGCACTTAAGTTGCATATAATGAGAGCCCATGAATGAGAGTGGAGCAGCACCACAGTCCATTAGGACAACTGTGACATTATACCTAGAAGAAATAAAAATGAGATGTGATGCTGCTTTTCGTTAAAATGTCTTGTAGCGGGACAGGTTAATGAAAAGCAACATCACATCTCATCTTTATTTTTTCTAGGCATAGAAGTGGTAAGCCTAGCCGAAGAGGTGGTGATGTCAATCAAAAGGAGGGAAGCGTTTTGGATTTTTTACTTCAAAAGCTTGTTTCCAGGCAGCTTTTCAATCCATGAGTTTTTATAGTGGTTCTTAAATACGTCTCATTTATTTGGTCTTATAGTGGTTTTTACTATGCATTATTTGCATTTTTTATTTTTTTAATTCTTATATTGTATCTAGTCACTCTTCTTACTGTTTTTTTGTTTACTCTTTTAATACTGTGGATAGAATTAGAAAAAGAAATTTAAAATATTTGTTTAGTTTTGTCAGATCAAATAGGCACATTTTGGGTTAAGGCCTCATCTGATCAAACGTAAGTCCTCCATAGCTGCACTTCTCCAGTTTATGAACCAAATATAGTGTTACCCATGTCCCTTATTGAACAGGCCACTAGCCTCTCTGCTAGCCTGGGACAGATTGGCCTGAAACCATAGGACTATTCAGTAAATGGTAATACAGTAATAAAGTTGTTCCTGATACTGTTTTTACCTCCTTAAAACTAGAGGTAGTGAAAGCTTTAAGTTAGATTAAAATGAAATCATTAAAAACATAAGAATTAACTGGTTGACTAAACAACACAGCTAGTTTAGCTGACTGTTTACTGACTGTATACGTCATGACTGGAACATCTAATGAAACTGTGTTTGCCAAACACTTATGATGGATCACTAATGTTTAATTTTTTAAGTATTTTGCAGGCCATGTCATAATAATAGTGTTAATTTGTTAGTTTGTCTCCCTCTCTATGTTGATGTGTGTATCAGGCCATCCGCAGTGTGTTGTGGCAGGACGTGTTTCCTCAGATCAAACTGTGGGAGTTCTACCAGGTCAAAGTGGACAGTGCTGTGGAGCAGTTCAGAACCCTACTACTAAATGGTTTGTACTGTAGATCTGTTCATATCACAAGTGGAAGTAAACTTTCTAATGGTTGTGGAAATGAAAAGACTACTGTCCTCCGTAAACACATGTATTGATAGAAATGACCAGGACTCTCTTCCTGCCTAAAGAAAGGCTAAATGAATAAAAATGAAGCATGTCTGTTGGTCCAAACAGCTGAGAAACACAGCTGAAACCAAACCTTTACTGCTAGAACTCTTTAATAAATTACCTCTGTGCTGTATTCCACAATGTTATTAATGGAGAGTATCTGTATTATTGACCTTTTATATATTAAGTAAAAATGAACAGCAACACAAGTTAGGCTACATAACACACTTAAAGGACTTTCTTAGAAGTTGTGCACTTTTCAGTTAGCAGCTACTGTGGAGATTTCAGCATAAGAAAGCAGCATACTGCTGTGAAGCTCCAGAAATGTTTTATGGACTAAGAAACCTCTCCTGACTTTCCATCAGTATGTTGTTGAGTTGATAATCTCTGAATTTATTTATTTTTTGTAAACTATTCCTTTAAATATCTTTTTCTTGTACTGTTAATGTGTTTTAGGCACCAAGCCCGATCATAGTAAGACTGGAGTGAAGAAGGGCCTGAAGATCATCCAGGACCCAAATTATCGTCGTTATGGCAACACAGTGGACATGGACTCAGCTCTGGAGACATTTGTACCTCACAGGTCAGACTCAAAACTTCAGGCTATGGCTGTATCAGTCAGAGTTTCTGTATTTTATACAACCCTGATTAAAAAAACAACCTTAGATACAGAAATGAAAACAGAGTACATTTATTTTAAAATGTATTGTGTTTACTGATAATTGGTTTCTGAAGTGTTCCCAGGCCAATGCAGTAATATCCTCTAGGCAGTCATGTGAGGTGAACCTCGCCCTATCCTTGCTTGTAAACCACTGAGCCTTTCAATCATGATACTATCACCTGTTATCAATGAACCTGTCGCTTGTGGAACGTTCCAATCAGGTGTTTTTGGAGGATTTGTTGCAGAATATTTTGAAGTGTTGAATATTCCAGAAATAAAGAAGCAACTAAACAGGAATTTATGGTAAATATAGAGAAGATGCATGAATAAAATATAGATATTATATAGGAGTTATTTGGTTATGCTGCAAATTTCATGTATTTTCAGATGGAAACAAACGTTTTACCATATCATTAATAATTGAAAACCCTTTTATAGAAATTAACTAGACATCATTCAGAGCACAAACCTCTACCAAGGCAGCTTAGTTTCCCCATATAACACTGGACCTAAACCCAGCTGTCCCATGATAGTCTGACCATCATAATGTGACTCCTGGACCATTAAAACCTGTCCCTAGAGTCTGGATCACATTGTATCATTATTAGTCTGTATATATTGACTGTATTCACTATATTTCACTGATGGTGGTTTCTTCAGGATCTAGATCAGGAACTTTTGAAGATAACTGAATCAATCTGATCCCAGTCTGCAGCTTTAATATTTGTTATCTCATAGCAGAGATAGATTCTGATATTTTATGTTTTTCATATATAAATGTGACATTAACATCTGGATGTTTAAATAAAACAGTCTCTCGGTGAGCTTTTGATTCCATAAAATTGGATATTGAAGATTCTGAGTGACAGATGGAGATGCTAATAAATCCCTTCAGCTAAACTCTAACTTTAAAATATCAGGAAACCACTTGTTCGCTGTGCAGCACAAAGAAAGAAACATAAACATGAAACAGAATCAGCACAGTAGGTGATGTAAATCATGTGATTCTGTTTCAGATACTGAGGGACAACGGCATCATAGACTGCAGGGTTGTATGTCTGTATACTTTGTAGAACGTGTAGCTGGAGTATTGTTTGTTTCATGTTACATCTCGCTCTCTCTAGCTCCTCCCCCCAGCACATCGAGGAGTGTTGTGGTTGGCTGAGACAGAAACTGAATGAGCTGAATGAAGAGCAGCATCACATCATACAGCAGCATCAGGAGCAGGTGAGATAAGAGTCATGGAGCACCAGGCAGGGTTTCTGTTGATGGAGCCTGTTTTAGGACTCTAATTAGCAAGATGTGTTCATAACATTGACATTTGAATTCTAAATCAACATTCAGATGCTGCCTAGCATTTTTATCCCCAGTAAAATAACGGGGTTGTATTGTTGTCCATTTGTCTGTCTGTTCAAATCTAACAAACTACACATACTAGCTTCACCAAACTTTACACATATGTTAACCATGATTTGTAGTTGCTCCTTTTGATATTTGGATTTTAATTTTTTTTTTCACATGTAGTTTATTCTGAAATGGAGCCTGTTGAATCTACAGCAGAGTATAATATACCTTCAACTGTTGTCATATCAGAGTGAAGACACTGAATACCAACTGTGTCATATTAACATCTGAATGAGAGGATCGGTCTAATGAAGGAAGATTCCTTCATAGTTTTTGGTCATTAGATCAACACTAACTAATCAACTACTAGATTAGCAAAAGAAGTACTTTGTTAGATGGGTGATGGCAGAACTGAAGTTGGTTAAGCAGCGTGTCAAAGCTTAGATTTAGCCACAGGCAAAACATTTCCAGGCCCAGTATGGATTAAAAGACACTGTGAAAGCCAATTACTTCTTCTGAGTATAAAGATAAGTTTCAGTCATATTACACTCATTTCAATAAGACAGGGTAACAGAGGAAATTCATATCTACTCAACTTTAAAAAGGACCAATAAATGAAAAAGAAAAGCAAATAATTCTAGTCAGTTAACATGAGTTGGAAAGACATAAAATATGTGATCATTGTAATTACAATGAGCCTAAGCATGAAACCATACAGTAGAAATGACTGTAGATGTCACCATTCACAAAACTCGTGTTTTATGTAACCAAAGTTTCTGATTCAATCAATAAAATAAGAAAATCTACCATGCTATCTACCATGCTGAATCCTGTATAGATTTTAGAATACAACCTATATAGATTATTAGAATGCAACCTATATAGATTATTAGAATGCATCCTATATAGATTATTAGAATGCATCCTATATAGATTATTAGAATGCAGTACAGCTGCACAGTATGACCAAGCACTAAGTGCAGGCGTGACATGTCTGAGCAGCCATGTGTGGCACACACACTGGAGCCAAACAAATGGAATGGAGACACACTGACGGTTCCCGAAATAAATCCTGTGCATCAGTCTTAATTATCTTCTTCTTTTTCCTTTGAGGCTGCCAACTGCATGGTGCAAAATGTACTGTATGAGCGTCTGGCAGACCACGGCCCCAAACTTGGACCTGTGAGCAAGAAAAACCCTCTGGTTACCAGGTAACAAATGTAAAGGTTTAGGTTGACATAGAGAGGAACAGGGATGGGATCGATATGGGATATGGACGTAGAGGAGTGGAGTGATGAAAGAGAGACTTGTTACTATTTAGGCCAGATTTACTCTAAATATGAAAATGACTTCCATTAGTCTTGTAGCGTTGCATTGTAGCATGTGAGATTCTACAAAGTGACAAAGAGACATCTGTAATGGCAACATGTCTGTTTACAGAGCAACAACAAAGCTGTGATATTGTTTATGCTACAGTAAGAGCTGCAGCAGTATATAGTGCCATAAAGGGTGGTGCTAGAGGAAAGGCCACATGGTCAGTGAAATGAAGAGAGATTAATAACGTTGAATGTGTGAACATGTCCGCACACCCAGAGCAACGACATTGACAATGACTGCATAAAAAAAGTCAGGGAACAAAGACAAACATGAAGAAAAAAACAGACAACTGTCATCAAAAAACACATCAAAATAAATAGATAAAGATAAGAGGAAATCATTTTTAATGGCTGTGTTTTATTGTTTTTATTATTATTGTATTTTTTAGTGCCAAATATTTTGCACAGCTGTTTCAATGATGGTGTTTCTTTTGTCAGGTTTGCTTCTAAAACCAAATTGTAATGACACTGTTATATCTGGATCCATACGAGGCAATAACTTTAACCTTTGAACATTTTGAAGTTGTAGCAACAAGTTGTTCTTCTCATAGGGATTTATAATGAACACACCTAACTTCTTTCTCCAGAGCATGTACTGTATATCATTCATAAACCATGTAACTGGAACAGGCAGGTTGCTAATCTATAATGAAGGATGAGAACACGTCAGTCGGAAACTGTAAGTTCAATCCCACCATTGACTGTCAGCAGGCTGACATTGACAGCTAACAGAATAAGAGGTTCATTTTAAAGCCAGGTGTAAAGGGGAGGCTGAGTGTTGGTGGCCTTCAGTGTTGTCCTCTGTCTGCCTCAGGTATTTCACCTTCCCGTATCAGGACATGACTCTGGAGCAGGAGATGCAGCTGCTTGACCAGCCGGACAAGATGTGTCACTTCCTGGCTCACAACGGTTGGGTGATGGGCGACGATCCGCTGCGAAACTTTGCTGAGCCAGGTAAGTATATTGAACTTCTGAGTAGGGACTGAGTACACCACTCTCTGTATCTGTAACTGTTACCAACCATGTTATCTGGACCCATATCATTACTCAGAATTGGCATGTTTTAAACCAGAACTGGGCCAGAGTAACCAGAGATTTTTTATTTATTTATCTGGGTTGATGAGATATTTATACATCTCAAATACATATTTATTTATTGTATTTATTTAGATAGTATTTACTGAATAGTTTCGGAATTGATCTTAAGTTAATTAATGAACTTCTTTCAGCTACCCAATAATGAAGTACTGATAATGACACATTTGATTCATAAGCACTACATTATCTGTACTCACTTATCCTTTTTCTTAGAAAACAAATAGTGACAAAAAGAATAAATAAACAGACACATACAGTAACTAAAGTGAATTCCTCCCTCTATGTTTTGTCTATGTTTTTGTCCTATTACATCAAGGATATTACTTTTGAATTAGCTTGTCAGGCACCTGAGAATCTCAAGTCAGTATTAGCTGTTTTCAGGTTAGAGGTTAAAGTGGCTCTCTGTACCAGTGCCTGTCTGTGTCGGTGCCCCTACAGGCTCCAATGTGTACCTGCGACGGGAGCTGATATGCTGGGGCGACAGTGTCAAACTCCGCTATGGGAAGGGGCCTAAAGACTGCCCATACCTGTGGGCCCACATGAAGAAATACACTGAAATCACAGCCAAATATTTCCATGGAGTCAGACTAGACAACTGCCACTCTACACCTCTACATGTAGCTGAGGTATGTATTATTATAGATTAATATTGATACTGATTGACCACAGGAAGTCAGTTCATGTCATTGTAATCTAGTACAACACTCACTGTAATGATTACCACCTTTATTTGCTCCTCCACATACATGATGTGCAAATATTGAACTACACTGACTGAAAGACAGGATGAATTAATTAAGGCATAAACACAGAGAAGACACTGGTCCATATTCTGTTTATTTGTTGTAATTTTAAGTCTCTAAATGTTAGAAATATTCAAGAGGAAAAGTTCAACATAAATGGTCTAAATGAGCATGTAAACCTATTTTCACTGCAGACTGGTTTTATGTTACTGAATACCACTAAAGCCCAGTCTTCATGTGTGTTTAGGTTTACTCCTGTTAACAGCAGACCCCTCTTCTTTCCCTGTGTGTGATGCTGGTGTATTGTCTTGTCCAGGCCATGTTAGATGCAGCCAGGGAGGTCAGATCCAATCTGTATGTGATAGCTGAACTGTTTACAGGCAGCGAGCTCATTGACAATGTGTTTGTTAACCGGCTGGGAATTAGCAGCCTTGTACGAGGTACATCTCTCATGCATGAGCTAATGTTGTGTTTCTGTCTCTTTCTCCTCCCTTTCCTCTGCATGTTGTGGTTCCTCTGAGGCACATTACCTCCAACTGGCTACATCCCCTTCTTATTACCTCTCCTACTAATTCGTCCCCAACATCCCCCTCTCTCTCTCTCTCTCTCTCTTTCTCTCTCTCTCTCTCTCTCTCTCTCTCTCTCTCTCTCTCTCTCTCTCTCTCTCTCTCTCTCTCTCTCTCCAAACCTGACCTCTTGCACTGCCTGCTCTGGTTTTTCTGTCTTGCCTTACTGCGATTGACCAGTTCATGCTGGATGTGGCCAGAGCAGTTTGTCCTAACCTGTATGTGGTGGCTGAACTGTTCACCGGCAGTGAGGAGCTGGATAATGTCTTCGTAACCAATCTAGGGATCACATCACTCATAAGAGGTAGAGTCATTTAACTGTTTAAAATGCACCCACACATACAGCACATTCATACAACACTAACAAAGCAGAGAGTTTGGACTCTAACACGTGTTTGTGTTGCTTGAGCATATTATTTGTGCTTACATACAGTACACACAGATGGGTGAAGGTTGAATGTGTGATGTCACCCATGGTGCAGCAGCACTATGGATCTTGTGATAACTGTCCTCCCTCTTTTGAACGTTTCCTCAACCTGTCCAAAGAGGCCATGTCAGCCGGTGACAGCCATGAAGAAGGCAGATTGGTCTATCGGTACGGAGGTGAGCCAGTCGGAGCTTTGGTTCAGCCCAGTCTCCGTCCGCTGGTGCCCTCCATCGCCCACGCCATGTTCCTTGATGTAACCCATGACAACGAGTGCCCCATACAGGTGGGTCTCTGTCATGGTAAGGGCTGGATGGGACTGAATGATTGAAGATGCAGATGACCATTTGCTTTAGAATGCATTATCTTTTTTATCTGACCATATCTTACTTTTCATTATCTAATTAAATCCTCATACTTTCTGCAGTTTGTATGAAGCTCCAGCATAAAGGACGTTAGACAAGGACAAGTAACTATGCACTCACCCTTATGCCAATAGAAAGTCAGCTGAAGTTTCTTAGGGTGTTTTCACACCTGAAAGTTTGCACCATGGTCCGAACCAAGGTTCAGGTTTTTGTAACATTGTATACATTTAGTCCAGTTAGTTTTGGTTTGACGTTGCAATTTTTCAAGTGCACCAAAGAACTTTTCATGACATACCTTCATCCTGTCGTCACCTGTCGTTACCTGATGAAGGAAAATTGTCTTTCTCATTTGTAGACACGTCACTTTTTATTGATGGCATTGCCCACCTTTACATACTGCTGCTGCAGTTCTTTTACATTCAGGTGTCGTTGCTCTCTCGTCCTCTTGTATCCTCTCTCTCATCCTCGCCAAAAATACATTAAAAGTTCCAGGGTTTCATGTGTTTTTCCAGTTGACTTTTGACCGAGTCTTTGGTCCGGACCTTGGTCTGGTGGAGGTTTAACATCTGCAATTTTGGTCCGGATCAAACTGAAAAGTCAGAAAGTTCGGACCAAACGAGGAAGGTGTGAAAGCACCCTTAGTGGTCAACTGCTTTTCCCAGTTATTTTCCCATTACTTTCTCTTATTACTGACAGTGTTCTCTTACCTGGGTGAACCGCAGCCGCTATCACAGTATCTTTTAATTTTCTAAGTAGTGTAAAAAGTAATTGTGATAAGGTGACTGTATCTGTGTTTGCCTCTCTTTGTTAAACAGCTGCGTTCAGCTCTGGACTCCCTGCCCAGCTCTGCTATGGTCTCTATGGCCTGCTGTGCGACTGGGTCCACCAGAGGATACGATGAATTAGTGCCCCACCAGGTTACTTACAAACACACACACACACAATAATTCCATCTGCTATCATCTGGCTTAACAGTATTTCTTAGTGTTTAACTATAATAATGCTTTATTTCAGGTGTTTAAGAAACAAACTCTTCAATATTGGCTTATTTATTGCAAATTTAAAAGCATGTTTAATGCCAGTTTATTTCCTCTAAATGTCTGCAGTTTGAAAAGCTTGACCTGGAGTTGTAGGGTCACAGTAAAGAGCGAGCTGACCAGTTCTCTGTAAACGCCTCAGTGCTGGTGGGAATGGTACAGCAGATAGTTGAGAGTCAGCTGCTAAACATTCACCAGTAACTGAATGCTTCTAAAGAAGCTCCATGATGCACATTCTTCCACTGTGTCTGTGTCCATCTTTGCTCATTGTCTCTACAGGTTAGGATTTTCACATCATTTTATCTTCATTCTGTGGTTTTCTACCCACCGAGGATTAGAGAACAAATCATTTCATACTGTTTTTATTTACATTTTACACAGCGTCCTAACTTTTTTGGAAATAGGGTTGCTATTTACTATTGCACACTCCTCTTACTGGTTTTACATGGAAACATGATAAATCATTGGGAATAAAATACAGTATATACAGTTTACACACACCCTGTATGTGGGTGATATAATCTATGATCTGCATAGAGCACCAATATGTACAGCGCTCCATATACGACACAACAATCACTCTCACAGTGCTTTGTTTCTGTGTGTGTGTAGATCTCTGTCGTGAAGGAGGAGCGTTTTTATCCCAAGTGGAACCCCTCTGCTCCTCCCACCTCTACTGGTGAGGTTGGATTCCAGTCTGGTATCATAGCTGGGAAACTGGCACTCAACAAGCTGCACCAGGAACTGGCTGCCCAAGGATTCATACAGGTACCATAAGGCACTCTGTGTGTGTGACATCAGCTCACACTAAAAGCAGCTTCAGCTCATTCAGCAAGATGTTCATCAGAATTACAATCATTTTTATTGCAAATATATTTTTACATAGAAGGAATTTGCTTTGGTGTAAAGTAGTAACATAGTAGTAGAAAAAAAGACACAAAGGTTGTTTTTAAGTCGAGGTGCATTTATAGAAAAAAATGAGATTGAAAATAAAGTGTAAAAATTACTCTAATGGTAATAAAATAATCATAATTATTACAATGAAAACATATACATATACAATATGACAATAAACATAAGTTGTGATAAAAGGAATGTGCAAAATATTGTCCAGGGAATTTTTTAAGTATTGTGTTTAAAAAAGGTAGTACATGCCAGAATGAGACAAATGAAAACAGTATGTACAATGCGCCTGATTTATAAGTGCCAGTCGGTAACAATAGGACATAAGCATCACTAATGGTGGGATATGGCTGCAGAAGTGGCCCATGGCTGCACAGCTTCCACAAATCACACGAGTACAAACGTCATTGTTTATCTTGGAGGCTACATACACAACATAGAGAATTATTAATGCATTAGACTGATGGTAGCTGCTGCTCTGCTGAAAGTCATCTCTGTTTACTCGTGTAACCCTGGTGACTCTTAGCATTAACTATAAACTCGATCGTTATAGTTCAGACAGGGCGTGTGCTGCTAGCAGTTTAAGCTGTGATGAGTTGGGATAGTCCACATATAGTATCCATAGTGAACATAGTCAATAAGTTCACAGGTAGAACTCCATCATGAAGCACTGTGAGAAGAGAGCAGAATAAAATAAGTCCACTGTGCCGTTCTGGTATCATATGTTACCTTTTGTTGTTCTCTATCATGGTGAGGAAAAGTCAGAGTCTGTTGTATTTTTACCAGTTCACCAACCAAGTCACTAGTGTGGCGTTAGCTTGTAGCAGGAGCAGTCCACACTGAGGAGAAAGACAAACAGCACCGCTGTAGCCCAGGCAGCTAGCTCGTTCATTTCAGTCAAAACTCGGAGCTCTGTAAAATTAGCAGTCAACCAACCCAACTCTGGTTTCTCTCAGTGTTAACCATAAACGTGAAATAAAACGACTCAGATACAGCAAGACCACAGTGACGGCTTCAAAGTGTCACATGGTCCCCTCTACTGAAAAGTCAACGCTCATCTTTGGTTTTACATGCTGGACACTACTTATCAGTACATGGCTTGTTTAACCTCTTCCTCTCCAGGTGTATGTAGACCAGGTGGACACAGATATTGTTGCAGTTACTCGTCACTGTCCCAGCACACACCAGTCTGTGGTGGCAGTGAGCAGGACAGCCTTTTGGGACCCCAAAACCCACCAGTACGACACCAACATCCCACCCATGTTCATACCAGGTATGATCATCACATTATCGTCTTTGTTAGAAATCAAACTTGGATTCTGAAATATTTGTCACCGTCCTTGTAGTATTGATGTGGTTTTTTTGCAGTTTGTCACAAGACTCTGAGGCGGGTTACCCAACATAGCTTCCAAATGCTGAGATTATTTCTCTCCCTCTATGTCTCAAGGGAAGATAGAAGAAGTGGTCCTGGAGGCAAGGACAGTGGAAAGGCATGCTGGGAGTTATAAGAAGGATGACAACTACATCAATGGCATGCCCGAATACACTGTGGAAATCAAAGAGCATATTCCTGTAAATATTGCTATGATTCATTTTTCAGAATCGTGATATTTCAGTGTATATTTTAAATAAATGAGCATATCAATAAAAGGATCATTTCTGTGTGTGCAGTTAGAGGAGAGTACAGTGGTGAAGCAAGCTGGAGTGACATCTAAAGGTCGGTCAGAGTTTGTGCAGGAAATCACCTTTCAGAAGCTGACACCTGGCAGCGTCATCGCCTTCAGGTAGTCCACACACAGACCTGCACATGAACACATTACATCAGCATATCCAGGCCCATTTATCACTCTATACATGGCTTCTAAAATATTACCATTTCACATTTTGCTCAGTGGTTGTTGTTTGTCACCTCTCTCCTCACAGAGTTAGTTTGGACCCCAAAGCCCAGAAGGTGGTGGGGTTGCTGAGGTATTATCTGTCCCAGTTCAGCCCAAAGTACAGGCGAGGCAGCGTGGCAGAGGAGAACCCTCCAGACGCTCTGCATAAACCACTGGCACAGTGAGTCCACAAGCACACACATCACTCCTCCACTGGTCTCACAGACTAAACCCACCTTTACTGCAGGTCTGTCACACATACAGACTGTCTTTGAAATTTTCAGGATCAATAATCAGAGAAATCTGAACTGCTAATGTCCAACCTCAAGCCCTGCTAATGTTTCAGTGAAAATGAATGAAAGCAGTAACACCTCAGGGACAAGCAAGAAAAGGGTTCGAACCCACTGGGAGCTGTGTGAAGACTGGGCCTGAACACTACACTAGTCTGGGCTGATAGGAGTTAATATGGAGAGCAATGAGCTGAACAGACCTCTGCAGCTGCTCCTCATCTCTGCCTGAGCTGATCTCTGGACATGTGTAAAGAAAAGGACAAAAGTTTAGTTTAATCTCGGGTGGAACGTTGCAGAACGATGTACACACAGAAAACAGATACAGAATGTATGATGCTGGCGGACAGTATAGTTAATAGTATAGTACGGACCATAAAGACGGGTACCAGTATCATCACAGCTGTGTGTGTTTATTTAAACTTCCTTTCACAGGCTGATGTCTAAGCTGACGTTAGCAGATCTGAACATTCTGCTGTTCCGCTGCGACACAGAAGAACAAGAGGATGGTGGAGGCTGTTACAGCATCCCTGGATGGGAGACCCTCAAATATGCTGGACTACAAGGTAGGTCCACAGCAGTTAGTTCATTTTTCAGCGTAATGAAATAAATGTAATGAATACAATCCTTCCAACTATGTACAGGTGGTAAGGACATACATTTACACCTTTATATTGTAATTGTGTAAAGACCATTAACTTAATTACACATACGAACACAGCACACACAGGGCATCTTAAAATAACATACAAACACCCCTGCTGACATGTTACCTCATTTAAAGCATGCAGCAGAAATGCTTACACTGCATTTATTAAAGCTCTGTCACATGACGTCAGATTAATGAGACCCAGCCGCTGGTTTGTTTTCACACCGATATGCTTCTCACTATTTTGACTGGAGAGTAAAAGTGGTTGTTGGGTGTCTGCAGGTCTGATGTCAGTGCTGGCTAACATCCGCCCCAACAATGACCTGGGCCACCCTGTGTGTGCTAACCTCAGACAAGGGGACTGGCTCATAGACTTTGTCTCCAACAGACTGATACACAGAGAGGGACCGCTGGAACAGGTGAGGCTTTTACAGCCTTAAAGGGCCTCTTCACCCAAACAACAAAAGGAACGTTTACTGCTGTCTAACCATGACAGACATGGTTTCCTCTGTTCACTTCAATGAAGGTGATTTAAATATTATTCATGGAATCTGAACTTTGAAGGAAAATAATATCCCAAAAATCAAAATTGCTCACTTCCACATTTATATATTTGTTAGTTTGACTTAGGTGGTCTGTTAGACAGTCATCCAGTTTCTTATAAAGCTGAAGATTGTTCCTTCACAACCTATGAATTATTTCAGGGGGATGGGTCTATCAGCTTTTTCCCACAACAAACCATCATAACCTATAGTAAACTATGTATAATAAATAATAAAGGTTAATTTTGCACATAGAAGACATTCAGTCTGTATACAACAGGGCTGCATGATATATTGTTTCAGCGCTGACATCACAGGAGGACTAATATCATGAATGGTAAATTAACTCAAACACATTATGCTACAAGTTTTTTACTTGCTGCTGTTTTCACTGCTCATGTTCTGTGTCTGATCCACAGGAGAACTGATAGAACATCATTTACTCTGATTTAAGGGTTCTTGGTTGTTCTAATGAGTGACATGCAGGCTGTGCAGCAGAGTGTCTCAGAGCCATCAGTGTTGTTCAGTGGAGGAGGGATACGCCAGCTTTACACTCTGCATCAGATCACTTTGTGAAGGTTGCATCGCTATAGCATCAGGGTAACATAACAGTGTCTGGAGTCTGCGTCAAGAGGAGGCGTATCCAGTAGATGTGTTCACATCCCCCTGGGAGTGTCTCCAGAACGTTTCTGACGAGATCCGCTGTGAAGCTCACAGCAGACTCTTGAGTTGTCTTCCTGCTTGTGGTTGGGAACTGGATTGGAATGAAACTGAACTCTTTGCACTTTCTGTCAAATTTTATGTTTTGATGTTTCCCTGGAAACTTGATATTTAATCTTCTCCACAGTATATATCCAAAACAGCATCCACTACTCTAGGCTCACTGTAGGATTGGAGGATATGTCGTATACTGATGCATTTGTTTTCAGGAGGATAACGTCATCTCCAGATGACTCTCGTTTCATATTACAATATGTATTGTAGAAAACAATACTTTTTTCCAAATCATTCTATTCTGATCATTCTATTTATTCTATTTTAAAAGCCATTCATGTTTATTGCATAAGGATTTATTTTTGTACGTCTGCTTCTGTCATTCTGTCTTTGCTCTGAGAAAACCTTTTGCAGGGCCAGATTTTGCTCGAGGTCAGGATATGTGATAAATGATGTCTGTTGTCATTTGGGTGAGCTGAGCCTTTAGAACAGACCCATTTCCATCGGATGGTAATAATCCTGCAGGAGAGTTCAAACAGCTGAAAGTGAAACTTACAGCCTCAAGTGTACTGTAAAACGGTCAATTATAAAAGTGGGTGTTGGGGTCGTCTTTATTTATCCACAGTCCTTAAACTGCTCCTGGATCAGATCTTTCATCACATCATTGTGTCTGCAGGTGGGCCAGTGGTTGGCAGCCATGTTTACCTTGTTGAAGCACATCCCACGCTACCTCATTCCCTGCTATTTTGATGCCATACTGGTGTCAGCCTACACCACAGCTCTGGATGCAGCCATCAAACTGATGTCCAGGTAGGACAGGCTGTATTGTTCAGATGTGAGTTTCAAATGTAAGGACTGATTTGCTTCTGTCCTGCCGGGTCCTCAGATTTTTTCATCTCCTTGTCTGAACAGTTTCATTCAGAACGGCTCCACCTTCGTTCGTCACCTGGCACTGGGATCAGTTCAGATGTGTGGTGTGGGACGTTTCCCCGCTCTCCCCCCACTTTCCATGGAACTCGAGGACGTTCCTTACCGCGTCAGTCCAATCACAGGCCAGAAGGAGCAGTGCTGTGTCTCAATGGCTGCAGGTAACCTAGCAACTTACACTTAATGGTTCATGGATTTAATTCACCAGAGCTGTGAGATGAAGATGAAGTTAAATATTTATAACATGTATTTACAGAAGGTGGACAGTGATATCCTGATTTTTCGTTTAGGTCTTCCTCACTTCTCTGCTGGGATTTTCCGTTGCTGGGGGAGAGACACTTTCATTGCTCTCAGAGGACTGATGCTGCTGACTGGGAGACAGGCTGAGGCTCGGTACGTATGTATGTGTGTGTAGCCGCTTTGTTTTCAGCACTAAAATTATTTGTCATTAGATTCATAACCATAACTAAACTCTAAATGAACCGTCCTGTCTCACGGTCTCCACAGTAACATCATCTTGGCCTTTGCTGGGACGCTGCGTCACGGTTTGATCCCCAACCTGCTGGGTGAGGGTCGCTGTGCTAGATACAACTGTCGTGATGCCGTCTGGTGGTGGCTGCAGTGCATCCAGGTAGGAGGACTCTGTAATACACTGGAACTGGGAATAGATGTTGAGAGGGAGGTGCAGAAGTGTCAATGAAGGAATACTAAAGGAGCATTCATCCAAAATGTAAATTCAGCGATAACTACTCACTTGTTAGTCCACAAAACGTTTCTGGAGCCTCCCTGTAAAACAGTGTTGCAGCATTCTCCTAAACAACTGAAAGAGATGAGGACTTAAAAATGTAAGGAAACCAAAAAGAAGCATAAGATGACTCTGCAGCTTTGTAAGGTGAAATCCAAGTCTCAGGAAACTCAAACTGATCTCAGATTGATTTGAAAAGGTGTTTTTCTTCACTATAGCCTCTAAGCTAAAAGCGTTAGCATGCACCCATCTGAGGAAAGCTTGAATGTGTGTACATGTGCCACCAGACTAGATCAATGAGAACTCACAATCTCCACTTCAGGGTAGCAGGTAAACACTGAGGCTGCAGTGAAGGTTTTCCTTTAGTCGCTCAGGGCTTCTGGACAGTACCATGTGGTACAGACTCATTTTATCTTTGTTCTCAGTTGTTTTTTTACATTTTAAAAGATATTTCCCATCTTCATCAGTCGTTTAGGAGAATGCTGCAAAGCTGCTGTGAAGCTACAGAAATGTTTTGTGTAGTGAGTAGATCATGACTGAATTTTCCTCTTTGCTGCTCTTTTAAAGCTGTGTTATGCTTTTGTCCACTTGGTGGCAGCACAACAAGCTATCAACTCAGCATGACATATTAACACAGAGGAGTTGTTATGGTGAATGTGTGAGCAAGACAGAGAAACATCAGCTTTTAAAAGGACTTCATCTGTATTCATGGTCCTTTAGCTCTGGTTTGGTCTCTACCAACACCTGAGAAAAATACGTGGCTCTTAAGCTGCTTACTGCTCCACTATGTAGCTAACTTCAGCCATCTGGTTGTGAGCAGGTAGTGTATCAGTTTATCAATGAAAGCAGCTGAGGGGAAGATGCTTAGATGCTAATAATCCTTCATCAGTTTACGTGAATGAAATTGAAACGGTTTTATTAGGGTTTTATATTCTGTAAAATGCTTTATTTGTGCATTATTAATATATAATGATAATGATATAATTATTGCATGCTTTGTATAAATGAATATGGGGCCCAATTTGATTAACCTCTCAGTGACGTACAGTATGACTTACCATAAACTGGCTTTTATTTGATCCAGTCACTGAACTCAACCAGCCTCTATTTGGAACAAAGACAGGAAGTACCGAGAATATCAAATTGTTTATTTAAAACAGTATAAATATTACTTTTATAGAAATATTGGGTTATATCTAATGATATATCAATTACAAATTACTAGTTTGATCTGGCTCCTGCAATCTGTAGCTAGTTCAACCTTATGCAGATAGACAGAGAGAGAGAGGGATAGAGCCCTGTATCAAAACCTTCAACCTTTATTTGCCAGCATATTTTAAATAATCCAAAAAAAGATAATAAGTATAATGTATGACGCAATGTATGAGTAGATTAACTTCAATGAGATGACAGGAAACTAAAAGTGAAACTGCTCTACTAGTTACTGTGTGTTTTTGTTCAGGACTACGCTACCCAGGTTCCTGAGGGCCATGAAATCCTTCACTGCCCCGTCACAAGCATGTACCCTACTGATGACTGTGAACCCTGCAAACCTGGACAGGTGGTATGTACAGCCGGTGTAGCAGCATGTCCTGATGTCTGTCACACTGCAGTTCTGGATACGACCACCAGGAGTCACCAAAGTTTAAAGTGTTCAAATCCATCACAATCATTTCCATCAAGCCCTCAACTATTGTCAGACTAGTGTGAAACTTCACGTGTGTGTGTGTGTGTGTGTGTGTGTGTGTGTGTGTGTGTGTGTGTGTGTGTGTGTGTGTGTGTGTGTGTGTGTGTGTGTGTGTGTGTGTGTGTGTGTGTGTGTAGGAGCAGCCATTGTATGACGTGATACAGGAGGCTCTGCAGCGTCACCTGGAGGGAATCTCCTTCAGAGAAAGAAACGCTGGCCCCAAGATAGACATGAATATGAGAGATGAAGGTAGGACAGTGTGTGTCTGTGTGTGTGTGTGTGTGTGTGTGTGTTGAAATGATTCATGTATAAATCATATGTAAAGTCATGATAATGTAAGGGGAGCAGCTCTGCTCGGTGGAGCCACAGGGGAAACTTTAGATCAGATCATTTCCAAACTATTCTCCAGTACCAACCACAGTATTTCTGAACTCCTCCACTGTGTGTCAGGGTTCAACGTGGCTGCTAAGGTGGATCCAGCTACAGGTTTTGTGACTGGAGGGAATCGCTTTAACTGCGGCACGTGGATGGACAAAATGGGGGAGAGCGAGAGAGCAAGGAACAAAGGGATGCCTGCTACTCCAAGGTAACACACCTAGACATGATTCAATCTGTTCCAATGGTGAGTTTGACATCATTGTCATTATATATGTCTGAGTTGTGGACTGTTGGTTGAATAAACTGAGACATTTGAAGGAGTCACTTTTGGATTTGGCCATTTTCTCTATTGTCAGATGTTTTATAGGCTGAATAATTAAACAGATAAAAGCTGCAGGCAGCGTTGAGTGGGCCACGCCTGTCGGCAGCATGTGACAGCAGCAGCCTCATTATCACACACCGTTTTGATCACTACACTTCAGTCTAACTTCCTTTGTCCACTCAGTGGCGCGAGAGAACACCTACTTATACATTAGGATCCAATTAATGAATCTGTAAATGAAATGAGGAAGATGTCATTAAAGTCATATGATTATCACACACGGATGTCTTCAGACCAGGACTCTTATCAGACACAAAGTTCGGCTGTGTTTGACTTACAACAACTTCCTCTTTCATGGCAAGACATTGAAATCCTCCGTGCCACTGGGGGAACACCGTGTGACTGGGTAAAAAAAGGTTTGGTAGCTTTTCATCCTTAAGGTCTTAAGATGGTTAATTCTCTCAGAGGAGGTCATTAAAGTACAGAACTAAATTCAAAATGGTCAAATTCCTCTCCTGCACACTAAATGTCGTAGTTGGTGATAAAACGTGTAGCAGGGACTACTTCATTGGAAGTTTGTGGGGGATGCTTTGAGTCATTTTGTCACAACCAATCCTGAAACACATATCAGATTTTTGCTACTTCTGTTTGGTAGAACTGTGAACGTTAAAAAGATTGGTACAAAATTCAAAATGTCTGATTTCCTGTTAGGTTAGCTCGTTCTGATACGTGTGCCTACCAAACGTTGCACATGTTGGTGAGACTTGGCGAGGGGGCTGCTCTTTAGGGGACATTACTAATTGAAATATAATTAAGAAACCAGTCAATAATAAAGTAATAGTTGCCTGATGTGTTTCCTGTTGTCTCACCAGAGATGGAGCTGCAGTGGAGATAGTCGGTCTCAGTAAGTCAGCTGTTCGCTGGCTCGTGGAGCTCCACGCCAAAGGACTGTTTCCTTATGACGGAGCTAAAGTCCACAGAGATGGTATCACACACACACACACACACAAACACACACACACACACACACACACACAAACACACACACACACACACACACACAAACACTGGGGTTACAGTATGTCTTCTCCTGCATAAACATATTTACTGTGTTCCAGGTAAAGAAGTGTTCATCTCGTACTCCCAGTGGAACCAGCAGCTCCAGCAGTCCTTTGAAGCTGGTTTCTGGGTGTCTGGGACCCCTAATGACCCCAATGAGAAGCACCCCGATCTGGTGCATAAAAAGGGCATCTATAAGGACAGCTATGGGGCCTCCAGCCCCTGGTGTGACTACCAGCTGAGGCCCAACTTCACTATTGCCATGGTGGTGGTGAGTTGACTGACAGCTGCAGACACTTGAAACATGTACTGTACCTGTCTGTATCCTTATTGGCTCATATGTCTGTTGAGTGTGAGTGAGTAGAGCTGTGATTGGCTGCTTGACATGATGTCTGTGTTTCCAGGCTCCAGAGCTGTTTACAGTGGAGAGAGCCTGGAGGGCTCTGGAGGTGGCTGAAAATAAACTACTGGGACCACTTGGAATGAAGACACTTGACCCAGAGTACTATATATCTTTAAAATACAGGACAACCACAAGTAAAAATCCTGAATCACTAAACTTCCTTTAAGGCTCAGACTGACCTTGTCTTTGTGTTGTCCTAGTGACATGGTGTACTGCGGTGTCTATGACAACGCTCTGGACAACGACAACTACAACCTGGCAAAAGGCTTCAACTACCACCAGGGACCCGTGAGTGTGACACAGCCTGTACCTCTGATATACCTCCACCATGTGAATCTGTGTTTGTCTGTTTGTGTACGAGATGTCTCAAAATGCTATCAACACATTTCAAATAAATGTTGTGGAGAGACGAGTTGATTAGAAGGATTTTGGTTCATCTCAAATAGGAAATTTTTAAACATTGAACATTAAACATATTAGTGTCTCTTAAGCTCTAGATGAAAGGAAATCAAATCAACTAATATTAATAAACATGATTTAGTGTGGATCTGGATATTTATCACTATACAGCAACAAAAGTACAAAAGTAGTTCCAGGTGCTCCAACAACCATGTTATGTCATCATTTTCTATTTTGTCTCATGACTTTCATTATTATGTATATTATTTTATTTATGTTTTTTTAGTATGTCGGTGCCACACCTATGTAAGAATATGGAAATAATAAAATAGCATAGTCATTTTCTTTAAACCTGTTTTGGGGGTCCTACTTCATTGTGATTGAATTAGGAAGCACCTCTTTGCTTATTTGTTAGTAATGTGTTGTGGTAAAATGTTTAAAAATAAATTGATGAATTATTGAAAAATTGCTTTCAATATATACAAATTATCTTAAAAATGTCTCAATTCTAACTGAAAATAATATCTTGATACTTAGAAATCAGTTTCAATAGTTAAAAATTGATGGCTGATAGAGCTGAAAGTAGAGCTCAGACAGTGAGTGAGTGGATGTCACCCTCACTTAGATCCCAACATGTAAACCCTTTAGACTGCAGTGCAGCACCATTTTTTACTGCTCAGAAGTTACTCACAGTGTCTCTCTCTCTCTGTGTGTGTGTGTGTGTAGGAGTGGCTGTGGCCAGTAGGCTTCTTCCTGCGTGCTAAACTCTACTTTGCCAAGAAGCTGGGAGAGGAAACCTACACAAAAACAGTCACTGTGGTGAAAAATGTCCTGTCCCGACATTATACCCATCTGGAGAGGTAGGACTGTCACCTGTATGTACAGTATGTACAGTATTTCAGTATGTACAGTATGTCAGTATGCACAGTATGTGCAGTATGTACAGTATGTCAGTATGCACAGTATGTGCAGTATTTACAGTATTACAGTATGTACAGTATGTCAGTATGCACAGTATTTACAGTATTTACAGTATGTACAGTATGTCAGTATGCACAGTATGTGCAGTATTTACAGTATTACAGTATGTACAGTATGTCAGTATGCACAGTATGTCAGTATGTACAGTATGCTTAGTATTTACAGTATGTACAGTATTTCAGTATGTACAGTATGTCAGTATGTAGAGTATTTACAGTTTGACAGTATGTACATGTCAGTATGTACAGTAGGTCAGGATGACAGTATGTACAGTATTTCAGTATGTACAGTATGACAGTATGTACATGTCAGTATGTACATGTCAGTATGTACAGTATTTACAGTTTGACAGTATGTACATGTCTGTATGTACAGTATAAACAGTATGTACATGTCAGTATGTACAGTAGGTCAGGATGACAGTATGTACAGTATTTCAGTATGTACATGTCAGTATGTACAGTATGTCAGTATGTACATGTCAGTATGTACATGTCAGTATGTACATGTCAGTATGTACAGTATTTACAGTTTGACAGTATGTACATGTCAGTATGTACAGTATGTACAGTATTTCAGTATGTACATGTCAGTATGTACAGTATGTCAGTATGTACATGTCAGTATGTACAGTATGTCAGTATGTACATGTCAGTATGTACAGTATGTACAGTATGTCAGTATGTACATGTCAGTATGTACATGTCAGTATGTACAGTATTTACAGTTTGACAGTATGTACATGTCAGTATGTACAGTATTTACAGTTTGACAGTATGTACATGTCAGTATGTACAGTATAAACAGTATATACAGTAGGTCAGGATGACAGTATGTACAGTATTTCAGTATTTACAGTATGACAGTATGTACATGTCAGTATGTACAGTATGTCAGTATGTACAGTATGTACATGTCAGTATGTACAGTACTTACAGTATGACAGTATGTACATGTCAGTATGTACAGTATGTACATGTCAGTATGTACAGTACTTACAGTATGACAGTATGTACATGTCAGTATGTACAGTATTTACAGTATGTACATGCCAGTATGTACAGTATGGACAGTATGACAGTATGTAAATGTCAGTATGTACAGTATTTACAGTATTACAGTATGTACATGTCAGTATGAACAGTATTTACAGTATTACAGTATGTACATGTCAGTATGTACAGAATTTACAGTATGACAGTATGTACATGTCAGTATGTACAGTATTACAGTATGTACATGTCAGTATGTACAGTATGACAGTATGTACATGTCAGTATGTACAGTATTTACAGTATGTACATGCCAGTATGTACAGTATGGACAGTATTTCAGTATTTACAGTATGACAGTATGTACATGTCAGTATGTACAGTATGTCAGTATGTACAGTATGTACATGTCAGTATGTACAGTACTTACAGTATGACAGTATGTACATGTCAGTATGTACAGTATTTACAGTATGTACATGTCAGTATGTACAGTATTTACAGTATTACAGTATGTACATGTCAGTATGAACAGTATTACAGTATGTACATGTCACTATGTACAGTATTTACAGTATGACAGTATGTACATGTCAGTATGTACAGTATTTACAGTATGTACATGCCAGTATGTACAGTATGGACAGTATGACAGTATGTACATGTCAGTATGTACAGTATTTACAGTATTACAGTATGTACATGTCAGTATGAACAGTATTACAGTATGTACATGTCAGTATGTACAGTATTTACAGTATGACAATATGTACATGTCAGTATGTACAGTATTTACAGTATTACAGTATGTACATGTCAGTATGTACAGTATTTACAGTATGACAGTATGTACATGTCAGTATGTACAGTATTTACAGTATGTACATGCCAGTATGTACAGTATGACAGTATGTACATGTCAGTATGTACAGTATTTACAGTATTACAGTATGTACATGTCAGTATGTACAGTATTTACAGTATTACAGTATGTACATGTCAGTATGTACAGTATTTACAGTATGTACATGTCAGTATGTACAGTATTTACAGTATTACAGTATGTACATGTCAGTATGTACAGTATTTACAGTATATACAGTATGTCAGTATGTGCAGTATTTACAGTATATACAGTATGTCAGTATGTACAGTGTATACAGTATGTACAGTATATACGGCATGTCAGTATGTACAGTATTTACAGTATGTACAGTATAAACGGTATGTACAGTAGGTCAGTATGACAGTATGTCAGTATTTACAGTATGGTCAGTATGTATAGTATGTACAGTAGGTCAGTATGTACAGTAGGTCAGTATAACAGAATGTCAGTATTTACAGTATGTACAGTATGTCAGTATTTACAGTATGTACAGTAGGTCAGTATGTACAATAGGTCAGTATGTACAGTAGGTCAGTATGTACAGTAGGTCAGTATGTACAGTATGTCGGTATGTACAGTATTTACAGTATGTACAGTATGTCGGTATGTACAGTATAAACAGTATGTACAGTATAAACAGTATGTACAGTAGGTCAGTATGTATAGTATGTACAGTAGGTCAGTATGTACAGTAGGTCAGTATATACAGTAGGACAGTATGTACAGTATGTACAGTAGGTCAGTATATACAGTAGGACAGTATGTACAGTAGGTCAGTATGTACAGTATAAACAGTATGTACAGTAGGTCAGTATGTATAGTATGTCAGTATGTACAGTATGTCGGTATTACAGTATTTACAGTATGTACAGTATAAACAGTATGTACAGTAGGTCAGTATATACAGTAGGACAGTATATATAGTATGTACAGTATGTACAGTATGTCAGTATGTACAGTATGTCAGTATATACAGTAGGACAGTATATACAGTAGGTCAGTATGTACAGTATGTATAGTATGTACAGTAGGTCAGTATGTACAGTATGTCAGTATGTACAGTATGTCAGTATGTACAGTAGGTCAGTATGTACAGTATGTACAGTAGGTCAGTATGTACAGTATGTACAGTATGTCAGTATGTACAGTATGTCAGTATATACAGTAGGACAGTATATACAGTAGGACAGTATGTATAGTATGTACAGTATTTACAGTATTACAGTATATACATGTCTGTATGTACAGTATTTACAGTATTACAGTATGTACATGTCTGTATGTACAGTATTTACAGTATTACAGTATGTACATGTCAGTATGTACAGTATTTACAGTATTACAGTATGTCAGTATGTGCCGTATTTACAGTATATACAGTATGTCAGTATTTACAGTGTATACAGTATGTACAGTATATACGGCATGTCAGTATGTACAGTATAAACGGTATGTACAGTAGGTCAGTATCACAGTATGTCAGTATTTACAGTATGGTCAGTAGGTCAGTATGGTCAGTATGTATAGTATGTACAGTAGGTCAGTATGTACAGTAGGTCAGTATAACAGTATGTCAGTATTTACAGTATGTACAGTATGTCAGTATTTACAGTATGTACAGTAGGTCAGTATGTACAATAGGTCAGTATGTACAGTATGTACAATATGTCAGTATGTACAGTAGGTCAGTATGTACAGTATGTACAGTAGGTCAGTATGTACAGTAGGTCAGTATGTACAGTATGTCGGTATGTACAGTATTTACAGTATGTACAGTATTTACAGTATGTACAGTATGTCGGTATGTACAGTTTAAACAGTATGTACAGTAGGTCAGTATGTACAGTATGTACAGTATGTACAGTATGTACAGTATGTCGGTATGTACAGTTTAAACAGTATGTACAGTAGGTCAGTATGTATAGTATGTACAGTAGGTCAGTATGTACAGTAGATCAGTATATACAGTATGTCAGTATGTACAGTAGGTCAGTATGTACAGTATGTACAGTATGTATAGTATGTACAGTAGGTCAGTATGTACAGTATGTATAGTATGTACAGTATGTCAGTATGTCAGTATATACAGTAGGACAGTATATACAGTAGGACAGTATGTATAGTATGTACAGTATTTACAGTATGTACATGTCAGTATTTACAGTATTACAGTATGTACATGTCAGTATGTACAGTATTTACAGTATTACAGTATGTACATGTCAGTATGTACAGTATTTACAGTATGTGCATGTCAGTATGTACAGTATTTACAGTATATGCAGTATGTCAGTATGTGCAGTATTTACAGTATGTCAGTATGTACAGTGTATACAGTATATACGGCATGTCAGTATGTACAGTATAAACGGTATGTACAGTAGGTCAGTATGACAGTATGTCAGTATTTACAGTATGGTCAGTAGGTCAGTATGGTCAGTATGTATAGTATGTACAGTAGGTCAGTATGTACAGTAGGTCAGTATTTACAGTATGTCAGTATTTACAGTATGTACAGTAGGTCAGTATGTACAATAGGTCAGTATGTACAGTATGTACAGTAGGTCAGTATGTACAGTAGGTCAGTATGTCGGTATGTACAGTATTTACAGTATGTACAGTATGTCGGTATGTACAGTATAAACAGTATGTACAGTATAAACAGTATGTACAGTAGGTCAGTATGTATAGTATGTACAGTAGGTCAGTATGTACAGTAGGTCAGTATATACAGTAGGACAGTATGTACAGTAGGTCAGTATATACAGTAGGACAGTATGTACAGTATGTACAGTATGTACAGTATGTCAGTATATACAGTAGGACAGTATATACAGTAGGTCAGTATGTATAGTATGTACAGTAGGTCAGTATGTACAGTATGTCAGTATGTACAGTAGGTCAGTATGTACAGTAGGTCAGTATGTATAGTATGTACAGTATGTACAGTATGTCAGTATATACAGTAGGACAGTATATACAGTAGGACAGTATGTATAGTATGTACAGTATGTCAGTATATACAGTAGGACAGTATATACAGTAGGTCAATATGTACATTATGTATAGTATGTACAGTAGGTCAGTATGTACAGTATGTCAGTATATACAGTAGGACAGTATGTACAGTATGTACAGTAGGTCAGTATGTACAGTAGGTCAGTAAATACAGTATGTACAGTAGGTCAGTATGTACAGTAGGTCAGTATATACAGTAGGTCAGTATATACAGTATGTACAGTAGGTCAGTATATACAGTATGTACAGTAGGTCAGTATTACAGTATTTACAGTATGTACAGTATAAACAGTATGTACAGTAGGTCAGTATGTATAGTATGTCAGTATGTACAGTATGTCGGTATTACAGTATTTACAGTATGTACAGTATAAACAGTATGTACAGTAGGTCAGTATGTACAGTATGTACAGTATGTACAGTAGGTCAGTATATACAGTAGGACAGTATGTACAGTATGTCAGTATGTACAGTAGGTCAGTATGTACAGTAGGTCAGTATGTACAGTAGGTCAGTATGTACAGTATGTCAGTATATACAGTAGGACAGTATGTATAGTATGTACAGTATGTACAGTATATACAGTAGGACAGTATATACAGTAGGTCAGTATGTATAGTATGTACAGTAGGTCAGTATGTACAGTATGTCAGTATGTACAGTATGTCAGTATATACAGTAGGACAGTATATACAGTAGGACAGTATGTACAGTATGTACAGTAGGTCAGTATATACAGTATGTACAGTAGGTCAATATGTACAGTAGGTCAGTATATACAGTATGTACAGTAGGTCAGTATGTACAGTAGGTCAGTATATACAGTAGGTCAGTATGTACAGTAGGTCAGTATGTACAGTATGTACAGTTGGTCAGTATGTACAGTATGTCAGTATATACAGTATGTACAGTAGGTCAGTATATACAGTATGTACAGTAGGTCAGTATATACAGTATGTACAGTAGGTCAGTATATACAGTATGTACAGTAGGTCAGTATATACAGTAGGTCAGTATGTACAGTAGGTCAGTATGTACAGTATGTCAGTATATACAGTAGGTCAGTATGTACAGTAGGTCAGTATGTACAGTAGGTCAGTATATACAGTAGGTCAGTATGTACAGTTGGTCAGTATGTACAGTATGTCAGTATATACAGTATGTACAGTAGGTCAGTATGTACAGTAGGTCAGTATATACAGTAGGTCAGTATGTACAGTTGGTCAGTATGTACAGTAGGTCAGTATGTATAGTATGAACAGTGCTTTCTTTTATTTAGTGGTACTGATCTATCAGTCTGTTATGGGGATGATAAAACTGTATACACAACTTGGATATATTGTTCCAGGCCACACTGATAAAGTTGATACAACGTCCAAAAAAAGACGTATAAAAAAATTTCATTCTTACTCAAATGGGGACGTCCAGATGTGTAGAAACCACATATTTTGGACGTAATCTGGACGATGGTTTGCTGTATCATCATTACATCCAGTGGTAATTTCTTTAACCAAAACCATGATGAAAAATGTTCCTCCCCAAACGCAGTTTTGTACAATGTCATCAAACACGTCGACTAAAACTGGACTGAAAAAAATGATGTGAGTAAATAAGATAAAAACTAATGAGGACATTTGACACAGAACTAAGACTAAATTAAAAACAGCTGACAACATTAACACAGTTTTCATCTCCTATCTGTTTTCAAATCTAATAATTGATCATGAAGAAACTTTTTTTTTCTTTTTTGAACTAGAGAACAAAAAGTACAACAGAGAATGGATGGTAGACTAACAGATCTGAATCCTGGTGGGTTTCCCATCGTTGTTGCTTTATTGTCTTTATTGCTCTGACCAATCCTGTCCCTTCTCAGGTCTCCATGGAAGGGTCTGCCGGAGCTGACTAATGAGAATGGCCAATACTGCCCATTCAGCTGTGAGACCCAGGCCTGGTCTATGGCCTGTGTGCTGGAGGTCCTCTATGACCTCTAACTACCCCCCCCCCCATGATCCAGATCACTTGGCTTTGAGAAGAAACACACAGACAGCGGCGAGGCCACCAACACGTCTCTCACAGTGACACACGTCATGTGTGTGGGAGCTCCGTCTGATTGGACGCTTCAAATGATCATCTTCACCAAACTCAGGTGTGACCATCACACCCTCCTCTGTCAGCCTCTATGAGCGTCGTCATAGAAACGGACTCTCTGTCGCTCACCACTCTGAGTGTTCCTCCCCTCAGTCTGTGGACCTCTGACATCATTTCCTCTGATCAGAGTGGGATCTTTGCCACAGTCACATCCTTTAAGACGACTTCACTGCCACAGCAACAACATGTTAGTTCATGTATGACATAATAAAGGAACCACAGATGTCACTGCAGTCCCATTTAATTCAATTAAACCCTAATCGAAAATCATGGATCCACACTTTTATCTAGATTAAAATTTGGTACAAGTTGATGCATATTCCTTACAGACAAAGCAACAAACGACAGTGAAAATGAAACCTCTGCGGTGGAACTAAATATAAATAATCAGATCTAGTAATAAGAGTTACTAAGAGTCTAGTAATCAGAAGCATCTGGACTTCTAAGAAAACAGATTTAAATTTATTCTCAAAAATGTGTGAATATGTGTCACTTTAATGTCAGAGAATTGTATATTTGTTTCTCTGCTTATTATTAGTACAGGTTAAACAGGAAGTTACCCCTGCTTCCTGTAGTTACCTGATATCTGAATTTGTAGCACAGCACTCAGCTGCTAAAAACCACACATGGATTTATATCAAATATACTTGAATATACTTTTGTCATTTTCTTGACAATTTACCTGAAATCTTCCTCCAATCAAAATCTTATCTCATTTACTAATTTGACTTTATATTGACTTTTTAAAAAGTAAAAATTTTAGCATTACATATAATTAAATGTGCAGAAAGAAACGATCAGATGGTCCACGAAGCATTTGAAACATGCTAAATATTGTTTTATATTTAAAATGAATTACATGGAACAGATCCTGGACCTTTGGTTTTTAATGTACATAATATATCCCTCATTACACATGAAGCACTTTGACCCCACACCCAGCTGTCCACTATTAAAAAAAGTATCCCCAAAACAATTCATTTCATGTATAAGTTCAATGTGAAGGATCGCATTACTGCTGTCTGTCTATCATGTTAATTCAATGGGAATGAATGACAATTAAATGGATGTAAACTTTACATCAAACATATGTGTTTATTTGGTTATTACAGATAGATTTAAGAGTAAATTCTTTATAAACATAAATAATAAATATAAACATGCTTGAAAGTATTGCATTTCAAATTAGTTCCTCAATCTATATCAGTTATTCAAACTGAGCTAACATGACAGACATTACATTAAATTACTAAATGTGACCCTTTAATAGTAACTTTTTTTAGTTAGAAATAAAAACTAAAAATTAGAATGTACTGTTTTGCTAACCGAGCAGGTGCTTTTATTTTGAAACAATGTCTATTATACTGAAATAACCTGCCACTGTGTGCGTTGGACACCTTGATTCTTCCTCCCAGCCTGTCCTCCTGCAGCTCAACAGGTACCTAAACCCCCGATGTCACCTAAAGGTGGCCAATCACACGCTGCAGCACTGAAATAGTTCCATCCATCCAGTGTTTCATGTCAGTAAAACAGTGTAGTGCATGAATGTGTCCTCTAGTGTGTAACCGTGCTGTAGACGCCCCTCCACTCTTATATGTCGTCTTCAATCTGCAGAATTATGACACGTCTCTTCAAACAGAATGAGGCAGAAATATTATCTGAACAACTGATGGTTCTGTGGAAGCAGCTAACAATGCTAACAAAAAGTCACTGTGTGTGTCTGGATGCTGTCCTCCTGCCTTCATCACAACACATAATGTGGTCTGTGAGGCTCCGTTCACATCACCAGGCTGAAGGGACTCAATTCTGATGATTTTACCTTCTTGTGACACAAATCAGTTTGTTTTCAGGGCTGTGTGAACAAAAACTCAGATCTCTTCAAATCAGTTGCTTTCGTATGTGGTCCTAGATCAGATCCATATCTGATTGGTGGCCATGCGACATGAATGACGACGGTCAGATTGGAATTCGTGTCTTTTTGCATAAACACATACAGAGCAATGTTGTCATCAGCACGTTAAAACGATGATGATGACAATGCCGATCGTCTGTCCACCATCTGACTAAGTGTTTTCCATCCTCCATGCATAGATTCACGACTAAAGCTCCATTTGGTTTGAATGCCACCAGGCGTCTCACAAACATGTCGTCTTTTTGTTGTTGGTGACGTAGATGACTCGTGTAAAAACGCATCAACGTGCACGTCTGCTGTTTTGGAGGATGGATATGTTCACATTAGAGCTGGATACAGGTCATCTGAGTTACGTTCACCAGCCTCATTGTTCAACTGATTCTCTGCTCAGATCACATTCATGTATACAGAGATCATCATCTAAACTCTGGTTTAATGAGCTGAAGGCTTAGGAAGCGTTCCACCTGCTATCTGAACAGAACACAAACTGCATCTCATGTTCACATAATAACTAACACTGTTATCCTGCCTATTAACACAGTGACATCACACCGTCCTGTCATAGAATAGAACAAAGCTCTGTGAACTCACTCTGTGTTGTTTCCTCTGTCAGTGTTACAGTTGCCATAGAAACAGAATAAAATGTTACATGACACGCCTGTTGACTCCTCTCGTCTGTCAGTGTGTGTGTGTGTGTTACAGTTGGATCAGCTGGATCTGCTCCATGTTTCAGGAGGTAGTAAGTTTTTGGGAGTAGTGAACTAAATGTATTTAGCTAGTAGTCTGATTACATTTTGCAGTATTTTCCTGGTAGTTCAACTACATTCATGATTCCATAGTGACTCAAGCAGTGACATTTTTCCCCATTTATGTGTGTAGTTTTCTACTGAAACTACAAACTATTTTTATTTTATCATTGTTTCTCTACTGTAGTCGAACCCCCCTTTTAACAACCCATCACCTTCTTTGATCCTGAGACATGTCCTGGAAATACATTTGTCACAAATACATTAGGTTTCAATCAGAAGTCTTAATTATTGCTTTCAAATCAATAAAGCTCCAGCCTCTGATACTGTTGACCTGACTTCATGAAGAGCAGGGAACAGGATTTTAAGAATTGCACACTGAAAGATGAAAAGTTGAGCATTGTTAGAAACTTAAAACAGTATTTAAAAAAAGGCCAGATGAGTTCACCGAATAGAGGAGAAAACACATAAGATTCATTCAAGTAACACAATTCAAGATGAGTCAACCTACAAATGAACACAGACTGGGGTGAAAACTGGTGTCACATCAATCTGACCTTCATCTGTTTGATAAATCAAGTGCATAAAGAGACCAAGAGACCACCTTTTATGGACCAAAACCTCCAACGGCAGCATGGAGGAGGAAAACAAGGTGGGGTAAAAAAGGCGGCCCAAAGATTCCCAATCACCACTCAGGAATCTGTCCCACTGATCCCTCCCCAGACCTCAGCTGGAAGTAAAGGTTTCTTTTACAGTGACAAATAAAGTTAGCTCTTTTAACTTGAACATGGACACACACATGGTTCATGAGACAACCTCATCAGAAACGTTCTCCTCCTCTTCATCAAAATATTCTACAGAACAGTCATTTGAAAAGATTTAAACTGAGTTGGAAAAAAAACATCTCTGTTCTCCAAAGTCATCATTTTGCCTCTGAACCATTGAGTCCTGTGATTGTGACATTTAACAAACCAGCTGAAAAGGGAAAAGGCTCCGAAATGTTAAATGTGAATTATGAGGAGAGCAGTGCACTAATCATTGGAGCAGAATCCAGGGATTGCTCTTCATCCTGCTGATGATAGGGGTGCAGTGGTCGTCCCATATGCTCAATACTCATCAGGAAACAGTCCCGCATACAGGTAGCTAGAAGAAAATCCTATCTGAATAAAACTGGATCACCGAGTATGTCTGTCTGATCTCAGTAAATGTGATCTGCCTCCACTGTGCAGTGCACCATAATTGACATCAATTACATCCAGGATTTTATCACCTTGACCAGGTCTTTTCAATCATGCAGAAAAAAATCTCAAAATGTAATGAGTCATAATCATTTGGAGTGGAGACATGAAGACTTACAACCTATACTGTCATAAAGTAAACATTGGTTTTATATGTATGAAAGTCATTTTATATATTTGATCTTATTTTTTTATTTAACTACAGTATCTTGAAGATCAGCAGTGTTACCCCAGTCACACCAGTGGACAACGGTCATGTTTCTAACTAAATACTAAAATACCTGAATTATAAAGCTCATGAATTTGTTTTTGAAAATCAAGTTAACAAAAATAGAGATTTTAATAAAACATGACCAGTTTTCTTTTATATTTGTCACAGTGAACACAAAAATGGAATCACGTCAACCACCTATACTTAGACGACTAATATTTATGAACATGTACGATTTATTGTGGTTACTTTAATTCAACTACATCCAGGGAAACAACAAAGTAGACTCTGGTGCTCCCAACACTACTTTATGAATTATGAACATAACTATTTTGTTGTACTGTTTTATTTTTCATGACACATTTCTATGATTTCATTGAGACCATTTTATTTTTCTGAATGTGTTCTGAACTAGTTGTTGTTTATGTCTCTGATGAACATTTATCAGAAGCGTTTGTTGACCTGACTGCTTTCTAGTTTTAATCTGTTTTTATGATCACATGAATGTTCGCCTGAATTTGCAGGTTGATCTCCTTTTCAATGTTTAACCGACAGCAGCCATACTGATCACTCATATACAATCAATTTACACATTATTTACAATACAATTACACACAACTTCAACTTGATGGTGGAACCTTTTTAATTCAGCGTGATGATCGACCATGGCTTGTTTTAAGAGGAAAAACATTGTCAAAAAGGTTCATCATAATAATTTTGTGTGTGTCAACAGTAGGCAGAAAGACTCAGCAGGTTGATGAGGAGCAGAGCTGAGGAGGAAAACACCTGAGGAGAGACAGAAACATATCAGCATCACACTGAAGAGACATCCAGTCAGCTGTGTCTGTCCCAGTCAGCAAGTACTCACAGCTGCAGAGGTTCCACTGGTGTCCAGTCTCAGAGTGCTGCTGTTCACCTGAACCCAGAATGTGGTGTAGTCCTGGACCAGACTGGCACTATCATGTACACAACCAGGACAGGAGATATGAAGGACACATGAGGTCAACAAGTGCTGCAGTCATATGATGGATGTGATGATGTGATGATGTGATGATGTGATGGATGTGATGGATGTTATGATGTGATGGATGTGATGGATGTTATGGACGTGATGGAAGTGATGATGTGATGGATGTGATGGATGTGATGGATGTGATGATGTGATGGATGTGATAATGTGATGGATGTGATGATGTGATAATGTGATGGATGTGATGATGTGATGGATGTGATGATGTGATGATGTGATGGATGTGATGATGTGATGGATGTGATGATGTGATGGATGTGATGGATGTGATGATGTGATGGATGTGATGATGTGATGATGTGATGATGTGATGGATGTGATGGATGTTATGATGTGATGGATGTGATGGATGTTATGGACGTGATGGAAGTGATGATGTGATGGATGTGATGGATGTGATGGATGTGATGATGTGATGGATGTGATAATGTGATGGATGTGATGATGTGATAATGTGATGGATGTGATGATGTGATGGATGTGATGATGTGATGATGTGATGGATGTGATGATGTGATGGATGTGATGATGTGATGGATGTGATGGATGTGATGGATGTGATGATGTGATGGATGTGATGATGTGATGATGTGATGGATGTGATGATGTGATGATGTGATGGATGTGATGATGTGATGGATGTGATGATGTGATGATGTGATGATGTGATGGATGTGATGATGTGATGGATGTGATGGATGTGATGGATGTGATGGATGTTATGGACGTGATGGAAGCGATGATGTGATGGATGTGATGGATGTGATAATGTGATGATGTGATGGATGTGATGATGTGATGGATGTGATGATGTGATTGATGTGATTGATGTGATGATGTAATGATGTGATGGATGTGATGATGTGATGGATGTGATGATGTGATGATGTGATGGATGTGATAATGTGATGATGTGATGATGTGATGGATGTGATGATGTGATGGATGTTATGATGTGATGATGTAATGATGTGATGGATGTGATGATGTGATGGATGTGATGATGTGATGGATGTTATGATGTGATGGATGTGATGATGTGATGGATGTGATGATGTGATGGATGTGATGATGTGATGGATGTGATGATGTGATGGATGTTATGATGTGATGATGTGATGGATGTGATGGAGATGGATGTGATAATGTGATGATGTGATGGATGTGATGATGTGATGATGTGATTGATGTGATGATGTAATGATGTGATGGATGTGATGATGTGATGGATGTGATGATGTGATGATGTGATGGATGTGATGGATGTGATGGATGTTATGATGTGATGGATGTGATGGACGTGATGGACGTGATGGAAGTGATGATGTGATGGACGTGATGGATGTGATAATGTGATGATGTGATGGATGTGATGATGTGATGGATGTGATGATGTGATGATGTGATGGATGTGATGATGTGATGATGTGATGGATGTGATGATGTGATGGATGTGATGATGTGATGGATGTTATGATGTGATGGATGTGATGATGTGATGGATGTTATGATGTGATGGATGTTATGATGTGATGGATGTGATGATGTGATGGATGTGATGGATGTGATGATGTGATGGATGTTATGATGTGATGGATGTGATGGATGTGATGATGTGATGGATGTGATGGATGTGATGGAGTGATGATGTGATGGATGTGATGATGTGATGATGTGATGATGTGATGGATGTGATGATGTGATGGATGTGATGGATGTGATGATGTGATGGATGTGATGATGTGATGGATGTGATGGATGTGATGATGTGATGATGTGATGGATGTGATGGATGTGATGGATGTGATGATGTGATGGATGTGATGATGTGATGGATGTGATGATGTGATGGATGTAATGATGTGACGATGTGATGATGTGATGATGTAATGATGTGATGATTACATGGATGTGATAATGTGATGATGTGATGATGTGATGGATGTGATGGATGTGATGATGTAATGATGTGATGGACGTAATGATGTGATGATGTAATGATGTGATGGATGTGATGATGTGATGGATGTGATGATGTGATGGATGTAATGATGTAATGATGTGATGGATGTTATGATGTGATGGATGTTATGATGTGATGATGTAATGATGTGATGGATGTGATGATGTGATGGATGTGATGATGTGATGGATGTTATGATGTGATGGATGTTATGATGTGATGGATGTGATGATGTGATGGATGTGATGATGTGATGGATGTGATGGATGTTATGATGTGATGATGTGATGGATGTGATGGAGATGGATGTGATAATGTGATGATGTGATGGATGTTATGATGTGATGGATGTGATGGATGTGATGATGTGATAGATGTGATGGATGTGATGGAGTGATGATGTGATGGATGTGATGATGTGATGATGTGATGGATGTGATGATGTGATGGATGTAATGATGTAATGATGTGATGGATGTGATGGATGTGATGATGTGATGGATGTGATGGATGTGATGATGTGATAATGTGATGATGTGATGGATGTGATGATGTGATGGATGTGATGATGTGATTGATGTGATTGATGTGATGATGTAATGATGTGATGGATGTGATGATGTGATGGATGTGATGATGTGATGATGTGATGGATGTGATAATGTGATGATGTGATGATGTGATGGATGTGATGATGTGATGGATGTTATGATGTGATGATGTAATGATGTGATGGATGTGATGATGTGATGGATGTGATGATGTGATGGATGTTATGATGTGATGGATGTGATGATGTGATGGATGTGATGATGTGATGGATGTGATGATGTGATGGATGTGATGATGTGATGGATGTTATGATGTGATGGATGTGATGATGTGATGGATGTGATGATGTGATGGATGTGATGATGTGATGGATGTGATGATGTGATGGATGTTATGATGTGATGATGTGATGGATGTGATAATGTGATGATGTGATGGATGTGATGATGTGATTGATGTGATGATGTAATGATGTGATGGATGTGATGATGTGATGGATGTGATGATGTGATGATGTGATGGATGTGATGGATGTGATGGATGTTATGATGTGATGGATGTGATGGACGTGATGGACGTGATGGAAGTGATGATGTGATGGACGTGATGGATGTGATAATGTGATGATGTGATGGATGTGATGATGTGATGGATGTGATGATGTGATGGATGTGATGGATGTGATGATGTGATGGATGTGATAATGTGATGGATGTGATGATGTGATAATGTGATGGATGTGATGATGTGATGGATGTGATGATGTGATGATGTGATGGATGTGATGATGTGATGGATGTGATGATGTGATGGATGTGATGGATGTGATGGATGTGATGATGTGATGGATGTGATGATGTGATGATGTGATGGATGTGATGATGTGATGATGTGATGGATGTGATGATGTGATGGATGTGATGATGTGATGATGTGATGATGTGATGGATGTGATGATGTGATGGATGTGATGGATGTTATGATGTGATGGATGTGATGGATGTTATGGACGTGATGGAAGCGATGATGTGATGGATGTGATGGATGTGATAATGTGATGATGTGATGGATGTGATGATGTGATGGATGTGATGATGTGATTGATGTGATTGATGTGATGATGTAATGATGTGATGGATGTGATGATGTGATGGATGTGATGATGTGATGATGTGATGGATGTGATATGTGATGATGTGATGATGTGATGGATGTGATGATGTGATGGATGTTATGATGTGATGATGTAATGATGTGATGGATGTGATGATGTGATGGATGTGATGATGTGATGGATGTTATGATGTGATGGATGTGATGATGTGATGGATGTGATGATGTGATGGATGTGATGATGTGATGGATGTGATGATGTGATGGATGTTATGATGTGATGGATGTGATGATGTGATGGATGTGATGATGTGATGGATGTGATGATGTGATGGATGTGATGATGTGATGGATGTTATGATGTGATGATGTGATGGATGTGATGGAGATGGATGTGATAATGTGATGATGTGATGGATGTGATGATGTGATGATGTGATTGATGTGATGTGTAATGATGTGATGGATGTGATGATGTGATGGATGTGATGATGTGATGATGTGATGGATGTGATGGATGTGATGGATGTTATGATGTGATGGATGTGATGGACGTGATGGACGTGATGGAAGTGATGATGTGATGGACGTGATGGATGTGATAATGTGATGATGTGATGGATGTGATGATGTGATGGATGTGATGATGTGATGATGTGATGGATGTGATGATGTGATGATGTGATGGATGTGATGATGTGATGGATGTGATGATGTGATGGATGTTATGAAGTGATGGATGTGATGATGTGATGGATGTTATGATGTGATGGATGTTATGATGTGATGGATGTGATGATGTGATGGATGTGATGGATGTGATGATGTGATGGATGTTATGATGTGATGGATGTGATGGATGTGATGATGTGATGGATGTGATGGATGTGATGGAGTGATGATGTGATGGATGTGATGATGTGATGATGTGATGATGTGATGGATGTGATGATGTGATGGATGTGATGGATGTGATGATGTGATGGATGTGATGATGTGATGGATGTGATGGATGTGATGATGTGATGATGTGATGGATGTGATGGATGTGATGATGTGATGGATGTGATGATGTGATGGATGTGATGATGTGATGGATGTAATGATGTGACGATGTGATGATGTGATGATGTAATGATGTGATGATTACATGGATGTGATAATGTGATGATGTGATGATGTGATGGATGTGATGGATGTGATGATGTAATGATGTGATGGACGTAATGATGTGATGATGTAATGATGTGATGGATGTGATGATGTGATGGATGTGATGATGTGATGGATGTAATGATGTAATGATGTGATGGATGTTATGATGTGATGGATGTTATGATGTGATGATGTAATGATGTGATGGATGTGATGATGTGATGGATGTGATGATGTGATGGATGTTATGATGTGATGGATGTTATGATGTGATTGATGTGATGATGTGATGGATGTGATGATGTGATGGATGTGATGGATGTTATGATGTGATGATGTGATGGATGTGATGGAGATGGATGTGATAATGTGATGATGTGATGGATGTGATGATGTGATGGATGTGATGATGTGATTGATGTGATTGATGTGATGATGTAATGATGTGATGGATGTGATGATGTGATGGATGTGATGATGTGATGATGTGATGGATGTGATGGATGTTATGATGTGATGGATGTGATGGACGTGATGGACGTGATGGAAGTGATGATGTGATGGACGTGATGGATGTGATGGATGTGATAATGTGATGATGTGATGGATGTGATGATGTGATGGATGTGATGATGTGATGGATGTGATGATGTGATGGATGTGATGATGTGATGGATGTTATGATGTGATGGATGTTATGATGTGATGATGTAATGATGTGATGGATGTGATGATGTGATGGATGTGATGATGTGATGGATGTTATGATGTGATGGATGTTATGATGTGATGGATGTGATGATGTGATGGATGTGATGATGTGATGGATGTGATGGATGTTATGATGTGATGATGTGATGGATGTGATGGAGATGGATGTGATAATGTGATGATGTGATGGATGTGATGATGTGATTGATGTGATTGATGTGATGATGTAATGATGTGATGGATGTGATGATGTGATGGATGTGATGATGTGATGATGTGATGGATGTGATGATGTGATGGATGTGATGATGTGATGGATGTGATGATGTGATGGATGTGATGATGTGATGGATGTTATGATGTGATGATGTGATGGATGTGATGGAGATGGATGTGATAATGTGATGATGTGATGGATGTGATGATGTGATGATGTGATTGATGTGATGATGTAATGATGTGATGGATGTGATGATGTGATGGATGTGATGATGTGATGATGTGATGGATGTGATGGATGTGATGGATGTTATGATGTGATGGATGTGATGGACGTGATGGAAGTGATGATGTGATGGACGTGATGGATGTGATAATGTGATGATGTGATGGATGTGATGATGTGATGGATGTGATGATGTGATGATGTGATGGATGTGATGATGTGATGATGTGATGGATGTGATGATGTGATGGATGTGATGATGTGATGGATGTTATGATGTGATGGATGTGATGATGTGATGGATGTTATGATGTGATGGATGTTATGATGTGATGGATGTGATGATGTGATGGATGTGATGGATGTGATGATGTGATGGATGTTATGATGTGATGGATGTGATGGATGTGATGATGTGATGGATGTGATGGATGTGATGGAGTGATGATGTGATGGATGTGATGATGTGATGATGTGATGATGTGATGGATGTGATGATGTGATGGATGTGATGGATGTGATGATGTGATGGATGTGATGATGTGATGGATGTGATGGATGTGATGATGTGATGATGTGATGGATGTGATGGATGTGATGATGTGATGGATGTGATGATGTGATGGATGTGATGATGTGATGGATGTAATGATGTGACGATGTGATGATGTGATGATGTAATGATGTGATGATTACATGGATGTGATAATGTGATGATGTGATGATGTGATGGATGTGATGGATGTGATGATGTAATGATGTGATGGACGTAATGATGTGATGATGTAATGATGTGATGGATGTGATGATGTGATGGATGTGATGATGTGATGGATGTAATGATGTAATGATGTGATGGATGTTATGATGTGATGGATGTTATGATGTGATGATGTAATGATGTGATGGATGTGATGATGTGATGGATGTGATGATGTGATGGATGTTATGATGTGATGGATGTTATGATGTGATTGATGTGATGATGTGATGGATGTGATGATGTGATGGATGTGATGGATGTTATGATGTGATGATGTGATGGATGTGATGGAGATGGATGTGATAATGTGATGATGTGATGGATGTGATGATGTGATGGATGTGATGATGTGATTGATGTGATTGATGTGATGATGTAATGATGTGATGGATGTGATGATGTGATGGATGTGATGATGTGATGATGTGATGGATGTGATGGATGTTATGATGTGATGGATGTGATGGACGTGATGGACGTGATGGAAGTGATGATGTGATGGACGTGATGGATGTGATGGATGTGATAATGTGATGATGTGATGGATGTGATGATGTGATGGATGTGATGATGTGATGGATGTGATGATGTGATGGATGTGATGATGTGATGGATGTTATGATGTGATGGATGTTATGATGTGATGATGTAATGATGTGATGGATGTGATGATGTGATGGATGTGATGATGTGATGGATGTTATGATGTGATGGATGTTATGATGTGATGGATGTGATGATGTGATGGATGTGATGATGTGATGGATGTGATGGATGTTATGATGTGATGATGTGATGGATGTGATGGAGATGGATGTGATAATGTGATGATGTGATGGATGTGATGATGTGATTGATGTGATTGATGTGATGATGTAATGATGTGATGGATGTGATGATGTGATGGATGTGATGATGTGATGATGTGATGGATGTGATGGATGTTATGATGTGATGGACGTGATGGACGTGATGGAAGTGATGATGTGATGGACGTGATGGATGTGATGGATGTGATAATGTGATGATGTGATGGATGTGATGATGTGATGGATGTGATGATGTGATGGATGTGATGATGTGATGGATGTGATGATGTGATGGATGTGATGATGTGATGGATGTTATGATGTGATGGATGTGATGGATGTGATGATGTGATAGATGTGATGGATGTGATGGAGTGATGATGTGATGGATGTGATGATGTGATGATGTGATGGATGTGATGATGTGATGGATGTAATGATGTAATGATGTGATGGATGTGATGGATGTGATGGATGTGATGATGTGATGATGTGATGGATGTGATGGATGTGATGATGTGATGATGTGATGGATGTGATGATGTGATGGATGTGATGGATGTGATGATGTGATGGATGTGATGGATGTGATGGATGTGATGATGTGATGGATGTGATGATGTGATGAATGTGATGATGTGATGGATGTGATGGATGTGATGGATGTGATGATGTGATGGATGTGATGATGTGATGGATGTGATGATGTGATGGATGTGATGATGTAATGATGTGATGGACGTAATGATGTGATGGATGTGATGATGTGATGGATGTGATGGATGTGATGGATGTAATGATGTGATGGATGTGATGATGTGATGGATGTAATGATGTAATGATGTGATGGATGTGATGATGTGATGGATGTGATGGATGTGATGATGTGATGATGTGATGGATGTGATGGATGTGATGATGTGATGGATGTGATGATGTGATGGATGTAATGATGTGACGATGTGATGATGTGATGATGTAATGATGTGATGATTACATGGATGTGATAATGTGATGATGTGATGATGTGATGGATGTGATGGATGTGATGATGTAATGATGTGATGGACGTAATGATGTGATGATGTAATGATGTGATGGATGTGATGATGTGATGATGTGATGATGTGATGATGTGATGGATGTGATGATGTGATGGATGTGATGATGTGATGGATGTTATGATGTGATGGATGTGATGATGTGATGGATGTTATGATGTGATGGATGTTATGATGTGATGGATGTGATGATGTGATGGATGTGATGGATGTGATGATGTGATGGATGTTATGATGTGATGGATGTGATGGATGTGATGATGTGATGGATGTGATGGATGTGATGGAGTGATGATGTGATGGATGTGATGATGTGATGATGTGATGGATGTGATGATGTGATGGATGTGATGGATGTGATGATGTGATGGATGTGATGGATGTGATGATGTGATGATGTGATGGATGTGATGGATGTGATGGATGTGATGATGTGATGGATGTGATGATGTGATGGATGTGATGATGTGATGGATGTAATGATGTGACGATGTGATGATGTGATGATGTAATGATGTGATGATTACATGGATGTGATAATGTGATGATGTGATGATGTGATGGATGTGATGGATGTGATGATGTAATGATGTGATGGACGTAATGATGTGATGATGTAATGATGTGATGGATGTGATGATGTGATGGATGTGATGATGTGATGGATGTAATGATGTAATGATGTGATGGATGTTATGATGTGATGGATGTTATGATGTGATGATGTAATGATGTGATGGATGTAATGATGTGATGGATGTGATGATGTGATGGATGTGATGATGTGATGATGTGATGGATGTGATGGATGTTATGATGTGATGGATGTGATGGACGTGATGGACGAGATGGAAGTGATGATGTGATGGACGTGATGGATGTGATAATGTGATGATGTGATGGATGTGATGATGTGATGGATGTGATGATGTGATGGATGTGATGATGTGATGATGTGATGATGTGATGGATGTGATGATGTGATGGATGTTATGATGTGATGGATGTGATGATGTGATAGATGTGATGGATGTGATGGAGTGATGATGTGATGGATGTGATGATGTGATGATGTGATGGATGTGATGATGTGATGGATGTAATGATGTAATGATGTGATGGATGTGATGGATGTGATGATGTGATGATGTGATGGATGTGATGGATGTGATGATGTGATGATGTGATGGATGTGATGATGTGATGGATGTGATGGATGTGATGATGTGATGGATGTGATGGATGTGATGATGTGATGGATGTGATGATGTGATGAATGTGATGATGTGATGATGTGATGGATGTGATGGATGTGATGATGTGATGGATGTGATGATGTGATGGATGTGATGATGTGATGGATGTGATGATGTAATGATGTGATGGACGTAATGATGTGATGGATGTGATGATGTGATGGATGTGATGGATGTGATGGATGTAATGATGTGATGGATGTGATGATGTGATGGATGTAATGATGTAATGATGTGATGGATGTGATGATGTGATGGATGTGATGGATGTGATGATGTGATGATGTGATGGATGTGATGGATGTGATGGATGTGATGATGTGATGGATGTGATGATGTGATGGATGTGATGATGTGATGGATGTAATGATGTGACGATGTGATGATGTGATGATGTAATGATGTGATGATTACATGGATGTGATAATGTGATGATGTGATGATGTGATGGATGTGATGGATGTGATGATGTAATGATGTGATGGACGTAATGATGTGATGATGTAATGATGTGATGGATGTGATGATGTGATGGATGTGATGATGTGATGGATGTAATGATGTAATGATGTGATGGATGTTATGATGTGATGGATGTTATGATGTGATGATGTGATGGATGTGATGATGTGATGATGTGATGGATGTTATGATGTGATGGATGTTATGATGTGATGGATGTGATGATGTGATGGATGTGATGATGTGATGGATGTGATGGATGTTATGATGTGATGATGTGATGGATGTGATGGAGATGGATGTGATAATGTGATGATGTGATGGAATGTGATGATGTGATGGATGTGATGATGTGATTGATGTGATTGATGTGATGATGTAATGATGTGATGGATGTGATGATGTGATGGATGTGATGATGTGATGATGTGATGGATGTGATGGATGTTATGATGTGATGGATGTGATGGACGTGATGGACGTGATGGAAGTGATGATGTGATGGACGTGATGGATGTGATGGATGTGATAATGTGATGATGTGATGGATGTGATGATGTGATGGATGTGATGATGTGATGGATGTGATGATGTGATGGATGTGATGATGTGATGATGTGATGGATGTGATGATGTGATGGATGTTATGATGTGATGGATGTGATGGATGTGATGGATGTGATGATGTGATAGATGTGATGGATGTGATGGAGTGATGATGTGATGGATGTGATGATGTGATGATGTGATGATGTGATGGATGTAATGATGTAATGATGTGATGGATGTGATGGATGTGATGATGTGATGATGTGATGGATGTGATGGATGTGATGATGTGATGATGTGATGGATGTGATGATGTGATGGATGTGATGGATGTGATGATGTGATGGATGTGATGGATGTGATGGATGTGATGATGTGATGGATGTGATGATGTGATGAATGTGATGATGTGATGATGTGATGGATGTGATGGATGTGATGGATGTGATGATGTGATGGATGTGATGATGTAATGATGTGATGGACGTAATGATGTGATGGATGTGATGATGTGATGGATGTGATGGATGTGATGGATGTAATGATGTGATGGATGTGATGATGTGATGGATGTAATGATGTAATGATGTGATGGATGTGATGATGTGATGGATGTGATTATTTCAACCTTTAGGGGTTTTTGGCCATCTCTATTCACATTGCCCATCCGTCCAATGGGAGCCTCATCCTCCAGAAGGTGGAGACTGTGCTGTAAAAGTTGATGTAAAACAATATTTTGCCAGTTTGTCTACCTGAAGTAGATATCTCCATAGTTCCTGTTGCTAGGTGCCATCCAGGTCAGCTGGACTTTCTTCCTCTTGGCTCCTGAAGCCTGACTGACAGTCGAGTTCTGCACAAGGACACACACACACACACACTCCCCTTGGTTTTCACAAAGATAGAAATACAAGCCATCATCAGCCATCTAAATAGCCTCTGACTCTTTGACACCTGGTAAATGGACTGTACTGATATAGAACCTTTCTAGTCTGACTGACCAATCAAAGCTTTACAACACAAGCCAGCATTCACCCATTCACACCAACATTCATACAGTGGTGACATTCATACCATGCAAGGCTCCACCTGCTCATTAGGAGCAGTAACCATTCACACAAACACTCACACATCAATGGAACAGGGAGCAATTTGGTATCTTGTCCAACTTCCGACTGCTGGGGATCGAACCAGCGACCCTCTGATCTGTGGACGACCCCTCTCCCACCGAGCCACAGAGCCTCTGCTTTAGCTTCCTCAGGAGATGCTCTGTCTAAATGTAAACTGACTCTAACGCTAACCCAGCAGGGGAGGGGGGGGTGACTTTTCCACTTTTGGAGCAGTCTGTTTCAGTGCTGGATCCAGGGAACACCCAGGGGTCTCTGAGGGGGTTCCAGGGGGTCCCCAGCAAAATGAATGATATATTTTCGCTATAATTCCATCCATAAGTAATATAATAACAAAATGCAGGACTATTAAGGTCAGAAACATTCTGTAATAAAACATATAAAAGCAAAATTATTATCAGACTGAGATATTATCTCAGTCTCTAGTTGGTGATGTAATCAATAGTTCATTTCATAGAGTTTGCATAGAAAACTTTTTGTTTTAAAACTCTTTAATTTTGTTAGTTTGACAGAAAAAAAATATGTTGTGAATCAAACAAATTCATAAAATGTTGTTTAAACGTGGAATTTAGTTAAAACTGTTAATATCAAATACTTTTCATGGTTTTATCATTCAACTACTCGGATTTTTAACTAAATATTAAAGTTGTAATAGAAAAAATCTTATTTATATTTAGTGTTGCTTATATTATAGGCAACACTAATGACAAAATAACAGCAACTGAATTATTTAATGACATTAATATAAACTAAGCTGTTGAGGCTTCATCAAATTTGGAAGTTAGTTTTTTCTATGAAAGAAGTTGTGGGATGTACGAAAGAAAACATTTCAGCAGATAAGTATCAGACACGTTTGTGTAGAATGGATAGTCCCTCAAACGTACCTCCATGTTTTCGCAGTGCAGTGCAGTAAACAGGGCGGTGTTGATGTTGATGAACGTTCCTACAGGCCACAGCAGAGCTGGAGGCACATTAACAAAGAATTCATCCCAACATATCATATCATATCATTATCATATCATGTATCATATCATATCATATATCATATATCATATCATATATCATATATCTCATATCATATCATATATCATATATCATATCATATATCATATCATATATCACATATCATATCATATATCATATATCATATCATATATCATATCATATATCATATATCATATCATATATCTCATATCATATCATATATCATATCATATATCATATATCATATCATATATCATATATCTCATATCACATATCATATCATATATCATATCGTATATCATATCATAACATACATCATAACATACATCATATCATACATCATATATCACATATCATATCATCTTTCACATATCATATCATATATCATATCGTATATCATAGCATATATCATATATCATATCATTTCATATACAGTATATCATATCATAATAGAGCCCAATGAATAACCCATTTCTCATAATGTTTATTTATGGCTAAGAACACAGTGTCACATTTTCTTACTGTAATGATGAAACTGTTGAATCATGTCCTTATATTATATATATAATGTTTCTAGGTGACAAAACACATGCAGAAAATTTGAACCCAAACCTGGTTTCCATGGTTACCACATCTGTAGTGGTTGCCAGACATCACAATTCTACTACTACAAGATCAGCTGAATTTTTGACAGATTTCCTTCTCATCTACAGTGAAGCAGTCGAATATTAAAGATGTTGTTTTACTGTGTGCCTCCCTGCTCCTGGCCTGTAACAGGAAACCCTGGAACTCTGTGGAACTGTTCTTCACCACCTCCACCATAACTGCAAGGGGAGAATGAGGGAGGTGAGAGGAGGGAGAGAATCATGTTTACATGACAGATTGAATGGAGGGGAGACAAAGTGAGGAGAGAGGAGGAAAAGGAGATTTAGAGGCTCTGCAGGTCATTTTAAAACTAGTCCACAGCATAAAACACATGTTCACTGGAGGCTTATGCAGGAGGAGAGAAGACAGGAAGTCTGGGGGTGAGACAAAAGTCAAGCTAAACATCACCTTTGACCTCTGAACTATCACTCAATACCAATCTTAGGATGGAAGGCAGGGTCAGGGAGAATTAGAGGGAGAAGAAGGGGAGGTTTGGAGGAGCCCTAAAGAGGAGCTACGAGACGGAGAAAGAAAATGTATACAAAAAGAAATTAAGATTTACTTATCGTTCCTTAACTTGTATTAATAAATCTTCCTTTAACCAGATGACCTGTCAAACCTTCAGTGCAGGACATGGTCTCATTTCTTTACATTGTTCTTTGGTATTTTTACTATACTGGACACAAAGTGAAAGGCAGTACGACATGATATGGTCACACTGAAATTTTCCAATTGCAAATCTAATTCAGGTCTTCATACATAAGCTGAGATCCCAAAAAATAAAGAATGTTACTTATACCCTTGTCAGAACAAACCTGGTTTGTTTAAGTCATTTTGAGTGCAGGAAAAATGACACAAACAGCAAAAGGTTTTATCCAAACTACACCAATAAAGTTTAATTGCAGATGCACAATTTACCTCTTTGCACAACGAATATGAACAATGTATTTGTCATTTTGCCAATGAAGTAATGTGTTTTAAATAGAAGATATTTGATTTAAAATGTATTTTAATCAGTTTGTTTTTTGCCCACTTTAAAGGTCTGATCTAAATTATTTTTGTCAGGATAATTTGTGATGTGTCTGTTGTTGTACTACACATTGCAGCCACAAGAGACTGATGTTATGTCTTTCTTTGGACTCAAAATCCATTTTAATTGGAAATAATCTGCCAATAGCATTCTCATTAAGTCACATTTCTTTATAGCTTTTTTCTTTTTAACTTGCTAGTGGCTGAAATGTATTCAGCCAGTATTAAACAACAAACAGTTTTGATCCTGACAAACTACAGACAGCTTAGAGCTCAGTCTACAGTCTGGTGCAGAGTGGTACACAGGGCATCACAACTGTGGTCGTTTCCACCATCTTAGTTTTGTTTTCCAGGTCCAGCGCCCACCTTGTTTAAATAATGAATGGACTTGACCCATCTGGGCACCCACAGGAGTCTTGGTCCTAAAGTGTGGTTTATTAAGGTGCATTATTAACACATTTTTATCTTGAGGCAGCAGAAAGCCATTGAACAAAAACCTGGTCTAAAGTCAATGTAGCAGTGCTTCTCCTGCTACCTAAAGGGTGCATTATTCAGTTACACCTTTTAAATAGCAGTTGTAAACCATAGGGTGGTTCACAAACGTGTGCACACTAGCAATGCACAGATCAGGTCTGACATCACACGAATCCATGTGCAATTTCACTGTATGAGTCTGGACTGTGTGGGACCTTTTGGATGAGCGCCACTGACGGGTTTATGTTATACCCAAAACACACCTATGAATAATTAAAGGACTATACACTTACACTTTACTTTATACTCAGATTGAGCGTAGTTTATTTAACAAAAATGGGCTAGACATGCCCTAAAAGCTTTGCACCATGGACTTAAGACCATGTGCTTTAGGTGGTTTAAGTAGGACCCTAAGAGCCTGTCTGCAGGAGACAGAGAACCAGGAGAAAACCTGGGAGGACATGTAAACTTCTCCAGGGCAGGATTTAGTCAATAAATTGTCAAATATAACATACAGGCTTAAAGAAAGACGTTCATTATGTTTCAATGCTCTGCGGGGACTGCTGACGTACCAGATATGACTCCACCAGGCCTGTAGGTGGAGCTAGATGTAGACAGTGTGAATGGTGGGCTGCTGGTGGAGGGAGTGAAGGGTGGATGTACAGGCATCATGTTGCCACAGGAGGACGCCACCGAGCCGTTAGGAAAACACGCACACTCCTCCACACACCACACACACACCACTGCTAAAAGCAACACCAGGGCGTTAACAGACATCTGAAACAGACGGTCAAATCAGATCTTTAACTAATGAACAATAAGTCATCAATGTGACACAATCACATGAAGAAAGAGGAAGGCATATGAATTAAATGGGAACCTCTGAGACCCCTAAATGACGAGTGTTGTAGAAAACAATGTAAGAATTTCACAAGAGAGACAAGCCGATCAGGCCTTTACTGAGCAGGTGATGCCGTCTTCCCAAAGGACCAATGATATTAAAGGCTCCACAGTTCCCAGTATAGTAATCTTTCATCTACAGTGGAAACAGTGAAAGCATCTACAGACATGGTGGAATCTGGCTGACACTGATCTGCGATTTATTCCTTCTAACAACCTAAAACGTCTTTCATAGAGAAGAGTCTGATGCATTTCTATTTTTTTTCTTCATTTCATTAATGTGTTCATAGGAAATAGTTTCCAGATCAAACTACAACTAAAGCTTATAATAAATGTTCAGAGATATATCATCAATGACTTTAAAAAACACAATATATTCCAGGATAAAAATGTAAACAATGTAAACAAATCTAAATTATAATATAATATTTTCAAATAGGAAGCAGAATTTATTTTGAAAAAGACTTCAATTCATTTTTTTAAAAGAACACAAGTTATCAATGATTTCTAATTACTGAAACTAATTTCTAAATATCTGGATATTATTTTCTGAAATAATTTCCACTATGTGTTAATGTAAGAATTTCCAAGGCAATAAAATGCAGTAATTTTAATAATTATTCCATATATTATTATTATTATTATTCAGTTATATATATATTACTTTAATAATTAATTCTCAAATATCCTATCACATCCCCAATATACATAATCCCTAAACAAATTATTCAATTACAAATGATTACATAATGCGACCACAAGGGGGGGATTCATGATACTGATCTGAATTTAGTGACAAAGCCAGAGGCCAAATCCATACCAACATGTCTGAATATATTCCAAACGCTGACGCAACATGTCAAAACATCAAGTCAAATAATTCTATGATGAAAATGAAACAGTAAAATAATGAGTTGTGGGAGCACCTTGGCCTACTTTTTGTCCCTGATTTAAGGTCCCAATCCCCCTATAAATGTATATTTATATCTAAATCAGAAATATTCATAGATCAATAACAATGCTTGGTTGTTTATAAATGACACATGTAGCCTGAGTGTGTGAAGAAATTCCAAACATGTCCAAATATGCAGTTCTAACCTTACTGAAAATAATTCTGCATCAACAGATCTTCCTCAAAACCTAATCAACTCTTCTTTGGCCTTCGAGCAAAGCCTCCATAAAAAAACTTTGAGATATCTTGTACACAAAAAGACAAACCTGTGATCACATGACCTCCACTGAGGTAATGATGACATGCTCAGAAGCTGTTTGCCTTGATTTCCCCAGGGCACATTTAATGAATCGAACTTTTTCCATTTGTTTTGAATCTTTCATTTACCAAATCTATATTGCATTCACTTCACCCCTACTGTTCATCGAACTGTCCATTTTCATCATTAAAATAATAATCATACACTTTATGGTACAAACAGATAAAGAAACATAGTGGAATATATCATACTAGAAACACTGAAATGAGTTGAGCATTGTATTTTGACAGACGAACCTGATTGTTAACTTTACTCCAGATTGACTTATATGACATATATCCTGTATTATACTTTACAACATGGGCGAATCTCGTCTTACGTGGAAGATGGATCATCTACATGTGCAGCTGAGGTGATGTTAGTGGAGGTGGAGGTGCCTACCTTGTCTCTGGAGCTGTTCATCCCTTCCTGCAGACAAACGCACAGGTTTATCAGGGATCCTTACTACATATAGTTAAGTATCACATATGTTGTTAATGAATGCTAAATGAAATGAAATCACCTGGAGGTCCTCTTCTGTCTCCCAGAGTTGTAAAGTGCCTTGTGGAGACCAACTCAGGTGAGAATATGGGTGAGCATTCATGTGTGTGATTTAGTTTCACCAAGGAGTCATCCATTGGGATCCCACCGCTTGTAACCATGACAACTCTAATTATGTGTGGTAAGAGGGGTGAGTATTCTGAGGAACACAATGGTCAATTACGACACTCACATCCACCCAGAGGGAACAGGTCGTGTTTCCAGTGTAATTAGTACCTACAGCCCTTCATAGTCCTTCATTATGTATCTCCACTATTTGCTCTCCATACAGCCCAGCTTGGATTACCCTGGTGAGGCTGGCAACCATCGACACGTCTCACTTTGATCAGTTTCAGATCCTTAGCTTGTCATTCGATAGTTTCCCTGCATATTCTTAAAACTACCTCCAGCTTCATTCAGTGCATGTGGTGCAGTTTAGCATCAAGAGGGACAGTCCAGTCAAAAGAGGAGCAGTAAACAAGTCAGAGACAAACACTTGTCAAAAACAGATGATCTTTTATTTTTATGTGAGATACAGTAAGCAAAAACAACAGCAGCTTGGTGGGCAACATCAGGTAAACTACAGTGAGACCGACAGTCAAGTGTACACAGTGTGCTGGATAGATGAGAGTTTCACTGGCTGCCATGTTAGCACCGTACTCCTGCTCCTGAACCGTTTCTAGGATGTTTACCATATTTTTCTTTGATTTTCAAGGCAGCAACCACAGTCGTGTATTTTCATATAGTTTCTTGTTGAAAAGGAGGAGAATCAGATGCGTACAAGTTAACGCACCTGCTACTTTTCACAGCACCTACATCTACTTTAACATTTCCCACTTCAAATTCCTTAATTAAGAAAATTCCTCAGAATTATTCTAGATTATTTCGGACATTACATCTTTAGAAATGTACATGTACCCGATTTCCCAGAGGGATATGAGAAGACAAAGAACATTATCTTTGTGTGTCCTTTTCAGACATAGATCATCTATTTTACCAGGAAGACCTTAAGACAGCAGGGGCAACTGACCTCTCAACTAGGGCTAGGTATTGTTTTAAAAAATGATGAAACCAGTACCAATACCAGATCCCTTAAAGCGACAGCGATACTAATAATATAGAGATTTAGAGCTTTTTACAGTCTGAATATGATGGTGACACCTCAGCAAGCTGCAGTGTTAACTCACCACACTACACACTGTATGAGCTACATCTGCCGCAGTAGCCGGCCAATAACATTCTATTAAAAGACAGGATACGTTTGGTGATTGGCTGCAGCAAATCCATACAAATAGTCAGTTCTTTCTCAACCTGGGCAAAAAATTGATCAAAAGCATGTATTGTTTGACTGGAGAAGTTTCAATACCTACGCTGTCTTATTTAATTTCAGATTGATATTGTCTGCAACCTAATCACAGATCTATCAGATCTCATCTATGAGTCCCCTGGGTTTTGATCATGTTACTGTTAGTTGTGCAAACCCCACAATGAGAGCAATGCTGCAGAGATGCTACATACAGTCAAGTCACTCAGCAGCTGTGGGTCAACAAATAGCACCAATGTGTAATTACTTCTATTTCTAAGTGTACTGACTGAGTTTAATGAATGAATAACAGCTGAGGAGTTGCTTGAGGATTGCTTTTACTCATGAGGGATATCCTGTAGCTACATAAGGACATCTAGCTTAGCACAAAGTCCTATTTCTGTACTGGACAAACAGAGATGGTACTTACTGTGCCTAAATTATGTATTCATCTCTTTAACATCTTTTATGTTCTTACAACTTAAAACCACAGTGAATCTTTTTATCACAGATCAAAAGAAAAATATCATTTTATTTCAAAATTCTCAGCAAAGTGAGCTGAATTTAGAAAGAATACGTCATACTTACAGTAATGATTTGTATATGTATTTAACCCATTAAATAGGATACACCTAAATAATCACTGGTGCAGCTAATTGCATGTGTCTCTGAAAGGTGCAACACCAGGGAGGTGTACTAGTATGATGAGTTTAATGGGTTAAATACATTTAGCCTGAGGTCAGTCTTCAAAAGGGGTCCCTCTTTTAACCTGGACTGATTACAATGGTGACTAACTAGTGAACTGCTGCACACCTAACCTGGTCTGGAGGAGGTTATACCTGGAGTTGATGATCAGATGATATTCTGATATAAGTAATTTAGATTCTCAGTTGATGAACTATGTTATATATGTAAACTTTTTCGTTCTTGATTCTGTTTTGCTGCTAATGTCTATTTTACAATGGCGTTAATGCAGCTAAAAGAACACTGACTAATAAAATGATTGGTCTATTTGAATGTCACAGATCAATATATGAAGTTCACTTTAATTTGGCCAAAAACCACAGTGATTTCAGCGTATTCTCCATTATGGGACAGTGTCAAACCTACAATGTGCAGTTGTCACATTAGAAATGAACGTTAAAAATATAATTTAAGTATGAACACAATCATTTTTCTGTAAGCATGCCTCTCTTGCTTCATTTGCAGCAACAGTGTTGGTCTTTGCTGAAATATTCTTTATATTGTACACATCTTTCCATTGTAAAATCCCTGACTGGAGTAGTAACTATTGGAACAGGGCCTGAAAGCTGACAACCACTGAAATCATACTCATTATCCCCTGATTGGAGTTTAATGTTTGTCAAACCAGTTCATGCACAGAAAGCCTAGCTATGTCAAACATGCTTCATAATACACCCCCTAATTAGTCAAAACCTACAATATGAAGATAAACACATTCCAAACGAGTCTGTCAGATGGTGATTGTACAGCAACACTCTCAGCGGTTATAAAAACGGAGTGGGGAAGGTGTGTTAGTTGTCAATCTGCCTGCAGTACTGACTTGAAAGGGGTAAGAATTATTTTCTGTGTGATATTTATTAAAATATTAAACATAATGTGTGAAAAGTTGTTTTCAGGACATTTTTCAGTTGATACTAGTAAAAAAATAATGAAGTTCACTGTGATTCAATGTTGAAAGTCCGTAAAAGGTGAATGCATCTCACAGGCACTGTATACTGACCTTCTCATATCACTCTGGGTAAGTCAACAAACAAGATTATTCTACAGAACCTGACAGATTTTACACATCACAGTCTGTTTCCATGGGTTGGAAAGGACTACCTCAAATATGAAGCAATGAATATGAAACATGAAGCCTTTACTGTCACCAGAGGACGCCGTGTAACGTCTCATGTGTCTTAAGGTGATGTCAGTGATGGCTGAGTCTGAAGTTTGCTGGTGTGGAGCTAGAGGGAGGTGAGCTAAGCAGACCTCTGCAGCCCACGGCTCATCTCTGCCTGGAGCTTCTAGCCTGCAGCAGTGTCTAACATAACCCATCCTGATCTCAGATCCAGGAGAGGAGTTGCATTGTGGGTAATGTGGGCACCAGGTTATGACTATGAAGAAAAATAAGCGTAATAAAAAAGAAGTGCTTGGTTCTGCTGCAGTGATTCTGATCATTGTCAACAGTAAGAGTTATTATAGGAGAAAAATGCTAAATGTGGAGTAAACTGTTCAATTTAAAAACCTTTATAGATTTAGGCTTTGAAAATAGTTTGACTTGTTTGTCAAAGTAGAAGCACCTCTGTTGATGTTCTGTTAATTTTGGCTTCTGGCTATTTTTTGCTTTTAGATCAATTGTCGTTATCTGCTTCCTGTCTTGATGTTGAAGTATTCTAGTTGAGAGCAGGGGCGTGTCCAGAAGGGAGGCATGAAATCTGATCGGCTATCTCAAATGCCACCCCATTATCTTATTGTATGAATGGCTCTGCCCAGCGCGCAGCAGGGCCTTAGTTCAAACCGACTGTTTAAGAGTATTTTTGAATGTGCTTTGTTTTTTTTGCCTTCTTTTGGAAGTATAGTCTCTTTATGAGGACTTAAAGTATGGAACCTTTATATTAGAGTATATTCCACACTGTCCTACTGTGAGTGGTAGGACAATTTATCTTTTAAAACTTTTAAATGCACTTATTGTGAGCTGCGTCAGCTAAATGAATGTAAAGTCAAAAAACATGTAACAGGAATGTAAGAAACACTGAGATATTGTAAACATAGTACTTAAAGTAGGTATGAGAAATGGTAAATCAATGTTATTCCTTTGTGTTTGCACACACATATAAATCATGCCATCCCTGCATAAGTCAGTGTCCTACAGTCCTATAGTCCCTGGATGGAAGTGGCACTGGGCTAGTTCATTTAGAGTGCCTGCTGGATCTATTAAAGGGCTTCTTATTGAGGAGAGGTGCTGGAGCTTCTTACTCTGTAGGCAAACTGGAGCCAAGAAATGGATCAGCTGGTCACAATGAGTTTTTTGTCAGTCTAGGGCAGTACGCTGTGTTATGTGTTTCTGAGTAGCAGGAAAAAAGAGAATGGATACATATCAGCATGGCATGAGTCGAACAACCTGACTAAACCTGGTACGGGGATGCAAACCTATGTACACATGGACTGGTCCAAGACTGAGGGGGCTCAGTCTGTCCTTGCTGCCATACTGACAAGATTCCTCAGGGCTTTCAGGTGCCTTGGATGCACAGTCTTTAGTGGAACATAGCACCATAAGAGGGGATGGATGGATGGATGGATGGATGAGGGTTTTTACTGTTTAAATGGTGACAGTGAGAAAGAGAAGAAGAAATAAAGAGGAGGAAGGATGTTAATCAGAAGGCTGGTTTGCTCCTTCCATGTCTGAGTTGAGTAAACCAAGGCCAGTATGTCCTAAAGCTAGTCTGTGTTCACATTTCCAGGGAGGAGGTGGTCAGTGAATGGATTAAGTAGCCCGATGGGTAAATGGTCAGGGCCTCTGTCAGATGGACCGTCCAATGTGTGGGGGTTATGAGTTGCTTTATACTTTCAGTACGTAAAAAACATGGAGTTGCAAAGTACTGCTTCAGAGCAGGGAAGGGCTGGAAGTAATTTTGTAATCTTTGGTAGTGGTGATACTACTACATACATAACAGATTTACATTTAGGAGCAATTCTAGGTGTGAGGAAAGAAGATTAAAGGGCTAACATTAAAACCACAGGTTGACCTTTGACATCAGTGATTGAAGAGTTACAAAGTTAAAATTAATGTTCTAAGGCCTTACATTGCTAGCAGCAGGCTTTTGTGTAGCACCAATACGATTGTAACGTGACCTTTGGTACCAGCGGTTTGTGTTCAGAGGTGAAGGTGAGACGTTACAGTTAAGACTTCAGGGTCGTGGTGCCTTACAGGACTGGCAGCAGGCCTTTCTGTAGTACCAATGGGAACACAGTTTCACCTTCAAGACCAGAGCACAGTTGGCTGTTGGTTTGTCTCGACAGGAGTCATCTATTGCTACTGATGCTGCTGGGGCTGCTGCTGAGTAAACACACAAATGCCACACAAATATTCAAATTAATTAATTAGGGCAGTGCAGAAAAACACTCTCACAGTGATGCATCTAGGAGCTGATTTATCCTCTGCTGATGGAGCTGAAAGTGAGCGGAAATGTTGCATCATCTCCAGTAAATGTTTTTGTACCTGGTGCCTCTGTTGGACAGTTCTGGATCTCACAGCTCTGTCTGGCTTCTGGCTTGAGGGCAGAGTCACAGCTGTGGCCCCTGGTTACCAGCTCCTCCCCCTGGTAGCACTTCACCTCTCGAACCTGGACGCCACTCCCACAGGTCTTGCTGCACTGAGGGGACATGAAGGGACAGGACTCCTTTTATTTTTCTCTACTTATTATTGATGATCATACCTATACACAATAAGCTCAAACATCACGCACACAGATTTTAAACTGGCAATATCAATTTTTATCAAAGTGGAGGAATTCATGCAACTAGGCACTCCTGATTTGAGACTGCTATACTTGTGTATTTAGCGGGTGAAGTATCAGTATCAGTTACCTGAGACCAGGATGTGGTGAACCATTTGGAGCAGGGTCTCTGGAAGCAGGAGGAGCTGGTCTCCGGTTTGTTGCTTTGGTCACAGCTGCTGTCTGGAAACTCTTTGAACACACCAGCATCCAGCCCAGCACACACCACCTGACGCTGACGCACACCGCGACCACATGTTGCATTACACTGACACACACATACAGCACAAACACAGACAAAAAAAACAAAAACAAAGCTGACGATAAACAAGAATTCAAACATACTAACCACAAAAAAGGTTAACAAAAAAGCTGCCATAAAAACAGAACTTTAATGAAGATTGGCAAAAAATTGCTGAATAATAATACTTGCTGAATTGCTAAGTATTAAATAAATGTACATGTAATGACTTACAAAGATCACCTAGTTAACTGCACTTGTACAGTTTACGTCTCATATACTAAGATATATACCTCGGCACCAATGTAGGTTCAAATCCAACTTGTGATCCCACATCTTCCCTCTCCTCATTTCCTGTCTCAGTATTTAGTTACTCTATCAAAAACAAAAAGCTAACCACCACCATAGCATTGTATATTTTGATAAAACCTAATTGAGCCTGCCCCTGGCCAGGTTAGTTTCCCAGGATAAGTTACCATAGCAACTCATCTTAAAATATGATGAGCATATTTTACAGAACCAGATCAAAAGGAAGCGAGTCCGACTGACCGGGATAAGCCTGGATTATTTGATAAGCTCGTTTTATGGAACAGACACATTTTACCTCCACATTGTTGTATGTCCTCCCTCACAGACAAACCAAGTATAGAACTGCCTATTACATAATATGTTTTCACACACATATTCCAACATACTTTTTAGCTGTAAAGATTTGTGAACTGCCATATTGTTTCCTGTATAGTGAAAACAAAGGCTGTCATCCACCAGACAGAGTGCTTCCTGGTCCAGTGCAGTGCAGTGCATTCTGTTGGAGGTGTTTTTATCTTTTGAGTAGAAGGAGAGTCTTTTTCCTCAGTTCTCTCTGGTTATGTAGTAGCATTTTCAGAAATATTTGTGTCTTTGTACAGCATAGACAGCTCAGTGTTATCATCTCTCCATCATTGGACTACTTTATGTTAAGGACAGCTTCTTTAGATGTTTACCTGTTGCCATTCCTGCTCAACCCAGTGAGGAGCACAGTCTCTGTCACCACAGGGATAGATGGCCAGCGGACGCAGTGATTGGTCACACTGGTCCTCTGACATAACTACTCCACCTGAGGATCGACACATCACTGCACGCACCATCCTTCCCTCTCCACACACACCTGAGCACTGGCACATATACACATGTTTGTAAATGAAATGTCAAACTGAAACTATCATTTTGAAAAAGTCAATGAATATTAAAGTAGCCAGGTTTAAAAAGCCTGGTCTGGTGTGTGTTGTTATACTTACAGGTCCCCAGTCAGACACTGTCCATCTTCTGTCACAGGGTGGGCCTTCACATTCCTGACCTTCTACTGGCTGGGAGGACTTGTTACACAGTTTCATTTCCATGGAGCAACGAACCTCCCGAGTGCGGACACCCCGAGAGCCACAGCGTGCTGAACACTAACATTGATGCAAACACACACACACACAGTAAGGACACACATGTGAAATTGAAGTCAATGCATTTACAGTAATTTACAGCAGCTGCACTCAGGAGAAATGAGTCAACAGCCACCTCTTATTAAGGGACAGAAACAATTCAGTGTCCATGACAGCAGTATTTACAGCCATGTTTATGATTCTACCAAGGGGGAACTTGACATTGTGTATTAAAAATACACAAAGAAAGTGAAAGTCGACTAATCAACAGGAAGATCTCTAATGTCGTGTTTCCTTTTCAATCCCAGTTTAGTTTTGGAGTATTTTATGCTGTTCTGTTTGAAAGTCTATGTGAGTTACAGCATGGTCACACCTGATATCTACATCTATCCTAGGTGATCCGATCACAAGTGGACAGCTGTAGTGGCATTATAATCTCTCATGAGTCTCCAGTGGCTACCTGTGATCGGATCTCACCTCCCCGCTCTATATGCAAATAAACACAATTACATCACTGGGACAAACAGGCTCTTTTTTTAAACAAAGAATAAAATAACTTAATGTGTAAAATTTGCCAAATATACAAAAAGGCCCAAATATTTCAGAATATGTCAATGACAGCATTTCACAAAGTTTATAATGTTTCTCCTCCCTACAGTAAAAAAAAAACGTGGGCTATATCATTTACTGTTTGCATTTGTAAAATATGACATGTTTAGTGTCAATAAAATGTTGTCTTCTTTCATAAATGTGGTCTAAATGGTGAAATCATTTGAAACATTTTTCAAACATCTGCTACATGTTGGCAAGACCCATTTCAGATACAAAGCGGACAGGCTGGTGCAATGATGTCCCAGCAAACTGACACTTTTTACAAGAAAAAACTTATTGTGTTGCATTCAATGCCAAATTTACAGGAAAGCATGAAACAATTTAAAATTAGCTGTTTAGCAAAGTTTGTTAAGTTTCTCCTCAAACCTGTGTGATTTTGGAGATATTGAGTTTACTGGTTCAGTGGTGAGATCAGTTGAAACAGACAGTGGTTCACAAACATCTTTACCTTGGCAGGTAAGAGAGCCCAAACACATAGTTTACATTACAATGAACAAAATGGAAAACAGAGTGTAATCCATTATTTCTGTTGATATGGCTTCTTGTTGTCTCAGAGGAGAGTAGGCGGTCCAGGACACATCAGGATTCACACTGCTAAAAGGATGTGGCCACATGTGGCCCAGACCATGTGGTCTGAGTGATCGGACCACAAAAGCATCCAGAATGCATCTTGGATACGTTCACACCTGTGCTTAAGCTGTCCACCAGTGATTGGATCTCTCAGGACAGAAGATTATACCAGGTCAGAACAAGGCCTTAGACTAGGTTCAAGCCATATAAGGGATCAGATTTTGCAGCTCTGGAGAGCCTCAGTATCACATTTCATCTCCTTAAAATTGAGAGAAACCAGCTAAAGCAGTGCACACCTGAAGTAATAATGGCTCCGAGCTGACTCCCTTTGTGGATGACCTGGGGTCACCCAACTAGGAAGACACCCCAGGCCAGGGTGGAGGTGTTAAATGTCCCAGTTAACCTGAGAGCACTTGGATCCTCCAGGAGGACCACGTCTCAAAGACTTCTTAGCAGTTTGGGGTTGCCAGGGAGGGATGGATGGATGGATGGATAGATGAATAGATGGATGGATGAAAGTAATTATTGTTTTAATTTCTTGATTCTGAACTTCAGTTTAAATAAATACATTTAATCACTACTTACTTGGTTTGACTCTGTTAATTATGACTCCTCACTGTGAAATTTAATAAATTATATGTCAAATATTCTAATGCTGAAATTAAAACCATTGAAGACTTTCATCAGCAGAACATCAACCTGCTCACAGGCAGATCCTGGACATTACTTTGTGTTTTGCTGCTTTGACCACAACAATGTCAGATTTAAAGACATCAAATTAGTATCAGAGTTTGTTGTTACAATGAAAAGATTATCCATCAATGTCTACAATACCATTGCACATCCCTCAATCAGAAATATTGCTCCGTGGCTTGCTGTATTACCTCTGACCACTCAGACACCTCCCACTGAGGTCCGCAGCTCTGGCCAAGGCAGACCTTTCTATTGGCTGGTTTGTGAAGGTCATGTGACAGACACAGCGAGTCGTAGACAGAGGAGTCAAGGCCGGGCGAAAGCATCTTCCAGCAGCGCACAGTACGATACTGAAAGCCCTCTCCGCATGTTCGAGAGCACTCACTCCAGCCACTGGTCTCCCATCTGATGAGAAAGTGGTGGGAGGGTGGAGTGTGTTAAGGTCTCCATTCAATACAATCAGGTCTTAATAAAAGCATTCAGTCGCACTGAGACATGTCAGTCCTTCTTCTGCCTATGCTTTGAATCTTTGGGGGTTAATCAACATGCATTCAGGGTCTTGTTACTACATCTAGGGGTCGCCAATGTCAAAACAGTTGAAACCCTACACAAGTCCTGGCTTTAAAACAAAAAATAGAGAATATTTCATATTTTTATGTTACTAAAAACTACTAAAAATATATATAGATGACTCCCAACAGCAAATAAAACACATATACGGGATAACATTGAAAACCTTTAAGGTTTTTTGAGACGCCGAATCTTAATTTAGTGATTTTACAACAAATCCCCAAACTTTGATTTTTATTTTTAACAATGTTGTTGGATCTTACTATATTTAGGTAAAACAGCATTATGTTTGTCTTTAATTTTTCTTTAGCTACTTTAACTTGACATGTCTTGAGGGGGGTCACTGTAGAGTTTTACTTGAACTAACCAAATCGGTCAGGGCAGTACCTTGGAGGACATTCCTTTCCAGTGCAGAACTCATGTGTGGGCTCAGGTCTGGTCAGAGAGTCACAGTAACTGTCATCCACCTCAGTACCATCATACCGTACACAAAGGGCATAGCTAGTTGTGATACCTAGTAACACACACACACACACACACACACACACACACACACACAGTGTTAACGGGGAGAAAACAGGTGCAGCTGTAGATCAACAACATACAATTCTTGAGCAGTACAATTTGTGTGGTTCTTCATGAGTATAGAGGATGAAGATGAAGAGGGTTACAAGTGAAGATGAATTTCTGTGGACATATTCATTGTTTAGGTCAGTGATAATACATAACAAGATGGAGGCAAAAAGCAGTGTTCCATTATCATCGTTGCTAGGACACCTCACTATGTATTATCACACTAATAAAAGGAACTCTGACCAGGGTTTCTTTGGGTTTTAACAAGATAAATTCACGACTACAGTGAATTTATAAGACCTACTGCACATCCATGCTGGCAAGAAAGTACAAAGGATATGGAGGAAGATCAGAGTCCCAGAATTACTTGCAGAGCAAAATTATTCCTTTTCTTTGGTGATGTGAATACAGGACAATAATAAAGTTATGGCAGGCATTTATTTGTGCCTTTCTGGTATGGCTTCATATTTATATGACATCCAATGTGACTTGAATACCTTCATAACCAAAGTTTCTTTATCTATTCTTTGCACAAGGTGCAGAGGCTTCAAATTCATAATTAGCAACAAGCTTCAACCTTCAACCAAGCACTAAGTGTGGTTCTGTTCAGCCAGATAAAGGCAACATTAACAGAAAACACTTCAAACTTATTACTTCTAGAAGTAGCTCTTTGTTTTTGATGAGGAGACGCCACACTAGCCAACACACCACAGCAGGACACACTAGCTGGGTGTGTTCAGACAGATGAACGGTTTCACTTTGTAGTTTCAATACAAACTAAAAGCAACACTTAAGTTAACGCAATGTTAAGTTCACAAGGCAATACATTTGTAAGACCTGTAAAATTGTATTTAAGACATTTTAGGATATGCTGAGGCCTAAAGAGATTATTGGGTTTTAGAGCTTTTGAAGGTTAATGTGAATATGAAGTTAAAGGTTAAGGCATTGATCATGTTGCGTAAAAGGCCCTTATTTGTTGGAATCTAAGCTTTATTCCTCTTTGTTTTGGTGTGTTGTTTTATTTTGTTTTGGCCCAACATGCTTGTTAATGCATGTGAGTCCCTGTCTGTCATCCCCATGTCCATTTTATGATATACAGTTTGATCTAAGTTTAGTGAGGGGTTTGTATTCAGACAACACTTTGTTGTCTTTCTTTTTTAAGACAACACACAAATTTGTTTTGGTCTGACATGGTGGTTCTCTAGTGAGATTATTTAGTGGCAGTGAATGTTGTATATTTATCCTTTAGAGACCAACAGAAACTTACCAGCTTACCAGAGACAGAATGGAGAGATGTGTAAAATTGTCTTTAACCTTTAGAGTTGATTGCTAATGGCAGTTTGAAGTGAGCTGTCCTGATACGCAAGAGACCAACAGTCCTAATAATCTTTGTAGCCATGGTAGAACAGCTTTCACAGGCTGCAGAAAATAAAAATCAATGAATGCGGTGCAACTGGTGCAACTGCATGATGCCCACATGTTTACCTGTTGTACAGGTTGAGCTGCATGGAGCATAAGCAGAAACCTTCCAGCGATACATGTCTGCCAGACTGATATCTGGGTCCAAACCCACGTCAAAGTCGTTGCTATGAAGAGACAGAAACAGGCAGGTCCAGTTTTCAAACCTCATATTTCAAAATTAATATTATAAAAACAAATGAATGTGTCAACTAACTTGCTAAGCTGTATAAGAATGTTGCTTAAATCAATTAAAGGATAACCCCTGACAAGACCTTATCAAACTTATACCATGGTCACATACCAAAGACAAAAAAGGAAGACCATTAACTTATATTTTTATAAATTCTGCTATCAGACTGAGTTTCTTATGAGCCATAACTGGTAACACCAGAGGGTTTGATCGAATGGAACTAGTCACCTCTACAGTAAATACAATGAACCTAATATCATTATTATTATTATTATTATATTTATTTTATTAAATATTTCTTGTCAGCTCAGATCATAGATGCCTTTGGCTCAGCTATGAGCCTCAATGCCATTCCCACACTAGCAAGATTCAAGGTAAAAAACATTAAACAGTAAATATTTTTTATAGTATTTTTAACGAGAATATCTAGCTATCCAGCCAAGTCATTGTCCCCAAATCAATATCAAGATTTTCACCAAAGAATGAAAGGCCATGTGTGCTGTCGGCCACAGTCTGAGGTAGAGAGTTAGCCAATGGGATGAGAGATCAGATGGTCTCTTATATGATGACCTACAAAGTATCAGTAAGTTTAGAGGACCAGTGTAGGCTCCTTGCAGGTTATCTGTTACAGTAGTCATCCTGTAGTGAGGATGAGGCACTGGAGGACTCAGGGTTGTTGTTCACATTTTTCTTTAACGCAGCCGATGCATTATTTTAGAATGGTGAACAGATTTAGTTCATTCAAGGAATGGACACCCTGTGGCCAATCAGATCACAGTGTACACCCTAACTACGGTATAAGATACGTTAAAACATGTACACCCTCACTACGGTATAAGATACATTAAAACATGTACACCCTCACTACGGTATAAGATACATTAAAACATGTACACCCCGAATACGGTATAAGATACATTAAAACATGTACACCCCGATTACGGTATAAGACACATTAAAACATGTACACCCCGATTACGGTATAAGATACCTTAAAACATGTACACCCTCACTACGGTATAAGACACATTAAAACATGTACACCCCGAATACGGTATAAGATACATTAAAACATGTACACCCCGACTACGGTATAAGATACCTTAAAACATGTACACCCCGACTACGGTATAAGATACCTTAAAACATGTACACCCCGACTACGGTATAAGATACCTTAAAACATGTACACCCTCACTATGGTATAAGATACATTAAAACATGTACATCCGCAGGCAAGTCTCTACAAAGTCCTTAAAACGGTTTAAATACAAGATTACATGTCATATCTTAATTACTTTTAATATGAAATATCTCATATAATAAGAATGTGTTTAATATAATAAGCATTATAGATATATATTTTTATATGGCATAAATGTGCAGTGAATGACATCATGACAGTGACCTTGAACAGATCTCTGTTCTCCAGCTGTTCCCACATACCTCTCTGTGTTGGCTGCCTGGACTGCAGACACCTGCTGCAGCTGTACCAAGATAGCAGTGTGTGTGTTGGAGTGTGTGCCGCTTTCTGTGTCTGTATGTACAACAGAGTGTGTATCGGCGACTGTGAGCATGTCTGAGTGTATTTCTAACTGTAGGTGTGTGTTTATTTCTGTGTCTGTGTCAGAGGACAGTTCCACATGTGTTTCTGCAGGTGAATGAGGATCAGTGAGAGTGTGTTTGACAGAGTGTGTGTTTGAGTGTGTCTGGTTGTAATGTAAGTCCTCCAGTAGCAGATAGGGGGTGTCTTCTGGCAGGCCTGCAGAATGAACACTCTGACTACCTGTGAATGGATATAAACAAATTAACAGCGTCTGATAGTTTAGACATAAACAATGAAAATGATTGTTATGGAATACTATTATATACTACTATATACATTAAGCTAAATGTATCTATGTTAACTTTTTAAAATGAAAACTATTTCTAATAGCTGTTCAGCTAAACTTGTATTTATTTTTTTCAGTTTGAACATAATTTTTATGGTCTCTTCTCTTCATGTGGAGGTCACAGGACAAGGTAGAGTCTGAATTTCCCCTATGGGAATTAACAAAGTCTCTATCTATCTAGAGCACCACCCTTTGTGGAGATGATTTGCCACATATCAATCTATCCCATGCCTGCTCATCATGCTGCAGAATACTGAACAGATGCAAAAAGTACCACAATTCTGCTATTTCAATACAGAATTAGACAAAACAACTATTATGATAAAATATAGATAAATATTATGTCCCATTGTGACTGTCATGACATTTCACAAGTACGAGCATAACAAACAGAAACACAAGTGTTTTCGGACCAAGTATAATTTTCATAAAAAGGTTCTTAAACTCTTAACTGTGGAAAAAAGGTTGATTTGTTTTTCCTACCTGGGAAAGAGAGCAGTAGAGTCTTGTCATCAGTAGTGGAAGGCTCATCAACTGAGTTGGAGGAACTTCCTTATTGAACAGAAAGACAAAGAGAGGAAATGAGACAAATAGATAGTTATAGTGTATTACTGACAGAAGGATAAGCCCACAACACCAAGAAGCTGGACATAAGTATGCTGCTGATGTTGAAGAAATGCTGTTGGCAAAGAAAAAAAGTCACTTTTTTCTGGAAGTATCTGACAATGTTTTATTGGTCCAAATCATTGAAAAGGACAGCAACACCAGCTCCCCGCTGGGTGTGAATTCGAGCTAGACTGATGAATTGATCAGTGATACTCAGATTATTTTATAACTCATGACGGCTTGTATGTCAGTAACTAACAAGAAAGAGGTTATTAAAAAATAATGTCCAACTGTGAAACATCCCACTCAGACATATCATATGACATATCATCACAGTTCTTCAGTAGAATAGAGTAGGTAAGGGATTCATACCAAATATGTTTCTTTGTGGTTATGAAAAAATAACATGTCATCTACAAACTCAAATATCGATGTTGAGAAATGCTGAATCAGCTACAGTGCATGGATGCACAACAAAAGAAGAGGAATGGCCGTAATCAAGATATCCTGCTCTGGAAGTGTTGTACAGGTAAGATGACCTGATGCACTATCCTGCTGCAACCAAAAAGTCTGTTTTACAGTACTGTGCACATGTACTTCTCCTGCTCCTGATTTCTTCTATTTTTATGTGTATCTCATACTAAACTGTGTTGGATCTTCAAACAAAATCTAACATAATACAAAGGCAACCTGACTAAACACAAAATTTTTATTTTTTTTTAATTAGGCAAAAAGGTTATACAATACCTGAATCACCAGAGAGAAAAGGTATCTGTCCCCTTAGAAAATAAATCCAAAACATTATCAAACTGCATTAATAGCTGTTTGCAGCCGTTATTATACAAACCCAGACCTGATCACTACCAGCCCTGTTGAATCAGATCATCACTTAAAAAGACCATTTTAGAAGCATGAAGTTGTCTAGGAGGTCTCAGCAGTAGGACACTATGACAACATCTGAAGACATTCAGAAGAGATGAGCAAGAAGGTGATTAAATCCATCAGTCTGGTTACAAATCTGTCTCTAAGGCTCTGGGCCTCCACAGATCCACAGAGAGACACATCATCTACAAATGAAGAAGACCTGGAACAACAGTGAACCTTCCTCAAAGTGGCCCACCTTCCAAATTTCACCCAAAAACACAGCAGAGGTTCATTCAGGAAGTCACAAAAGATCCAAAGAAAACATCCAATGAACTGCAGACCTCTGTCCCCTCAATACAGGTCAGAGTTCATGGCTCCACTATTCCAAACATCATGGTGAGGAGAAAGACACTGTTAACCTAGAAGAACATTAAGGCTCGTCTGGATTTTACCTCAATCATCCAAAACAGCAAAGTCCACCTCTGAATGGCTCAAAAGGAATCAAATTAATGTTCTGGACTGGCCTAATCAAAGTCTGGACCTGAACCCCGTTGAGATGCTGTGGTGGGACCTGATAAGATCAGTTCATGCTCACAAACCCTCCAGTGTGGCTGAACTAAATCAGGTCTGTAATGAAGAATTCACCACAGTGATATCAGAGACTGATCTCCAGTTATCAGAAGTGTTTGGTTCAGTTGTTGCTGCTGAAGCCATCCAGACCTTGCTGCCCTACAATGTCCTGCAGACTATGAACACCTTTGTTACCCCACTGTGGAAAGAAAATTGGCTTCCCATCTATCAAGACAGAATAGTTTTAAGTGTTAGTAATTGGGGAATGACAAAAGAATTCATTGCAAATTTTTGCAAACGGCTGGACTTTATTCCATACAGTGATAAGGTAAGATATAATTGGCCCAAAGTCCTGTATCTTATGGGGTCTTCCTTTGGTGAATCTAGAATAGTGTATATTGTTTTGGATATATGCAATGGAGAAGATGGCCAACCTTCAGAGTCACCTTGAATCATCTTTCCATGGAAAAAAATTATAATATTAAAAGTCACAACTCCTCATCTTGGTTATCTTATGTGTAAAGGTTGGTTAAGCAAGAGACGATCATTTGTGAGATATTCTCCAAGCAAAGTACCACCTTTCAGAGTCTTATCAAAAATCACATTTCCATGGACACGACAAAAAAATTTATTTGTAGAAATTTTTAAAAAAAATCAAAAGGCAATTTATTGTAATTAATGTATGTATTAAGTTTGCTGAAGCTAGTCTGTCTGTCTGTATGGGTGTCTGTCTGTATGTGTGAATGTGTGTTTGTCTGTGTGTATGTCTGAATGTCTGTGCGTATGTGTGTATGTCTGAATGTGTGTATGTCTGTATGTGTGTATGTCTGTATGTGTGTATGTCTGTATGTGTGTATGTCTGTATGTGTGTGTGTGTGTGTCTGTGTCTGTGTGTGTATGTGTGTATGTGTGTATGTCTGTATGTGTGTATGTCTGTATGTGTGTATGTCTGAATGTCTGTCTGTATGTGTGTATGTCTGAATGTCTGTGTGTATGTGTGTATGTCTGTATGTGTGTATGTCTGAATGTCTGTGTGTATGTGTGAATGTGTGTTTGTCTGTGTGTATGTCTGAATGTCTGTGCGTATGTGTGTATGTCTGTATGTGTGTATGTCTGAATGTCTGTGTGTATGCTTGTATGTCTGTATGTCTGTGTGTATGTCTGTATGTGTGTATGTCTGAATGTGTGTATGTCTGTATGTGTGTATGTCTGAATGTGTGTATGTCTGAATGTGTGTATGTCTGAATGTGTGTATGTCTGTATGTGTGTATGTCTGAATGTGTGTATGTCTGAATGTGTGTATGTCTGTATGTGTGTATGTCTGTATGTGTGTATGTCTGAATGTGTGTATGTCTGTATGTGTGTATGTCTGAATGTGTGTATGTCTGAATGTGTGTATGTCTGAATGTGTGTATGTCTGTATGTGTGTATGTCTGAATGTGTGTATGTCTGAATGTGTGTATGTCTGTATGTGTGTATGTCTGTATGTGTGTATGTCTGAATGTGTGTATGTCTGTATGTGTGTATGTCTGAATGTGTGTATGTCTGAATGTGTGTATGTCTGAATGTGTGTATGTCTGTATGTGTGTATGTCTGAATGTCTGTGCGTATGTGTGTATGTCTGTATGTGTGTATGTGTGTATGTCTGAATGTCTGTGCGTATGTGTGTATGTCTGAATGTCTGTGTGTATGTGTGTATGTCTGTATGTGTGTATGTCTGAATGTCTGTGCGTATGTGTGTATGTCTGTATGTGTGTATGTCTGAATGTCTGTGCGTATGTGTGTATGTCTGTATGTGTGTATGTGTGTATGTCTGAATGTCTGTGTGTATGTGTGTATGTCTGAATGTCTGTGCGTATGTGTGTATGTCTGTATGTGTGTATGTGTGTATGTCTGAATGTCTGTGCGTATGTGTGTATGTCTGTATGTGTGTATGTGTGTATGTCTGAATGTCTGTGCGTATGTGTGTATGTCTGTATGTGTGTATGTGTGTATGTCTGTCTGTATGTCTGAATGTCTGTGTGTATGCTTGTATGTCTGTATGTCTGTGTGTATGTGTGTATGTCTATATGTGTGTATGTCTGAATGTCTGTCTGTATGTCTGAATGTCTGTGTGTATGTGTGTATGTCTGTATGTGTGTATGTCTGAATGTCTGTCTGTATGTCTGAATGTCTGTGTGTATGTGTGTATGTCTATATGTGTGTATGTCTGAATGTCTGTCTGTATGTCTGAATGTCTGTGTGTATGTGTGTATGTCTGTATGTATGTGTGTATGTGTGTATGTCTGTATGTGTGTATGTCTGAATGTCTGTCTGTATGTGTGTATGTCTGTATGTGTGTATGTCTGAATGTCTGTCTGTATGTGTGTATGTCTGAATGTCTGTGTGTATGTGTGTATGTCTGTATGTGTGTATGTCTGAATGTCTGTGTGTATGCGTGTATGTCTGTATGTCTGTGTGTATGCATGTGTGTATGTGTGTATGTGTGTATGCATGTGTGTCTGTGTGTATGCATGTGTGTCTGTGTGTATGCGTGTGTGTATGTCTGAATGTGTATGTCTGTGTGTCTGTCTGTCTGTATGTGTGTATGCCTGAATGTCTGTGTGTATGTCTGTGTGTATGTCTGAATGTCTGTGTGTATGTGTGTCTGTCTGTCTGTATGTGTGTATGCCTGAATGTCTGTGTGTATGCGTGTGTGTATGTGTGTATGTTTGAATGTGTGTATGTCTGTGTGTATGTCTGAATGTGTGTATGTCTGTGTGTATGTCTGTGTGTATGTCTGTGTGTATGTCTGTCTGTATGTCTGTGTGTTTGTGTGTATGTGTATGTCTGTGTGTATGTGTGTGTGTTTGTGTGTATGTCTGTGTGTGTGTGTATGTCTGTGTGTATGTCTGTGTGTTTGTGTGTATGTCTGTGTGTGTGTGTATGTCTGTGTGTATGTGTGTATGTCTGTGTGTGTGTGTATGTCTGTGTGTTTGTGTGTATGTCTGTGTGTGTATGTGTATGTCTGTGTGTATGTGTGTATGTCTGTGTGTGTGTGTATGTCTGTGTGTTTGTGTGTATGTCTGTGTGTGTATGTGTATGTCTGTGTGTATGTGTGTATGTCTGTGTGTGTGTGTGTATGTATGTGTGTATGTGTGTATGTCTGTGTGTGTGTGTGTGTATTTCTGTGTGTATGCATATGTCTGTCTGTCTGTGTGTCTGTATGTATGTCTGTCTGTGTGTCTGTATCTGTATGTATGTATGTGTCTGTCTGTGTGTCTGTATCTGTATGTATGTATGTGTGTGTGTTTGTATGTCTGTGTGTGTGTGTTTGTGTGTTTTTGTATGTCTGTCTGTGTCTGTATGTGTCTGAATGTCTGAATGTGTGTATGTTTGTATGTCTGTATGTATGTCTGTATGTATGTATGTCTGTATGGATGTCTGTATGTCTGTATGTATGTATGTATGTCTGTATGTCTGTATGTATGTCTGTATGTCTGTATGTATGTATGTCTGTATGTATGTATGTCTGTATGTATGCCTGTATGTATGTATGTCTGTATGTCTGTATGTCTGTATGTATGTATGTATGTCTGTATGTCTGTATGTATGTATGTCTGTATGTCTGTATGTATGTATGTATGTCTGTATGTCTGTATGTATGTCTGTATGTCTGTATGTATGTATGTCTGTATGTATGTATGTCTGTATGTATGCCTGTATGTATGTATGTCTGTATGTCTGTATGTATGTCTGTATGTCTGTATGTATGTCTGTA